>JACXII010000037.1:0-112471 GCA_014737395.1 Bombus waltoni
GAAAATGGCTTGACGACTGGTTTGCCTCAAAAGAGGAACAGTTCTTTTGGCGTGGCATTCACAAATTGCCAGAAAGATGGCAAAAATGTATAACTAGCGATGGGCAATACTTCGAATAAAACACTTTTTATCATTTTCATACAATAAATGTGTAATTTCTTTGCAAAAATTCCGGTTTCATACTTACATACCTGGTACTAAGACCGACGATTGACGAAATCCGCAATTACTTAGTTGCCAACCAATAATAATTGGTATATCCTTTAGTGTAATATTGAGTAGTATAATAGAAAAATACTAGAATTTAGTATAATTTACATTAATAATTTAGTATAATACACAATTTAAAGCTTCAAATGAGATAATAATTTTCTTTAAGTATTCTAATACTTATGAACAAACTTGAACTCTAGTCTTACATATTACTTTATCATTTTATTTATTAAATTACTGTGTTAGATAAATGAATCTAATACAGCTATTCACTAAAGGTACTGAAATACTTCAAATTTCCTTTAATGATACATAGCTCCTTTAATAAACATCAATTGGAGTCAATTATACCATTATAAAATGCATAATGTAAATTACATTGCAAATTCGACTTAACAGAGATTGGATAGAAAATTAAAAGGAATAGAAAAATTTGCATAGGAAATGTTTTTATTATAATTTTAAAATATTAATATAATTAACGAAAAAGTATTTTGTGGTATTGAACAGTTATTCTATTCGCTACATATGTCTGTTATGTGTTTAGATATGAATGCTAAATATGGATATATGTATTCCTATAGTAATTGTTTATCATCAACACACATTAACTGCTATAATGCATTTGGAAATATCTAACTTGTCATTTTCACCTCTTGTTATTTATCCAATTTGTTTACTTTACATGTTGACACGTGCTTCAGAAAACGTTTATTCATTTTGAACTTAACCACAAAAATTTATAAATATTAAGTTACCAAAAACCTTCAGCATTTCAGTTATACGTCGATAATGCCTTAGAATTTTTCTGATTATCATTTTGCCGTTTGGTCTGTAGAAATTGCTATTATAAAAATCAGAGAATCAGATATGTTTATAATACAGGTATACATATAACACCTAAGTGTAGCACATAACAAAATTTCGTCTTCGGTACCTAAAAACAATTGTTTATCACCACTACTTTCAATAACTATTGCAACCTATCAACTAGATGGCAATCAGTCAGGTTGCAACTGTTCGGTTGAGATCGCGAACCTTGAACAATATTAACGCTCAAGGTGGAGGTGGATTAAAAATGTCTAATAAGCTTGCGTTTAGGTTTATTTGAACTGTTTAGTATAAACGAAAGAGCATGAACTGTAAATAACAAAGTTTAAACTTAGGCGAGTTATGAGACTGTTTTCTTGAAGCACCCGGCGCTTATATTCTAACTATCAGTCTAGGGAGTGTGTTTTAGTCAGCATTTCCCGTGAAGTGGGAATCTGCTTTTGTCTCATACTGTAACTATTAAATTATCGAGGGCGTCCCGCACGTAATACGTTTTGTGCGTACATGGTCGAGGGTGTGTAGCGTAACGTCCAGTTGGCGCCATCGTTCTTGGTCTATTGTCGAGTTCTTATTGAGTGTATGACACATGGTTTACTTATGTACGGACCCGTCGAGCACTTAGGATGCTACTTAACCTCTCGACATGGTCCGAATTGTAAACCTTACAATATGAAATGTGGGAAATTCCAACTTCCCAAACAATACCAAATGTGTTGTTCGTATTGTAAACTGACGACCACCCAAAATCCTGAACAACAACTAATAAAAATAATTCTAGCTTTTTAATGCTAAAATTCGTAAGCAATAGACAACAGCTCTCTTATACAATTGAATTAATATTGTTAGTAAAATTTGACAAATCATCTATCATGTATCTGTCATACATTGCATTATAAGGGAGACGTTTATAACCTAGAATTTGTCGACTGGATAAAATTATTAGTTACTAAATTGTTCTATATATAGCATTATGTTATATGTATAACAGAATAACTTATCATCATTTATCTCCGTTTCTAACTTACACTATTCACACAAGAAGTAACAAAAGTTTGAAGCATAGTGATATGCAAATTTTTTTTTAATTCCTCTTTATATTACAGAAAATAAAGGCGAAATAAATATAATTTGAAACAAAGTGTTATTTATAAATTATGATTGCTTATATTTGTTATTTATACTCCCGGATCTTTATACGAATGTTTACTATAGTAAATTTGGACTAGTGAATATTTATAAAACTAGTAAGAGCAAAATCGTTATTAATCTTGAAAGATCGAAATTTTTTGCTTACGTCGTATTCTAGCTGTCAGTAATTTTAATAAGAATTATATTTACTAATTTGCAAAAGATCAAAATTCTGATTTTGCGGACCGTCGTAGAGTCTCGCAGAGGTCAGTCCTAGGATTACTTCTCTGGGATCTCGCGTGCGATGCCTCCGGATTCGGCGCTGATGTGTTACGCCGATGACACGTTGGTGCTAGTTTGGGGCTCGGCGTGGGGTCAGACCATTCGCCTAGCGGAGATGCCGGTATGTGCGGTCGCTTCGATCAGGGGATTGGAGCTGGAGGTGTCTCCCGAAAAGACCGAGGCCCTATGATTTTATAATAGGGCCGATCACGGGAAGCCTCCAGCTGGTTATCGGCTGTGGTGGGGTGGGGGCGGGGCGGATGAAATATCTAGATCTTGATAGCACTGGGTCTCCGGTTCTCATTTCGATTGACCATGAACGCCATAGGACGTTTGCTGGCTCGACTTGGTGGACCGAGCGTTGAAGTGCGCCTGCTGTACGCTGGGGTGGTATAGCCGAAGCTCCTTTATGAGGCTCCTATCTAGGCGGCGGACCTAATGTCGTAGTCTCGTGCAGGTCAGGAGGTTGCACAGCTCTGCGCCCGGTGACCAACAGGATGGTGAGGGGTTTCCGCACCATTTCAGCGGCGGCAGCGGCAATGCCCCCCCACCGTTCGAGCTGCAGGCCCTGAGGTGGGCGAGATATATCTCCGCACCCGAGGTCTGTTGGGCGGGGCCGGTTCTGCGGATGTCGACGCTAAGGTTCAGGATCGACAGATCCTGCTCGATAAATGGCCCGCGAGCCTCGATGTGAGGGCGGACGCATCCATCGAAGGATCGTCGAGGCCGACCTTCCAAATTGGGATGTTTGGTTGGACGGTGACGGGCCTCCCCTAACTTACAGGATGACGCAGGTGCATATTACCTTATTTCTGAATATTTATATATTATCTGAATTTATATATTTATTTCCTAGTTGTCTCCTACAGTTACAGAAATCAGGATTATAATCATTTTCTAACCATTCACTCTCACTGAATCATTAGACTCGCTAATTGTAGGTCTTTTTAGTGCATTTGTAAATCGTTTCAGTACAATAAAACATTAAAAGATAACCATGAAATAGAAGAATCATTTGTTTCGCGTTTAAGTGCCGTTTAAATTAAAGAAAAAATTGATGTTACGTATACGTAACGACGGCTGACAACAGATGGCAGAGTGAAATTATATTTGTATGACATCGGCTATCAAAGCATTAAATTTTAGAAATTAAAGTTAATATATTCCGCTAAATTAGTAGCTTTCCACGATAAATAGGTCAATAATTTTGTGTAAAGGATTTCTAAACGGATAAACTAATGTATTAACAAATATATGATCCTTACTTTAACTGATCCAAAACAAATTAGTTCAGCTATATCCTCACTACGTACCAACCTAAACAGAAGCTATCACCAAGCCACGGTCCTAGTACAATCCTGCACCTCCCAAGTCACCTGAGAAAGTGACCTCGACTTTGTATGTAATGCATCTAGAAGGAAGTGCCAAGAATAGGAAGCCACATCTACCATTCGTTCTATCTTAACCTAAATAATGCAATACGCATAAGAGTCGTAAGACTTAAATATGCTCATCTTAAATCGCAAATGCAAAGCACCGATCTGAAAAACACATCTGACCCATTTACAGAAAATTTAAAAAGAAACAAACATTCATATCAGCTTTGACGCTCCCTTCTAGAGAAGCAACCTCATCGAATCGATATAAGACCACTCTACTAATCGACCACTTCTCTTCTGTTCATGAACATGCCTACCTTCTTACGAAGGTATACGAATTAATTATTACTATTATACGAATTAAAGTTAGTAAGACTCTCGGAGAATTCTATCGGACTGGACATATAAATCCCTTTTCCCCTGATTTCCGGCCTAGTTTCTCCTACTGTCTATATGCCTGCCCTGCTGCGTGTGGTCACGATGGTATCATGTCCAATCTTTTTAAATTATATTGCATATTCGTAGCTGCGTTATATACTAGCTACTTTCCTCCAATGTGGATAGTAGCTACGGTCGTCCTCATATTCAAGCCAGGAAAGCCTGAGAGTGTGGCCTCAAACTACAAACCCATTAACCTTCTCTTCATTTTAGCCAAAGTATTTAAGATTGTTCTGCTCAAATTAATGCAGAAACATATTAAGAATAATTTCGTCTTAATTAATCACACAACTGCTTATCTGTTAATCACTCAACTCCACACTCAACTGCATGTCAGTTGGTTCGAGTTGCTCAGTATCACAAAACTCCCATCAACACCAATAAAATCTCCGCCACTATTCTATTAGACATTCAAAAAGCTTTTGATTCAGTACAATGTCAAACTAAAATTTTCCCCCTTATCTTATCAAGATTATCCACAGATTTTTACATAAAAAATCATTTTCCATCATCCAGCTCTAAATTTCCACTAGAATCCATCAAGGCTGGAGTCCCTCAGAGCTCAATTCTGGAACTTATCCTCTTCTCTCTCTACATCAATGATATATCAGTCAACTTCTCCACCTCACTTGCACTATTTGTATACATATTTGTATACGAATTTGTATACATACATATACATATATACAGTCATCTTTGTGAATCCCTAGCAGTTAAGTAACCTCAAGTTGCAATACCAATTGGTCCTTATTTAGTCGGACGGAAGGACACGGTTAATAGGAATAAATCTAAAGTTATACTGTTCACTAAACCAGTATCAAAGTCTCTACCTGAATTACCACCAGCACTGGCGTCCCTTGGACCAATGAAGACATTTATCAGGTCTTTGATTCAAGTATCACGTGGAGTTCTACCACATCCGATCGTTACAGCGAAGCTCTTGCAGCCATCAATGCCATGAAACAACTCGCTGAAGCTTACTCTAAACCCCCCTGAAGGCTGAAAATTTTGCTAAGCATTGTGCGTATACGACCTGTATCAATCTATAACTCCCCTATTTGGTTCTCTGCTACCTACTACCTAGCCCAGGCGCAGAGAATTCAGAATATATTTTACAATAGCCATATTTATCATTCATATTTATTTTTGCTTTGATTGACAAAAAACATCCACAGTCTTTATTGCTACTTTTACATCTCAGTCCTTTGTCTGTGAAATTATTTCAAAAAATCCATGATGTTGAGAAAAAAATTACGTGAAATTAGTGCATCTCTTACGTTTTATAATAAGTGGTCCGTTTTAATTGGCTAAAATTGTAGATTCGTTGACAAACATCTATTGCAGCTAATTAGCTTTTCAATTCCCTGGCTATATTCCAAGTTTATTATTTTTACGAAGTTTTATTTAATGTAACGTAAATATAACATTCAACTTTTTTTTAATATCAGGATTGAAAATAGTAATTTGCTTGAGAATTTTTAATATCTAAATTCTTGATCCCCTGTAGAACAGTATAATAGTGGATTAAGATAAGTATCCAGGGGACTGATAAAAATGTGTGTCGATTGTATTTATATTTCATAGATGCTTACTTGGAGAATACCTTGCATTGTTTAGGTAGAGTTATAATTCAGTTCTGAACATTAGAAAATAATGTGTACAATTTATTTATTTTAGTTTACAATAAAGAACGCAAGATTAATCATTAGTTTGTTTACGTAAAGAATAAGTATTCATTAGTTTAAAAAATGCAATGATTTTTGTCTTTACGTTTCACTGACAATTGCCAAGATTCACATCTAGGCGGTTTGTGGTTAATAAGTATGAATTGTTTTTTAAATTTAATTATCCTTGTTTTGACTGTCAAGTTTAACTGACAATTATGAAGACTGGTAGTTTATTTATAATCTAAGTGATTACAAATTACTATTGATGTATGATGTTGGATGTTCAAATTTTGTAAATAATGCTTGAGAAAACTAATTATCTTGTAACTGTTGTAACAATTCTCCGTGATAAAAAGACTTTTATTGAAATCCCCTAGATACTTTCTCAGTCTCCGGTAGATAGTTTTTAAAATAATACCGATAAATTCACACAAAGTTATTTATTTATCTGGCCGTTTTTGTCGCAATACCAGCATGTCGTTTACTATATCTGAAGCTTATTATAATTAATAAATTAAATGAAGAAGTGTGTGGATAAGACCATTGCCAAATAGTTCCCATTTCTGTATAAAAATAAAAAGTCATAATTGCCTTAATAAGAATGTTTTGGATTATCATTATTACTATTATTATTAATATAATTTTCATTGTTATTAGGAAGACGGTAATTTATTTTTATGTATTTATTATTTATTTTAATTATTGTTATTATTTCTGTAAAAATTATTAATTCTTATTAATAAATAAAAAATTATGTGGTCTTTTCAGCCCCGCATGCGAATAAGGAATAAACCAACTGTACTCTGCCACCAATGTTATGTTTTGAACAGTTCACAAAGTAGACTCATCTGCGAAAACGAATCTACAGAACAATATTTCCTGCAACGAAAACACGAATTCAAGCCTATATTGACAAACGCAACTGTCGAACGATTTGCTCATGCAGAACAAATTATTGAAGCAGATCTACCCATGCTGCTACTTTGAATACAGTACACAAAGAAAGAATTAATAATAATTTATGCCGATGAAAAAAATTACGATAACCAAATGGATGTATATGAAGACCAACAACAAGAAGCGGTTGCAATGCCGAAAAATGTGATCCTTAATATCATTCAAAGTCTTAATATTCAACAGAAAGATCAACTTAAATCAAGTTTCACAGTAATTGAAAAAAATATAAAAAATGATGACAATACGGAAAAAATATCGTTTCTTATTACCGAAGGAGCTGAACAAGTCGTTTATTTTAAAATTACTCATTGAAAATACTTAACCTTACTAATCCTACAGTAGCTGCAATAACAAAACCGTCGTTCATCAAAGAAGCGTTGCCAGCCGTTAGATATTCGGGAAATATATGCATTCCGTTTTCTGCTTGCCCATTGAGGAAGGGAGGAAGACACTGCTATAACCTATCAGCCAATGACAAGACAAATACTTAAACAGAAAAGATGAAAGTAGCGTTATATGAAGTGGTTGACTATTGATAAGATATCAATCGTCTCTTACGAGAATTTGTGAATAATTCATTTAAGACTGTAAGCATTCAAGATCAACGGATAACCATTTTGTAGCATGGATGTAAAATACTTCTCTTTGGTGACATCATTCAACTACCCTAAAAGGAAGTTTGTGTTTTGTACAACCATAATGGTGTGCTATAAAGATTAATCTATGGCGCCAGTTTCTATCCTACGAATTCATCATTAATATGAGACAAAAATATGATATACTATTTATTGGTCCATTAAATAACTTACGGTTTGCTGTAGTAACAACTCATCTAATAGAAATACTAGGCAAACAGAGAAGAGTTCCTCTAACTGGAGAGTTTGAGAAGGGCGCAGCAGTAAATATATTACAGACAGTAATATTAATTAATGAATATAACACGAAAATGATTGATGAATTAGCGAAATTAATTCACATGTACATTATTAATTCACTAGACAAGTCTTAGGAAATAACTATATATGGAAAAAGATCACTAGAAAATGTTATCACTATAAATATAAATAAGAATAAAGGATTCTTGTGTACAATAACGTAAGCTGAGCGATCACAAGTTATGTTATGACGAAACATGTCAATTTTTGTATGGTTCAATAAAGGACGCAATAGGAATTGTAAAGAAATTTTCACAGTCAGCTCTTCGAAAAGATCAGCTGGAAGAGGGAAAATTATCGGACTCAGTACTTATAAAATTTGACGATAAATCAATTTGAAGCAGATTCAAAGATATCGGTGGCTACATTCCGATATATCCAGTAGTAATAACATTTTAGGTGACGAAAACTAACGAAGACATTGAACGAAGAATGTTATCGTTTATCCTAAGCTGGACAGTAACCATACATAAATTACAAGGGGCTACACTAAATAGCGTGTGTAATTGATCTTCCCAAAGAAAATTTCGCAAATAGCCAAATCTACGTCACCCTTAGTCATGTGATAAGTTTAAACGGCTTATCCGTATCTAATTTAGTGCCAAACAAAATTCTCAATAAAGCGCACGACAAAAGAGTATTTGCAGAAATGCAAAGACTTCTTTCGTAAAGAAAGAGTTCTGGTCTATTTCGTATGAAGAATGTCTTTACACATTACAAGACGCAATCTAAGTATATTTAAAATGAAGAATTAGCGATAAAAAAAAAAACACGGATCAAATTAGCTTTGAGCGGCAAGCCTATGTACAGAAATGGAAATGTGCTTTCATAGAAAATTTTACAAGGAAACGGCCCAATTCCATCACTTCCAGCGACAAGTATATGGTGAAACGATCAGACATAACGAAATGATATCAGTGAATAATTGGCAATTTGCAATAACAATAATTAAGAACGAAGAAATTGAAACAGTTTTTTTAATGGGACCAACGAGAAAATATGCCCTACAAGATGCAAAAAGAATCATTTCGATTGATGTAACCGTTCCGAAAAAATCGGCGGACATGCATAAAAAAAAGGAAAGAAAAGAAAAAATATATTCATCAAATTGAGAAAAATCACGAGGTTTGCTGAGGTTTTTATTCAAATGAGGTTAGGTTTCAAATTAGTACTTGGTTCTAAAATATAATTAAAAGAGACTCATAATTGTTTATGATACTTTCTGGTGATATTTTACTCATTTAAATAGCGCTTTTTACCATATTAAAGTATGAAAAAAGTCAGAGATACTAACCAAATTGCTCACTATTACCTTAATTTAATGATGAAATTTTTTTACTCAATTTTTTTCAAATTAAATTTTTACTAACGTGTTTATGAGATTCCCCTAATTAAAACGAGACCAAAGACAATATACTTTAAATCATACTCACATACATATTTCATAGCCAAAGGAAAATAAGTAAATGTCATTAAATAAGCGATGCTCCAAGTTATATCGTGTCTTGTTTTAATTTTATATTGGCAAAAGTATTACTCAAATGTTACGAATTGAGAATATCATTGTCCACCCACTTTCTTTGAAACTTCTTCAAAAAACACTCAGAGAACAGAAGCGCCTTTTAGTTCAGACATCCCTATCTAAAGCGATACGGGAGATAGAGCTGTGATTGAGCTGATCGCCGTGAGAACTTCTGAACTGAACTGAACTGCTTCTCAAAAATCTTGAAGAGATTAATTTTTTCCCATATGTAAACGTAAATAGTAAATCACCAACTCAGGACCTATCTCATTGTAATGGCTACCATAGGAACAAGACCATGTACTTCGAATGAAAGTCGTACAGACTTTTGGCATCATAATTTAAAACACTTTTAAACTCAAAATTAACAATTTTTTTCGTTATATGTTATAAATTTGTTATAACACGAAGAAGTAGCGTTTCGACTAGCTTTTTCTGAGACAAATTGTAACTACATGCAGTTAAAGCATAAGAAATGCATTAGAAGAAGTGTATTTTAAATACGAATACAAGTTTTGGCCGCTAGCGCTCTATTGATGTGAATGAAGGATTGTAATTTGTATGCATTACCTTATTACTTTTTACAAAGAATCTTGTTGAAAATGGCAACATCACATAACTCGACTGTTCGTCTTGAAATGATAAATTGATAATAATAAAAATATGTACTTCCATCTAGAAATATTACGTTAATATTGAAAATTTTTTTAAATATCTGTAATGGTTAGCTGCACAAGTAAAAGAGGAATTTGTCATGCAAATGACTAGCACGGTTGATAACACAAAAGCACCAAAGCTATTTTTTACAAAATCATTAGGTTTCAATAAATAGCTTTCTGTGGAACATGATTTCATTAAAGTACTTTTCAATGGCCTTAATAGCAAATTATTGGTGTCATAAATCGAGGTTTTTCCCCAGGGGCCGCAATCCGAGACCGGATAGCCATAGTCGATAACATCCTGGCCTTCCAACTTCCGCCGTGTTCATGGGCAAATACCGGTTGGTTAACTAATCCTTCAGTTTTAGATAATTAAGAATATTTCCAAAAGTTTTCCACGAACAGTAAAAGTGTGAAGCAAGGTAAATAGCGTAGAGTCTCCAATGAGTATAGAATATTGACATTTCAGTGTACAAATGAAGTATTGAAAAACTGAACACTGTGAATCAACATACAATTGACTGTGAACCGTCGTAAAATACAGACGTCTAACGATAATGGTATCTCTCATGAGAGCCACATACGCAGAAACAGTGTCAGTGAAAGTATTAGTGACGGCAATGTCGGTACCGTACATACTTCTATAGATCTAAACCAACGAAGATGGAATCACGTTAATTACAATTAATCACAATTAATCGAGACTCCTGAATACAGAAACTCTTCACCTTCAAATATAATGGAATCAAACCCAACTATACACAGTATAATCTTATGCTAATGCCATAAAACACGAAACTATCCGTACCAAAGAGAAAGCTATAACTATTCAAGCTGCCAGCGAGATCCAATTTAAAAAATTCCTTTAAAAATATCATAAAAGTTTCCATCCATTAGAAGTAGCAAATTGTTATACAGAAAATATCAAGAATATAATTGGCCAGATCTGCGAACAAACTTACACAAAAATCATCAAAAGATCAAATCACATGAGTACTTGGACGTCAGAAACCGATACCAACTTCGCATAGGTTGCCAACCAACCAATAAATCACAATAAACAAAACAAATTGCACCATTATGAAAACGATTATACAATTGAACTTAAATGGATACTACAGATACTACGAAGAACTCCAAATAATCCGAAAACTACACAACCCAGATTTATTATGCCTGCAAGAAACAAACTTCAAAAATAACCACCATTCTACATATCGAACACAGCAACACCGTAAAGACTAGAGAAAACGGAAAATGCAATAAGTGCAAATGGCAATATCAAATAAGTACTGTTCCACCGAGATTCTACTATCTACGAATCTAGGAAGGGTAGGATCACAATATCCTTCTCACAAAAAATTCACATCCTACAATATCTGTATTACAAACAATTACACCCTCAAACTTAAAGATCTCAAAAATTTAAGAGAATAAAATTGAACAGACGTAATTTTCATAATAATAAAAAACATCATTTTTTAACGAAACATTTCTTGACGAATATTTCGATAATTATAAAAGAGAAAATTACTTACATTCGGACGTTATGATATATTAGGTTGTCCCAAAAGTTTTTTTCGTTTTGTAAGGAAATAATGGATGCACGACATTCTCTGTTTTATATTATTTTTATCGAATCATGTATGATAATAATAATAGAAATAGAACAAAATGGATCGTACATGATTGAATAAAATAATATAAAACGAAAAGAGGTTGAGCATCTATTATTTTCTCATAAAAGGAAAGAAACTTTCGGGACAACCTAATATAAGATATTATTACTTATCACATACTTATATATGGTGTCCGTGGTAACACTTTTTTTTTTACGTGGAGGAAACCTTCATAGGCACCCCGTGTCCTCCGGGAAGAGAACGCGGAATAGTAGCGGATTCTTACCGGCTAAAACTCCGAAATGATCGTCCCTAGCGTGTACGGGAGGGACCCATGGAACCGCGCAAGCATACTCACGGGCCCACTCCGCGCAGATGACTTCGTTCCTCTAACACACTGCACCTCATCTCCGGCCTCGCCGTGCTAAGCCATTCGGTTCCCCGGTCGGGTGGCTTGGCGGTGCCCGTCCCGCCGGCGCCGGAGTCCTTTCGGGTGAAGACGATGCGGCCCGAACTCGTCCTCTTGAGGAAACGCGACCACGACCTCGACCTCGACCTCGTCCTCGTCTTCCAATTCTCTCAGGGAGCTCCGCTCCCTCTGTCGTTCGGCCGCCTCCTTCCGGAGCATCACCTGCTCACAAAAGGAGGTGACCGCCGTCCGATCCCTCTCGACTGTCAGCATTGCTCTCAACAACGCCGCCGGCGAGAGGTCCGTTCCTATTTCTGTGGTGAGGGCGTGGCGCGGCAGCACCCACGCTGGACAGTGCTCCAACGTGTGCTGCGCTAAATCCACCCCCGCATCGCAGTGGTGGCACCGCGTGGTCGCCTCCCTCCCGATTTGGTGCAAGTATTCACCGAAAAACCCGTGCCCGATGAGCACCTGCGTCACCCTGTAGATCAGGGGAGGCACGCCACCGTTCAAGCAATCGCCCCAGTTTGGGGGAACGGCCTCGACGACACTTAGCCCTGGCGCGCTCGCTCTCGTGTCGAGGCTGGCGCGCCATCTATCGAGCAGGGCCTGTCGAGCTTGGACCCTAGCGTCGGAACCCGCGCGGTCGATCGCGTCCGACAAACTCTAAGTGTGGAGGTAAATTTCGCGACACGTCAGGGCCTGCAACTCGAACGGGGGAAACCTCACGAGCACCGCAGCTGCCGCCCCCGCATTTCATGCTGGTTCCGATCTCGATCTCGGCCCCTCCCAACGCTAGGCGATAACCCGCCGGAGGTGTCCTGTGATCGGCCCTCCGGCAAAACCACATTGCCTCGGACTTCCCGGGGGACACCTCCAGCACCAACCCTTTGAACCACTAGCTCCGCCAAACAGCAGGACAGCCCTGCCCCACGTCGAGCCCCTTACCAACACCAACATGTCGTCAGCGTAACACGTGAGCGTCGAGCACGGGGGCATCTGCGAGCGAAGTACCGCGTCGTATACGATGTCCCACAGCAACGGGCCCAACAACGACCCCTGTGCTTTCAAAACGAATTCATTAATTTTTCATCTATACGAACAATTTCAATTAGCTTTTAAGATACAACGTTTACAAATATACTGATTTTTACGGAAAAAGCTTTACTGGAATAGAAAACATAGGCAAATCATGTTCGCACGGCAAGTGTCGAATGTTAAACATTGCCTCTTGAAACAGATACGAATAAATAAATATATATATCCAACATAATACAATATTTCGCGCACTATAGTGCTGTATATTGTTGGATTTTGATTGGAGCTTTTTACAGAAACGTTTGAGGCAAGAGTTTTGGAAAAAGTACAGCGCCTCCTTTGTTGGTTTCATATTACAAACGCTAATTAGTGGTAGTGTTTTTAGATTTTCGTGCATGGTTCTTAAACCTTTTAATGTCGCATCATAAATCATAAACCCAGGAGATCAGTTTTTAACATGATCTACATCATACACAAGTATCTACATGTGTTATGGAAATGTAATGTCTATTATTAAATACGTTCAGAGATTTTGAAAATCATTCAATTAATAATAGATAATAAATCTCTGGGATTATCGGAATATACTTGAGTATACTTGGAATTGTGCATAAGAAGATTCATCAATTTCGATTGTCTTTTGATTGATTTACGCGCGTATTTATACTAATTCATCGAGACACCTCCGCACCAATCAACGAGACGTATGATCAAGGCCAAAGATTTTATGACCTTGGTCATTCGTTATAGTCAGCGCATTCGAGTGATTATCAACTCTTGAAAATACCTCTTTAATGCGAGTCAATCAACGACACGTATGATCGAGCACAGAGGAATTGGGACCTGCGTCCCATTTGTCATGGTCCGCGCGCATAGCCGTAGCTTACACTATTATCACTAATCTACGATTTTCGCTATGTTTATCATTTACAGAAAGTTGTCGTGTTAGAATACTTATTAATACAAATAATCACTTTTGCAGAGTGATTAATATATAATTATTTGCAGATTAAAAATAAATGTGTTAATGGTACACATAAATGCACTCGATGATGCGGTAATCTTTAATGTAATGTGGTTAATGAATCAATGAAATAAATCAATAGGAAATTTATGATAATTGGACTTAATAGTAATTTATTCTTATAAATGCAATTGAAACACATAAATACATGTATTTGAATAATTAAGTTCAATCTAGAATTTAACTACATTTAAAGTAAATCATGATAATATCATATCTATATCAGCAGCACAAAATTTAAGTTATATTCATGTAAAAGAAAATAAATAGTAATTTATGGTTTTATCCGTATCTGCAGAAATATGTATTACTTTGACAAATAGTTTCTTCATTCCGTAATTTGTTTGTTTAAAATGTATTATATTTTTAAATATTACTTTATGACTGGTCCAGAAACAAATTTTTAAAAATATAAAATGGTATCAATTAGCTGAACATTTAAAAAGTGAAACTCCAAATTTGTAAGCATAAAATGTGGATCTTTACACTTATTTTATCAATAGTAACAGTACATAGAACAATTTTGTTAAAAAGTCAATGTATTATTTTACTTAATTAGCGATTAAAATATTAATCCCCAATTCAATTTACTAATTATGTATTTATTCTAAATATAAATTTCATCTCTATTCGCACTATTTTAATACTTTATCAGAATTTTGACCTTCTGAAATCTTGTTGCAGACGGTTGTGCATATGAATACATTGAATATTTGATAAAATAAATATTTTATAATTATGTTCTAGTGAGCATAGTAAAATTATACATTAATTTTAAAAAATATTATATAATGCATTTTCAATATGATTAAAAACTATTTTAATAAAAATTCCCATTTGATATCGATAACAAACTGACATACGTATCAGTTGTAATATTTTAAATTAAAATCCAAATCTCTAGAAATAAATTTTACTATTGCTCTCGATTAGTCTAAATGATCGTTATAATATTTTAACATTCGCTCTATTGTTTTTCATTTGACTTGCATTTCGCTGTTGCAAAATCCAAATTTTGCTGATTTCATATTGCGACTTATCAAAATGCTCAAAGAATTCTTTCATAAAACAGGAGGTAGGCTTGCCTTTGTAACACAGTTGTTTCGTCGACTTCTGTTACTCTAAAACATAAAATGAAATTATGAATACAGTCTAGATTTACTTATATTTATATAAAACTAAAATTAAATTTGTTCAACTTTTTTAACTATATAACAATACGAGGATGGAAAGTATAAAACAGGCTGGAGACGATACAAGGTAAATATTTAAAAGAAATATTAAGACTTAATTGAAGCATCTCGGAATATATTGTAAAGGATGAAACATACAGAAACAAAATTATAGTGAAAACAGGCAGAAAATCAGTAGCACTTAAAGAAAAAATAAGGCAAGAGTCAAATGATGAAATATTAAAGGAATGTTTAAAAGAGATAGAAAGAAAGAAGATAGTACGATAACAAAGTAGCAGAAAGAAAGTAGAGAATTTTACTCAAAAAATGGCCTATTAATAAGAGGAGTATAAAAAAAGAAGAGATGCTAGAAAGAGTGTTATAGGCGAGGTAGTGACGAAAGAAATAGAAACACAAGGGCAATAACTGTACAACAAGAAACAACAATTAAGATACAATACAGGATACAGAGAAATTGAACAAGACGAACACCAAAATAACTAACAGGAAGAAAAAAAGATATACGAAGTACAACAAGATTCAGGTGCGAAAATGAAGAACGAGGAAACCTGCAAACTGTGCAAAGAATAAAGAGGGACTCTGAAACACTTGGCCACGAACTGAAATCTTACATATTTAGACTATTTTATACAGATTTAGATGAAGTCAAAGCTTTAAAAGGGCAGATGATAGAAGGAATCTTATTAAACAAAATGAAGTGGTTTCTGATGATTAAACTGTAGATATTTATGCAAATTCATATTTTTTATGAACACAACGAGAGAAATGGATCCTAAGTAAAGATTTGTTTGATCCACCAATAACGAATACTATACTTTACATATTTATATACGTGATATTCCGTTGTATGTGAAAAATAGATGGAGCAAATTGAGCATATTAAAATAGGAAAATAATAATAATAATAATAAATAAATATTGTTTAAACCAACGATTCCCTCGTTAGCTCACTCTACGGATCTGAATTTACTCGATTATTAGTTATGGGGACATTTAAAATCTGTTGTTTATGAAACGTCAGTTAACAATGTTAAAACTCTTCATTAATATGATGATTAAAGTTGCCGACAAATCCATGTAGTCTGTTCAAAAAAGTTCAAAAATCTACGATGCAACGTATTCAAGCTTCTATTAAAGCTGTGATCATTTTGATCAATTGTTGGTATTTCATCAATTGAAGGTAGGCAAGCAACTATTACAAGACAAAATAAGCTCTTACTCGAAAATAAGATGATATCGGGCATATATGTTTATACATATGTTTATATAGTATGAACATTTTTACTTATTTTAGTATCCTGAATCTGCCCCAGCTGTATCCCCCACATCGATCCTTAAATTACCTACGCAGAATGTGAGTGTGTAGAGAAAGGAAAGACTTTAGAACGACAGAACAGTTAAAAACAGCGTGCGGTAACATATTTCCTATTCTTTACATAGAAACTGAGGATGTAAGCCGATGTGTAGATATTTTAGTAAAGTAAGATATAATTTGAATTTTTTGCGTCGATCTGGTGGATTTTATCTTATTTTCCATATTTAGAATTTAAACACATACAACAAAATACTCTGTAATTTTATATATTATACGTGTTCTGTATATTTTCTCATCTTTCAAAAAATACATAAATATTAAATTAGAAATATTCAATAGACCAATGATATGTCATATGTACGAGTATAATCTTTATAATATTTCACATACTATGGTTTCATCTAATTATATAAGGTATATCGTATAATACATACATAAAAAAATTACATACCTGGAATCCGAAACATGATACCATTTACCGGGTGGTGGTTTTACTGACGATGAGGGAGCTGCAGCTGCTTCTTCACTTTCAGACTCAGAACTCGAAGAATATGAACTTTCTTGTAAATCTTTAACATCTTTTGGTGGCAAAAATGACCACCGAGGATCATCTGATGTTAGTGCTAATCGTGACTAAAAAATATTCATAATTTCTTGGAAGCTGTATATTTTAATACTTAATATGCAAAATTTTTTATGTCAAATAATAGAAATATCCCTTTAATACGCAATAATTAATTACAAGTAATCGAATATGTGTGTGAAAATCATACTAAATAAAAAAGAACTGCATAAGAAGAGGACAAAAAATAATATATATAGATTAACCGAGAAAAAGTGAAGTCTCACGATACATAACCGAGTAAAAAGAAAGCGGTGCATTAGCTCTCACTGTTCTGTAGTCCACCAAGAATTTTACGCTAAACGCTTTCTTCCACTACTTCTCATTTCATTGAACTAGTTGACTGTAATCGTACAAGTCTCGTATTAAGTCGGTCGTCAGTTGAAAATTTCTTATAAGTCCATCTGTGTCATTTTCTGATTTTAATGATTTTTAAAAACCCCACTTTTACTCGAACAAACAATATTTTATTATGTATTAGGACATCCCATAAGTAATAATACAGTTGTCGGTTTCCTTATGCTAAACAAAAATAATTTATTACCTGTTGGCAATCAGTTAATGATGAATTCTCTTGCATTTTTATAATTCTTTACCTTTATCTATTAAATATTCTTTTCAAATTTCGTAAAACTCTGATAGTAATAACATCCCTTATTTTAAATTTAACTCTCAAAAAAATAGTGTTACATCCCGTCTATAAATTTTGATGACACCCTCTAACCAAGTATGGAATGATAATAATTGCAGCCACATCTTTACAATTTCGGAAGCTCTTATAGATGGGAGTAAGCGCATTCTTGCACGTGTGCTTCGACGTGGTAGACAGACGGGGTGCAATGAGCATACCGTCTCATACTCGGAGAGCCGCACCGTCCAAGAATGTGCAGACTCAACGACTACAAACACTGCAACGTTGTTGCGGGGCAAGCCTGAAACGTTTTGAAAAGGGGAACTTCAGACGAGTAGTCGGTACCGGGAATTCACGAGCCTCTTGTCACGATTTGTACATGTTTTGAGTAAGTCTCACGGGTGTACGGCAGATATCCGTAAAAAAGCAATAAGCAGAACTTTGTGGGATAGCGCAGAGCTTCGTCCGGTATATTTATATCTCCAGCGTTGCGTAAATCTAGTTAAAACAATAACATAATCTTTTGTAACATAACTTGTTATAACGTTTGTAGAACTTTGATATACAAATGTAGGCGACGACAGCGGTGCTACGAGACCGAGAGGAGAAACACTCAGTATATTGCACAGTAACGACGAACAAACAAGCATCTAGAATGAGTCGTGCATATCAACTACTACATTTCTCCTTTCTTTCCTTTGGTATCATAAATGCAAGCGTACTATTATTCATCGGATTCAATACATTTCTCTTTTTCTTCGTCACTATCCCCCCTTTACACCTTTCAATTAATGCAAGGTGGACAGAACCTTATACAGGTCAATAAAGATCGGATCCATATTGAAAATAAAGATAAAGCTTGGGCACTTCTCATTCAGTTGTGTGGCGTGCTCGCTACCAAATACCGCACATCGCAACGGCATTACTTATGGGGTGACCCAATATTTGTACTTGACACATAATTTAATATCGTAATTTGATAATATTTATAATATTATATCATTTTAACAATGTATTAAATAGATTTGTAATAATTTATATTTAAATTCTTAACATTTAAATAATTACCTTTACGTAAGCCACGTAATGTCCACCGTGAATAGTTCCACTATGTTCAACAACACCATAAAGTGCATAAATTCTAGCTTTTTTATGATTTTTACAGATAGGTGCTAGATCAAGCAATATTGGAAATGAAACATGCCTTGTTACTTTTCGAAAATCGACTCGTTGTGCTTGAAATCGTTTTAAATGGAGAATTAGAACCGCGGGTACTCGAGAGATCAAGTATTGTTTCGTACTTGGAGTGCATATCATCTTACAATTCGGTTTCACCTGACATCATGAAAAGGTTATTTCTTTTTAGATCCTATTGCATTAAAAACTGCAATTTTCAAGCGCGGAATTTGTCAATCAAATATACATTATTATTAATTGTTATTAGTTATTATTAATTATTATGAATTATTTCAATTATTATGAATTAGTATTACTGTACAATATACCTTTCTTTCTCTGGCAGTACAAGCTTCACAACTAACTTTATTGCTCCCACTCATCAACTCTAAAGCCGTAAATTGATTTAAGCATGATTGTATTGAACATTCTCCTTCCTTAGTTGAATATCTAGTAGGCGATTGCTGAAGATTACCACTAATTCCTATTTTTGAAATACCAGAAGTGATGTTAGCGATTCTATTATTAATGTCATTAGAACATTCTTCTGTTTTTCTCCTTGTTTTCCTATTATGAAAATAAATGTATTAAATTCTAAAATCATTTAAACTTAGTAATATAATATAATTAGCATTAACAGCAGTAATATAATTTCTTACAATCAAAAGTTGAACACAGATGATATAGTTGAATAATATAACTGACGTAATATTTAATTATAGTACAAAATAGCAAATAGAAAAGTGTAAAATTATATGTTGATGTATACATGTTGAAAATACATGTTCTGTAAGATAGTCACATATTGCGCTCATTTTTACCTAGGAAGCTCGACTATTTGTGCAATAATACATTTCTCATTAAAAAACAAAATTTTATAAATAGAATGCGAATTTCTATGTAGACTTATACAATTTCTATGAACGCAATTAAAAAATGATATTTATGTATATCCACTGTACGCATATAGTATAATAAATAGTATGCTGTGGATATTATGTACTATTTTTTGCATATTATATGCACAGAATGCATTTTTGCACCTTCAAATTTCACATAGATGCATAAAAATCCTCAGTCTACTTATAAAAATAGAACTAATGTAATAGAATTCGTTAGCAAAAATTGACATTATACAAAAATAATGTCGAACAATGAAAAATGTATGCATCAAAACTACTTCTTTTTTCACTACCTATTTATATATTATATGTTTTCATTATTTCAAAAGATTATTACAGATACAGATTATCACAGAATTTGTAGTTATAGTCACTAATTTTGGTAGAACTGTTAACAGTATGATATTCGTTAATTCGCAGTTCGATTTTCGTATTTCCAATGTTATTTCTACATCGTTAAACTTTCAAAAGCCTCAAAAATTTAATACTAAGTATCGCAATTTTGTAAACCAATTAACGATCGTCCAAAAAGTATGATCAACGTACAATTATAAATGCACATTATGTATTACATACATTATTCGATCATCTCATGGCATATAGAATAAACAACTGAATTATTCTATGCAGAGTTACGATATTAGTAACAAAGTATTGCTACTTCGTTAATAAACGAAGCCATACAATACTTTAATCAGCGAAAAAGGGTCACTGTCGACATGTTCAAAAATATTTTTCTACGTTAATTTACACGATAAATCTTTAGATTTACAGAAACATAATTTTTAAAAAACTGGTTTCCGTGTGTAGTCCGTATTTTTATGGAAGATGTGTATTAATACCGATGATTACATACTCTACTTACTTAACTGATGAATTTCATTTTATGTAATTAGTAGGCAATGGTGTGGACATTATTATATCCGTGCACTCTTTAAATAGCACATCTAAAAAAATAGGTATAGTTCTGGCTAAACATCAAAATATATTTTCCACGAGACCCTACACCTACAAATCTTAATTTTGACAGCTCCTATATAAATATACCTTTACAATTCCTCAAAAGACTATTATTGATGATAAATTCGTGGTCCTATTATTAATGAATTTTTGGGAAAATTTTAATTGTATCATAATTTTTTGTTCAGCCATCGAGTTACAACAAACATAAATTCAGCACTACGGATGTATTTGCGTATGAAAGTGATCCGTTAAAGATAACGGCTAGGCTGTTTGAGTTACATGTTCTCTAAATACTAATAAAAAGATGAAAGAAAGCGGAGGAACACACGATAATGGGAATGAAGGAAGGAAAAGAAAATATGGGATATACGAGTTATTACTATCCTTCGGTGTCATAATTCGATGGTGAATTCCTCTTGAACCAAAGTTTTTAGCATTCAAAAAGCGTGAAAGTACGACAGATCGCACTTCGTCATCATGTTCAATTCGCATTGCTATTTTAAACGTATGAAACTACAACAATATTAGTTATCTAAGCATGAAATTTGGTATGATTTATGTCAAAATATAAATGACGCTAGGTGACTTTTTATAGATACATTCTATCGTTTTATATGGTTCTATATATAAACAGGTATTACTTTCTGAACGACTCTCGCATTGATGGATCTCGGCTATCTGAGCGACAATAAATGATATTTTCCCTGCATCTGACTGCAAAATATAAGCACATTACGAATAAAGTGAGTTGCTACCCATGGTTCCTTTGAGACTTTTCATCAACGAGTAAAATATAATGCAATAAAAAATGAATTTGATCTTGAAATTGAAGGTCCAAGGTTAATTTTGCGACAAGTTATTGTTACAGATCTTCACCGATCCAGAGGTGTAAAATAGCGCTATGGTGATCATGACAAATCATTTTCGAAATTCATTATGATAATATTAGGTTAGAACGAAAATTTGTAGCCTTTTTTTTAAGTGGAATTCAAAGACAATGTTTCGATGCATAGATTTTTTTGTACACAGATTTTTCAATAATATATGTGCCATGTGATATGTTGCGCGGACCGAACTAACCTTCGGAACTGTATCCTTACTCACACCACCAACTCTATGAACTGTACATATCTTTTTTGTTGTTTGCACTGCAGTTTTCCCTTCTTTATTAAAAGAATATCAAATGGCGAAAATGCACCTTATTTTTCTCCTGTATTTATCTTTTCTTTACTTTTAACGTAAATACATTTAAAATTTATAAACCCATAAATTGCAAAGAAAGACACGTTAAAAGTCACCTTTCAGAATATGTACATATGTATGCGATATATTTCGTTTTCAAATATTGGCGTTTCATTTCCAAATGTTACTTTTCACATGTCTAAATGTTGCTATTGAAAAATGTTACGAACATTTGTTCCAATCCAATACATATGCACAATACAGACAAGTATTATTGCAGTAATCATCAAATCATTATTCACCTATTCGTTATTTATTATTATGTAAAATCAGAATTTGGCCCTAGTACTCTTGAGCTTCAAGTTGTCACGTAAGTTTTTACGGGAGGAACTCTTCAGACCTACGTCTACTATTCTGATATATGTATTTATCTTGGAAAAAATATTTTTGATGAAAGTTTTATAACATTTGAGTGTATTATACATCGCAAAGGTAGCACATGTTTTTGCTCCGAATTTATTTTTATATATATTTGTACAATGGAATGGCACCGTAACATAGTATAATAATATGAAACTAGCTTGAATCTGATTCTATTGATTCCTTCAGTGTTAAGCAAAAATGGCAAAGTAAAATATTTGCTGAGTGTTTTTTGCATAATTTTTGCATTTAAAACAAATTTCTTTGGTTGTCTGACAAGCTACTATATTTAGTACTTTTGTCACCAACACGTTTATAATGAGCTGAATTTCCGCTTTGGACTGTTCTGTTTGATTGCTGGATTCTTCATTCTATGGTAATCATTGAAAATAGGAAGAACTAAGGGTCAACTAATATATCACGATTGCGACACTATTCCGCCTTCTTTTTCTTATGTACAGTATTTTTCACATATATTAGCGAAAACTTTTGATTATCAAACTTAAACATGTATGTAACAATACATGATTTTTCATAGAAAAGAAATAGTTTTTCTTATATTTTGACTTGTAAGTTCGAGAAACCTTACACCCGCCCGGTAATTCTAGAGTTAAGAATCATAATTTTGTTAGAATTTTTTAAACTTAAAACACAGTCAAATCTAGTTATGTAAAAAGACATTTAATCTACACATTTATGCTCATCTGCAGATTCATTAACCTTACAAGTATTTTTATATTACAGAAATAATTTTGAATATTGCTTCGATTGGCGAGTAACCAATCAAGATGAAACTTGGTGGGTAATGCGAGGGATGTGAACGGACTCCAAATATAAGATCTTAGTTTTGAAAAATTATGCGTTTGAAAGATACAAATCCCTATGTACCTATACATAATAAATCTTTACTATTATTCGACGTAATGTTCGGCAATTAGTATAACGATAAAATGGATGATATATATGAATGATGGGGGACAATATTAACGTTTACCTTGGATATATATAACTATAGAAATCAATATTCAATAATAATAAAACTAAAAGATTTTGAAATATAATATTTAACATAAGCATGAAGTATAAAAGCATGAAATTTAAAAAATAAAATAAATTTGTACAATACCATCCATTACACGTAGATGTTTCAGGTTCGATGTGATTAACAGAATCCGTTAAATTCAGGCTAGGTGTTGATAATTTAATATTTTTCACAGTTTCACCATTTGCTAAAGTAATCATAGTACTTGAGCTTTCTTTTGATATAACCGAGTTAAAACTAAGAGTTGGAACTTCTGGACTCGTTAAATTTGAGGTCATTGCTAAAGAAGTAGATATAGAAAATCTAGTTTGTATTCCACTTTCAGTTTCCAAGCTTTCAGAATTATCTAAAGCATCTAAAGCTTTTGTTTGCGAAATATTTGATGTACATACATTCGAACTCGAACTGTGAAACAAATATAGTATTTAATAAAACGTCTTATTTAATAAAAACAGCAAATTACTCTATCCTATTATAATTGATAATACCTGGCCAATGAATTTGTATCAAAACGATTTAAAAGTTGTATTAAGGAAATATTATTTGTTGTACCAGATTGTAGATCATTATCTAATGGTATTTCGTTAATAGCTTCCCTTGTTTTCATTGTATCAGTCGATGGAGAGGCAGGACTTGTTAATGTAGATTGTTTTTCCGAACTATAACCTGATTCAGCAACTTCTGGAAGAAGACCTTCTATTTCTGCATTATCTTCTACGTCTGCATCGCTTTCTTCTACAAAAATTTGTTACAATGCTTATGCGTTCAAATTACTATAATATAATAAAAAGAATAAAGAGAAAACGATTTTTCATGCAAATATTTTCTTTAATTCAATCACTTATCTGAATCCTAAAAATTAGTTAAACTAAATATTATAGTTTTCAAAAATTAATGCAAAATAATGCTTAAAAAATTTAAAATATTTTACCTGATTCAAGTACACCATTATTTTCTTCAACAGTATTATTTTTATCCGGTACAGAACTATCACCATGATCACGAATGTCTTGCTTTTTATTTTTTCGTTTTTTTCGAGCAGCCTTCTTTTCTCTTTTTAATTGATATTTCGAAGATACATGTGAAATATTATTTCCCATTATATCAAATGTATCTTCAAAGCCATTGTTTTTTCTTCTTAAATAAATATATACGTAATAAAGTTATTCAATTAGAAATTTTTCATTAAATATAGCAAGACATGCAAAAGTTGTGTAAGCAAATTCGCTTCTACCATTTTCAATATAATATTAAGAATATATTTATAGACTAATAATAAAAATATATCTATGTGTTGATTTAAATGAATATCCTTAATAATTTATAAAATATTAACTACTACAAAGTTATGACGGATTTAGTAATATATTTTTATTATTATTCCTATTCTTACTTTTAGTAATGTTATTAAATACACTATTATTATTTTTGAATAGAATGTCTCATTTAATCGTATATCATAATATATATGACATATACAAAGAGAAAGCTAATGAATCCTTTCAATATATATATAATAGCGTTACCACTTTTAAGAATGCACGAACGTATATTGAATGAAATTATTTATTCCCAAATAAAATAAAGGGTATACTTTCGAAAGGCACCGGCCGTCAATTGAGATGGAAGTATTGTAAAAAGAGATGGTGGACTATGTGTATGTGTAGAAATACGAAATGTCAGCATTCAATTCATACGTTCGAAAGATACAGGTCCTCGTATACGTAGTAGGGATGTTCGACAAATTCATACCGACTTAGTGACATTGTTATAATGACCTTGTATCGTTGGCTGCCAACGGAGAATATATCTAACCCAAACCAATGCCAATAATGTTCTTTAAATAAAACTGATCATTTTCTTCTTTAAGCATATACACATACAAATCCAATTGTATATATATCTCATTCGTTCTTTTATTGTTATTCTAATTAGTGAACGCAATAAGTAATAGTTGCAAAGATCTATTATTTATAGGATCCTGTCTCGTTCGACCGCACGAATTTGCCAACGCAAAAATTTCATATTTCAGGTCTACTACCTCCCTTCATGATACCTACCAAATTTCATCTCGATTAGCAAGTGGTTCCTTTCAAAAGCACAGCTAAAATAAATTCTAGTCAAACGTGGTATTTCGAGATTGTAAAGTTATGACTTCTATTGGGTCGCCCGAAAAGTTCGTTCCGATTTTTAAAAAATTTGGTCGACCATATTGAAAAGTTTTTCGTCGAAAAACCTGAGAAGTTCTGGAAGGATGAAATATTTAAGTTGCGATAGAGAAATAAAATGACACCTATATAATTCGATAAAGGTATATCGAATCGAAATGTAAATCGGATCGAACTTTCCAGACGACCCAATATATATTATGTATATCTTTATTTACTGTAGGAAGAATTCATATAGATGCTAAGGAATTGAAAGTAAGAATGTGTCGTATTCGTGTGGTGTCTTTTAGAGTCGACATAATTGAGAAATGACGGGCGTACTGTGCTTCAATTGGTACACTGTAAATTGGAAATAGATGCTCCAAGACCTAATAAATACGGTGTCCAACTTAAAACTCTATAAATCTAATTTATAAACTCACATTCAAAGCAAGCACTACATTAACTAACATAAAAAAAAACCCGATGCACTGAAAATTTAAAGGTATATTAAGAGAAATTCGATGCTATAAAATGTGTCATTCAATGCTACAAGTGTTAGGCAATAAACAATGCAATACTTGAGAGTCGCGTTAATATTTTCTGAGGGATCATAGCGTTTAGTTTATTTGAAGATTTTATTTATTCTAATGCATTGATTATATTGAGTAATACTAACCTTTAATAAATGAGAAAAACAAATATAATAAATCTTGAATTTTTTGAATTTTCGCTGAGGCGGGACGGTGTTGGATGCTAGCTTATCTCATTACTATCTGCCGTAAACGCGAACGCATCAATACTCATTTCTGTAAATGTTTCATATTCTTCCAAAGTCCATTTTACATTGTCTATTCTGTAATTCTCTCTCCAATTCTTTCTAAATCATTCCTTTTTATAAACTACCGTATATGTCTACAATACAAAAATTTAGATAATTGTACAACCTTGCAACGTGCGCATCCAAATGAACCTCTACGTCAAGAATTGGAAGTGTTACATCCGACTCAATTGTTTGGAAGAATTTCATGTTGGATTCCAGATAATTGAATGTGGAATAATCTAACATTCATGAATCATTTTGTACTCCTGGCGAAAAATATCCAACAGGACTTGTGAGCAACAACTTCTGTTATTAATCGGACCATCAAGGATAAGAGGGAAAGCATTCAAAAGTTAACCACGATGAACATTGTCACGCATGGCTCAATACACAAAACAATTTTGATGTAAATAGATGACGTTACACTTTATCCGATGTCAAATACAAACAACATAGCTTAAAAAACAATCCGATATCGTTTTTGAATTCATTAAATCATTTGATAAACGTACATTATAATTTAACCACGTAGAACGAAATTTCCGAATTCTGTTATTATTGCACCAAAATCGAAAATCATTTGATCAGCTATTGGAAGAACTGAATTGGGTAGATGTACAGATAGAACTCAACCTCTCGATTTTGATGACCTTATAACATTTGATGGAGACCATGATTCTAATCAATTTTTTCCTATACATGTAACTGGCGATCTTACTTAATTTCCGACACATTCACAAAAGACTGTCGATACCACTACAGTGAATTACGCCTATATTGTACATCTCTGGCAGCATATGCGTTAGCATTGGTTGACATCCATTTACCGCTTATCTCCTGTTTATAATCGTGATTCGGGCGAGCTTACCCCCCCCCCCCGCACAACTGCACATGCGAGGCTGCAAGAAATGTCTGCTATAACTTATACCTCATAATCGATTAAAGGTAAATATCGCCAATATATTGGGTTCGGATTTGTGTTAGATTTTTAAATTCGGCCGCCGTCAGGCGGCAGGCAACCCTTACATGAAATAATAACAAATTAATTATAAAAAATAATAAGCCAATTAATAATTGATATTATTTTACGAAGCAGAATAATTATTTACGTAAGCTTTACTGGTCAGCTTGCGGCGGCTGGATTGATAATACTAATCCAAATCCAAACTCAATACATTGATGATATTCATCTATAATTAAGTTAACATATTTTGTACAGCCTCGCATATGCATGATGTGCTCAAATATCCAAAGCTCGTCCCACCCTCATTTGTATACATAAATAGAAGATTTCGACCAGGTCATTTTATTCCACCGTTGGCAAATAACACAGACGCATATACATAGATGCTCAATTTTACATAGGATTCTCTAATAACAGTGTCAGATTCTCGCAAATATCTCGGAAACTAAGACCGACCGCCAGTAACATGTATAGAAAAAAGTTGTTCGAAATCACGCACACTCACCACATGTTAAAAAATCATTGAAATTCATGAGGTTGAGTTCTATCCGTACATTTATTGACTAAAAGGAGGGCCAAACAAAAACGTATTGCAATGTAGTACAGAACACAAGCAAAGAACGTCGTATGGATGAATATGCACAAATATCCATATTATCTTAAATTAATTCGTTCATCATATATATCTTGCGATTTCCTGAATACTGAAATACAAGGCATTTAGTAATATCAATAACTTTATGAATTTAACATATAAAGAAAACTCTTACAAATGTGATCATGCATATTATGTATTATTTAGTATTACGTGTTATAGGAATATATCCAATCCTAATATACGCAGTAGTAATATCAGATTCATTAATTTAATCAAATCCTTATCGATGAATTCATAATACTAATCACAACAAATAAAACAATGATATTACTGTAAATATTTTGATAATAATGATAATCAGTAAACGATAAATTAATATCAAAGACTTTTTAACACTAACAGAAAAACAAGTTCAACATCAAAGTTCTCTAACCACATAACACTACCAGTATTAGAAATATAAATGTTTCTAAGTAGTATTTTCAACTAACCTCTCGAGACTCTTGATATCTGTAAGGCAAGGAATTGTAGATTTCAACGGCCTCCAAACTATCATAATTTTCGAATCTCTATTAGCGTCAATCCCTTACATGAAGATTTAATAAGACAATTGTAACCCAACTGACTTTAAATAAATTAACAAATATTTATATAGATATTCCTGAACTGAACTGAATACACAAACAAGAAATTATACGAACTAGACAATTAAGTATTATAAATCATTAAATTAAATAAGGCATTCATAATACAGCATACTAAATGGTACACGATAGCATTATCTAATATCAGCACACTATCTTCAGTATCATTTGTTTAAGTAGTTGCTATTGGTTCAGTTGCTTAAAGTTTCTAAAACACATATTTTGTTACAGAACATAATGACATCACCATCTCTTCGATCACCAAAAATTTTATCAGTTGTAACTTCAGTTATTTTGATATACATGTAACGTGCATGTTTAAGGAATTGTGTCTCACTGTCATGCGGATATGCAATACCAAGCAGATTCCACACCGTCGCGACATAGTCAATCATAGCGATAGCATATCCGTTCTTCGAACGGACTATTCTCCGAATTGATTAACATCGATAGAGGTTCGAGAGGTGAATTGAACCAGTCCTTTAACTTATTATATAGAAAAAACTCAATTTCAATGAGCTTTCTCCGAAGCTTGACATGAAAGCCGGGTACGATTAATACGGACTGTATAAAGACAGTCAGCTCGCAAACATTATAACCCCTTTCGGTAGGTATATGTACGTTCACTAGACTGTTGTACGACGTTAACTACGCGTTAGGTCATTTTTCTAAAGGTTTCTCTGAGCCATTAGATGATACGCTTAATGTTATCATACACGTAGATGACGTGATGGTTTTCGAATGGCCAAAGAACACAACGAAACATTGACATAAAATAATAAACACAACATAAGTTTTAAAAAAATTCGTAACAAGAGGCATCACATTAAATAAGCATTTAATTTCGCATTGAATGCGTTATTAGCGTTAGTTATTAGTATTAATATAATTGAATTATTGTTATACGTGGAATGGTTATTTCATTAGAGCACGTATCAACAATGGTTAATTGCCCGGTTCTGACTGATAAAGAAACATTAATGCAATTCTTCAAATACCAAATTCATAATATGTACAAGTAAGAATGCCTTAAAATATCTATAGCCATCCTGTAGCTATATGACGAATAAACTAAAACTAATAGTATCCAATCAATATACTATTAACCTATAGGACTACTCCGTTGAATAACGACTATACTCCAGCTCTCTCCAGCTATATTTTCTGAAAGAATCCGATCCTGCAACTTGGTTCTCCCCAAAGGTACTTTTAAATGGCACAATCGAGTATGATGAAAACGTGAGAAAGGAGAACTAGGAGCGCGCCTGTAATAATCGTTATAGCGCAAAGAGGAGATCAATGCTGCAAGCAGGCGATAAAGTATAGATAATTAATATGCAGATCTATGGAGAAATCGTCCGCTCAGATAGACCTAACCAAAATTCTGAAAATAAATAAAACTGAAAATCAATCAGAGCATAGCGCAAAGCGATATCCTGCTTGAAAATATGAATGTTCAAAATTCAGCGGCGAGCGACGTTCCAGTTGTAAATATACAGATCGCACAGTTTATGCCAGCGGAAGAACGTAATTCAAGCCGAAAAAGGAGGTTTCCAAAACGATTCGTCGACTATGTATAAAGATGCATTATTATCTACTGCTCTCACTGTATATCACTTCTTGTTGTGTATTACTTTTAAACGCTTTCAAATAAAAAGGGAAGGATGTTGCGTGAGCGCTGCTAGGGCGGCCAGACGGCTACGCACTCATGAGGAGTTCACAATCAATCAACTAATAGCGCATTACACTGTCGCTAAGCCTCACGCAACCGTCATTTCTTATGTTTATCCTCTCCGCGCTCGTCCTATCACGATACATACATATTTCACTTATTGAAAGGTGCAAATGTAATGTTTGAATATACATACATGTTTATGTAGATTCAAAAGCACATTCGAGAAATTTCCATATTTTGTATATGTAAGAAACGTTTTAAAATGAAGATTTTAAAACACCCAGCAAAATATTACATGAAATTGAAAAATAGAAACGTTGTATGTAATAAAAAAGACAAAGATGGTTTTAACATCTTTTTATGTACATATTGGTCTATATTTCCATTACAGAAATATCACCTAAGAATCATGTTCTCCTGATAACTTTTACATTTCAACTTCTAAAATGCATACAATATCTCTGTACTGAATATTTTAGTCAATAAGATTAAATGAGACATTCACGTCTTTCTCTTCTCTCGTATATTTCAGAAAATTATTCTTACTTCAAAACTGGTGGTTGTGGTTTCTCTGCCATAACAGGCAAGCTGAGGTCTAAGAAGGGTTCTGTACTCTGTGAAGAATGATGACAGTCCAGACATTCTAATGTTGAAACTAAAACACCACGAAAAACAAGTTCTGGTCCAAGTAATCTTGAACTAGCCTGATTTCCATAAAATTTTACACGTGATTTGAGGTTTTCTTCTACACCCTTTGGATTAGTTTTTTCGTTCAAACCAACTTCTTTCAGAATTATACTCTGGTATCTCTAAAAATATTATGTTTTCGCATTCACTAACACATATTACTAGGAACAGCAATCATTATAAATCTTTGACAAGTAAGATAATTAAAATTAATGTTAAATTCAATAAAATATAGTTCAAGTAAGTACAGTAAGATAACATTTATAAAAACATAATGATACGTAATTATTAATAATATAATAATATTGTTACGAACACATATATCACTATCTATCCTATTACGCAACAGCTGCAAGGATTAAATGTGAATAAATTAATTGCCAATTTTTGATAATCCACCTGCAGAATTGTTGCATTATTACAAACCAGCGTTTTCCTCGTAAATGGCAAATATAGAGACAAAATGAAATTGCTTTGCGTTATTTTATGATCAATACAATAAAATGTATCAATTTTTTATATCTACAATATTTTCCGAAAAAACAAAAATGACTTTAATTTTTTATATAAAATGCTACATATCGTTTAATTTATATAACATAAAAGCTATTATATATGTATTAAGATAAAATCAACCATATTGAGTGAGACTGTAGAACCGTTACATCCTCCCCAATTTCGATGATTTTTTAATGTTGTGAGGGATATGATTTTGAACAACTTTTTACTCTATATGTAACTGTCGGTCGGCCATAATTCCCGAGATATTTCCGAAAAGTTGACGATACCACTACAGTGAATTCTGTTTATAATTGTACGTGCGTGACGGCATATGTGTTAGTATTAGTTGATACAATGACCTATAGAGATATACAAATAGAGTGAATGAGCGAGCTGAAAAATACTGGAATGAAAAGAGAACGCTGCATACAGGCACCTTGTTTCCTAGTCTAATAACACATGCATATTCGTACAATAAATATGTAAATGTATAATCAAAAAATGTATAAATAAATATGTAATCAATGAATGGCATCAGTTTACATGCTTGATCGGACGAGGACAGAAGAAACTTCTATGCTGCGTTCCCTTCCGATTCCTATATTGCATTCACTCACAAACCTAACTCTTATCTTTTGTTTATAGTATATATAAACGGCGGATAGGCGACCTTGAATATTCTACCGATCCTGCGGATGAGAACTCTCTGCCATTAATTATTTACGGAAGAAAAGGATTAGAGGAAACAATTTGGTCCACTCGAAAATTTTATGAGGCGGTTTTCGATATGCTATTATGGATTTTAATGAATAGGTGGGATTAATGTTTAATCTGCGATTTTTCTTACAAAACGTCGTACAGGATGGCTTACGTCTCCGAATTCCACAACCCTCTCCTCTACGACTTGCACGAGATGCTGTCTATGTATCGTTCGATTTGAGGATTCTTGTGCACCCTACTGTTTAAGCTGACGACCTACCTTCGATCGTGTTAGGAGGTTTGCTTGCGCACAGGGATATTGCGGCTAAGTTTTAATTGTCAATAACTAAGAGACAAAGCCGAAAACGCATTTTTTTATTCTTGATTTTCATCTTACTTTAGCTTGAAGAATCGTTGAGGAGCTTTAAGTTCGTAAAATACGAATAATGAAGTATGATTCATAATGATGAAGAAACGATAAGTGATAGATGTGAACAAATCGCCAAGCAGTGAACGAAGCAACGAAATGTTCTTAATAGAAAGATTAAGCAGTGCTTGTAAGTTGATTGCTGACATGATATACAGTCAGATGAAGTCGAGAATTACTGAGATGAACAAGAAGTTGAAAAGCGTCCTGGAGGAAGAATTTCTTTTTGGTATGAACCTCTCAGATAAAAGAGACGGGGGGTAGCAAGCTTGATAAAGAGGTCAAATAATAATCCCCTTCACATGCCGTTATCATCGATATACGATCAGAAATACAACAAAATGAGAAAGCAGAACAATCCCAAATAAATGTAAGTAAAATGACGGGTAGATTAAACTCATTTGTAGACAACTGGCAAAAGATAACACCGGATAATTTCGTCTCAAGTTGCATTGTGGGATACAGAATGAAGTTCGATGGAGAGGTTAGCTAGGGAAAGCCACCCCAAAATATGATAGTTAGGTTAGAGCACGAGAGGACTGAATAAGTGATAGACTCACTACTAGAAAAAGCAGTAATAGAATCTTGTAGAGCAAGCAAACACCAGCAACCAACTATTTCCTAATGAAAAAACCAGATGGATCACGTTTTATTGTGAACCTAAAAAAATTGTATAACTTCTTATGTATTCTGCCCTTCAGACAGATTCTCAGAATGCTTCTAAAAATAAAGTAGGACAAAATAGGCATTATCGTCGCCCCAGATTGGCCAAACCAACCGTAGTATTTATTTTTAGAATTGGCGATAGGAGACCCAATAATTCTCGAGACTGACTAGACTTATCTACTTTTAACTCCATGAAGGAGGATGGTGTATCCACAGCCGAGCCAGCTGCGTTTGATTGCAATTACAATATCAAGGAAGCTTTCCTAAAGAAGAATACACTTATAGAAGCAATCGACATTTTACTAACATTTTGTTTGTCTAGCGGAAACTACCATGAGGCAGTACAGATATTGAAATTATCATTTCACAATTAGAGGCAGAAAGAATTCTCCCTATCCCGAATATCTTAACTAAAACTAAAACCGAACGACGGTTATATGTATAGGAAAAAGTTGTTCAAAATGTTGATTTCTATAATATATCCAAAAATTATCGAAATCTATGAGATGGATGAGATATTGATAGCTACTCTGACTTTCTTTGTATTTATCATTGTTATATACAATAACTTGGTTAACATGTTGAATTAAATTTAGGAGACTTATTAGTAATTATATGTAAATCTGTCACTAGCCTAGATTCGATGATTGTTTAATATTTTACAGAAATCAATATTTTTAATAACTTTTTCCTACACATATAATTTCTGCTTGGCCTTAGTTTCCAAAATATTTATGAAAATATTTTTAACTTTTTTTACTTTGATGTACGTTGGATGCCGCTTAGGTTTGAGTTAGACTTATCTATGGACATGATTATATTATATACCCTGACCATTATGGGTTTATATACCTCACATTTCGATATTTAAACACAAGGAGATGAGAAAAAATGTAATCTATCTTAGCTATTCGAAAACATTCAGTAAATGACAAACTTTCTTCTGCATCACATTTATATACTTGGCCCACGATGATTTTGTAGAACCTAAGAGATGATTTTTAATAAGACGGTCTTTAAATTCATTGCTGCAGTTATTGTTGGCCGGCCATCTCACGACGAATGGTTTAACATATTTAACACAAACCTAAACCAATACAAATCATCAATACAAATCATATTTGCTAGAAATTAAATAATTTCTGACCTAATTTCAATCAATTTATGCCAAATTTGACATTAATTTGTAGTCAAAACAAAAAGTTTGATGACCTATATTGAGTTAAGAGACTATATTTATAGGTTAAATATTTTATTATACACAACTATAAATCTTATCTTATCTTCTCTCTCTCTCTCTCTCCCTCCCTCCCTCTCTCTCTCTCTCTCTCTCTCTCTCTCTCTCTCTCTATGTTTATAGATTGAAATGGGAGATTATAAACTCAACGCGTTCAGAGCATGTATAATCATGCCCGTAAACTAATTTAACCCAGACCCTTAAGCGGTATCCAATGCACATCAAAGTAAAAATGTCAAAAATGTCGGATAATATGGCTGAACGGTGGTTATATGTATAGGAAAAAGTTGTTTCAAGTATTGATTTCTGCAACATATTCAAAAATCATCGAAATCGATGGAGTGAGCTTCTTCGTAAACAATTACTCTTTTTTCTATACATGTAATTGCCAACAGGCTCATCAACGAAATTTTACTAGCATTGGAAACAAAACAATATTGCGCAGCCCTCTTCATGGACATCGAGAAAGCATTTGACAAAGAAAATCATGAAAGCCTCCTACGAACAATCAAAAATCACTTCCCGGATCAAATCTACCAACTACTCGAATCATACCTAAGCAATAGAACCTTTGTAGTAAAAATAAAGGGCATATATTCTGAAGTTAAAGACATCAAGACAGGAGTACCGCAAGGAAGCGTCTTAGGACCAATATTATACACACTACACACGGCAGGTACATCAACAACTACCAACAGCAAAATATTGACATTCGCGGATGATACGGCAATACTAGTCAGGCACACGAATCCAGAAACAGCAGTCACATTACTACAAGAACATATCACAAAAATAGAAAAATGGCTGTAAGACAAGCAAGTAAAAGCAAACCCCAGTAAACGCAACCAGATTACATTTACACTGAGAAAAAGAAAACCACCAGATATCCAACTGAATGGTACCCACATAACACAAACAAAGCAAGTCAAATACCTAGGACTCCACTTAGATTCACAACTTACATGAAAGCAGCATATCGAATCAACTATAGACAGAATACGAATAAAAAGAAAACAGATGTACTGGCTAAATAGTCGAAACACTAAACTCAGCACTGAAAATAAACTATGGGGGACAGTAGCAATGAGCCATACAAATAAATTAGAGTCGCTATAAGCAAAAATACTCAGTACAATAGTCAACGCCCCATGGTATGTCAGAAATGAGGATTTACGCACGGACTTAAAAATATCAAAGATCAAGGAAGAGATCGGTAGATACGCAAGAAAATACAAGGAAAGAATAGCAACACACCCAAACCAGCTGGCTGCTGAAACGAGCAAACTCATATAGAAAGAAGACTAAGAAAAAAGCATCCCACTAACCTCACTAAAGAAATAAAATAAACAAACTGGAAGTTGGTATCTCGGGGGTAACCATCCACATGTTATTTAGTAATAAAGTTAGGAAATTTACCAAATATCCCTCTGGACAAATTGTAAAGCCCAAAGTAAAAATAAAAAAAAAGAAAATATAACGGTTGGACTCGCTTAGTCCTCGAAATATTCATAGAAAGCTACCGGTACCACTATAGTGAATTCTGCCTGTAACTATAGCGCGTATGTGACAGCGTATGCCTCGGTATTGAGTACCGGCCGACGGCCGTTTGTCTTTTGTTTGTAAATAAAGGGCGAAGGTGCTAAATAAAGGCCCCGTGTAAATCGTTCATACGTGAAACTGTAAAAAATATCTGTTATATCTCAATTAAAAGTGAACGTCATTAATGTATTAGATTTGGGTTAGTGTACTCAACCCGACCACGAGGCGGCCCGTAATGTTTCCGTAAAATGAGGACAATTATTCTTTTCATAAAATAATATCAATTATTAATTCGCCTATTACCTTCACAATTAATTTTCTATTATTTCGTACAGGATTTGCCAACCGCCACGCGGCGGTCGAATTGAAAAATCTACTCCAAATCTAAACCTAATGCCTTAAAGATATTCGCATTTAATTGAATTATAAGTGGTAACAGATGTTTCTTACAGCCTCGCATATGCACGGGCCCTTTAAGCTCGCCCGACCTACGTTTATAAACAAGAGATAAATGATCGCGGAGATAAGTGGCAATCAAACTGGCGCATGTGCTGCCACGGACGCACAACTATAGATAGAAACACATTGTACTGGTATCTGCAGCTTCTTGCGATATTGCGGAAACTAAGCGAAATCAACGATTATATATATGGGAAAAAATTGTTCAAAATGTTGATTTCTATAACATATTCAAGAATCATCGAAATTTCGGAGGGCGGAACGGTTCTACAAATTCAGCTTTGTAATCAATTTAAAATTACTTTAAGAGTAGAACTAACTTTTCTTCAAAATTTTAAATATGGTATTTATTCATATTGTTATCATCATTTCTTTCTATCTCCTTACCTTTTCTTAATAGATGGATCTCAGACCGTCGTGCCTCAAACCGATCTTGATAAAGCTTTATAAGTTACCTGAAGACTACCTGTTCATGCTGACGCATAAAATATATCTATGACTAATATCCAAAACGAGTTTCAGAGGCCCGAGCGATACGGGTATACAAAGATCCGCCGAATCCTGTCCGAACTTCTTCCAACTTCCGATCCGTCCCGAAGCTGAGGGTCTCCCGATATTCAGGGCGGCCTGCACAGCTCTAGATACCGATGCTTACAATGGAAAGAAAAAAATGGATGATTTTGTTTGATATTGACATCGGTTGTAGGTAACATCGATGTAAGAATCAGTATATGTATTGTTCTGATTCGTAAACAAGACTTGATACTGATGTTCGAGATTTCTATCTGTATTTGGTACCCATCAGTAATACCAGAAGAGGTACACCTCACGGACACCATCGGGAGAAGAACACCCTTGGATGGGCCAAGGAAGAAGGGGCGACTTCGAATAGTTTGTAGCTAGTCAGTCTTACAATAACCTTTGACTCAAACAGTTCTCACATAGACCACACGCAGGCTACCCACAGCCTACATTCATTCTAACGAAATGTTTTCAAGTGTACCACATACTTATATGTTCATTGTGATCACCTGAATAGAGTGAATAAATAACATAATCATTATGTGTCTCCATCATTACGATACCTCCACCCTGAACGTTAACGTCGTTCACGGTTCGCGATATCAACCGATCGGTTGCAACTGACTGGTCGTCATCGAGTTGAAGATCGCAACAATTGATGCAGGTGTCAACGTTGGAACGTGGCATCGATACAGAATATCCAGTTTCAAGATCTGAAAGGTTATACAAGGTAACTAATTCAATGGTCGAATCGAAAATGAACTGATTTCACATAAAAAAAAGTAAGACGGAAACGTAGGACAAATTTTTTCATATAATGCTTTATTTTCGAGAATTCATTAAAAAATTAATTTATTTCGAAATATTTCTTTACAGAAATTTTTTAGATTAACTTCTACTACAAAAAGAATTAATTTCAATAATTTTTAAATTAAAAACATATCTGTGAGGTAAACATTTTGTCGTATCCTGTACCTTCGACATTTAATCTATCGTACAGACATATCAGCAATGTTTATAAATATGACAAAGATAAAACAATAAAATCCCTCGAGACTTGACTCAGTACTTACACATGTATTTGACAAATTGTCAAAGTCAATTTTCTCGAAAACAAAGCCTCGTATGAAAAAATTGTATTCTACATTTTTGTCTTATTTTTTTATGTAGACCATCACCTTCAACCTTCCAGGTTGTACCACCAGTTACCTAGCATCTTGCATATCATCAATATCATAGTACCGAGCCTTCAGGTGATTGACAAATATCTTTTTCTCTAATTCATGCAGAAGTGTTGGAAGATAATCAGACATTTTTAACAAAGCTTAGAAAGAAAACAAATATCGTTATATTATAGAAAAAGCTCCAAAGGACTAGAACCAAAGAATATAATGTCATATCTATAAACCTATTCACAAAATATCGGGCAGCTAAGAAAACGTTAGCACTATTCTTTATGAAAAGCAAAGAAACAAAGTGAGAAGTATTTTTTGGAACCTTAAAGCTGGATATGCGAGCGGAGCATTATAAGGCAGTTATAAATCCGATTAAACCGAAAAAGGCTAATGAAAAAAATAGTCCTAATGAAAAATGTGGCAGAAGGAATCTTTCAAGCTCATTACTAAAAATTATGATATAGCTCAGTCTATACTCAAACACATAAAGGAAGATAAACAGGATGTAACAGAAATGATAATAAAGATGTAAATGATAATAAATTGCTCAACGCTATGAAAGCAGTTAAAGCAGACAAAATACAAAGAAGAAACAGGATTTTAAACCAAATAGTACATATCATCCCCAAGACAGCCCTTGGGTATTTCGAGAAAACTAAGTAGGCTTCTGGGTAGTATATAAATATATTAAGTGCTTGGGAAAAAACTAGAGTTGTATTCTCAGGAATAAAATTAAGAAAACGTCTGGTGTGAACGCTTATCAGATAATACGCCCTCCGAAAAAAAGAGAGCAATTCTAAATGCCATGCATATAATGATATAAAACGAAATTCTTCTTTTTTCCGCAGATTTGCTATAACGAATGTACGCTTACAAGGGAAGTTCAACAACCCGAAAATTAAAAAAATCATTCTACCTGTTTATTGCAGGTTGGATTAATGGGAAAGTACTACTGTAACGGTAATATCTATTTATATCCAGTTTATTTTACGACAATAAAGATACAAGAGATTATGCATATAATTTAACATAATTAGTATAATTTTGCAGTTCAACAAGAGCTCACGATCAGCGTTATACATTACTCCCTTCGATTTTGTGTGTTGAAATGTTTTGATGTTTCATGTCATTTATATATTTGTAGAGAATTCTCCGAAGACTATTTGTGCATATAACAGGAAAAAATAAAATTTCAAAAAATTATGTTTGGTGGGAGTAAATTTTGAAAAAAGGTTCTTTTAATTTCTATAATAATATAGACCATAAAGAACATTGCAACTTTCAATTTAATCTTTTTTCTATATCTTATATAGTTTCTTAAATATTTAAAATAATATGGAAAGTCAAAATTTCTTTGGACGGTGTTTTCACCCTTAATACAACAGGAAAGAAACATAGTTTTATTATTAGTATCACATAGACTACATTTGTGCAAAGTTCCAAATTTTTTTGGATTTTCGAATTGCCGAACTTTGCTTGTAAGACGTCTTTTCTTCTTCTTTCTCTTCTTCATCCGAAAGTATTGCTATTATAGCTAGATCAGTTGAAACGGCATTTTGTTGTATATACTTGTATAATGTCTGATTCCAAACTGATTGGTATGTTTATCTCGAGTATATCTTGGGCGGTTCTCGGTAAAATATATAAATATTCGCGAATAAACACCCGGACATTGTTCAGGCACTGTTCCGACACGGAATGGACACGGTTTTAAATGGATCTTTGAACATGAGATTCCCGAGAGTGAGCTCGGAAAAATTTCCGTACTTTTGAGGAAATTCAATGAAACACCACAAATATCATCGCCATTATTTACAAAGAAAGTCGAATGAATGAAAAGGCTTGACACTGACAATACAAAAGATGGAAGCTGCATTCCAGAAGGAATGCAGAGTTCCAAGCTTTGTAGCCTTCGATATATACGTCAAGAACAAATAATAAAAGATGGAAGACTGAAGGGCAGAAGAAAATTCCATACTAATACCAAACAATTTCTTGTAAGAATATATCTTCTATAGTTTTCAATTAAAAGAAATACTCTGCATATATATGCACCGATTCACTATTACATTAGTCACTAATTACACCTCAATATACAAATGATATGACGCTTTAGAACCGTAATAACACTGAGTTAATTTAAAAACTTTCAACTCAAAATTTAACACTGAGAAGACACGTACAAAGTCTAATAACGTAACTTATCAAAATTATTATTTTCTTATATCTCTTTCTATGTTATTGCATATTTGGCAACGTGATCCACCCATGACGTGTTCCAATTGATCACATTGTCGCGGATATGTTAAATCACAAAATACAAAGACTTGTCAATAAAATTTTAAATAATTCCGTTAGGATTTTAACAATGTCACGTGAAGATTCCGAAATATATAATAATATCATAAATAAGATATCGTGTTCTTCTTTGGTGCATTATATCTATCAAATATTAACTTCTACAAAATTGCAAAAATATTTTTTAGGGTGTACTATCAAAAAGATAGCATAGTATTCACAAGAAAATTGAAAATTTTAATGAAGAATTAATTTCATCGCATTATTGTAATAATATTTAAGAATAAATAAAGAATTCGTAACAATATTATTTGTTATTTTTGAACACAATTTTAATACTTTTAATCCTTTTTCTCTTGTTCAGTTTTTAACATAATTCACTGCTGAAAGCATTACTATATATAAGATGAAATAAAATAAATATATACTCACCCTGAGATCTTCGTTTCGTACTATTTCTAGAAGATGTCTGAGAAGTTCATGCGAATCATGTTGTCCTCCATCCATACATTGCGTTGTTTTCTTTTTAAACGAGTTTAACAACTCTGATGGACGATAAGATTGACGTTCATCAGTATTTTGCATTTCTGTAAGTGTTTTGCATAAAATTGAGGTAAAACTGCCCCAACCTTCTAAAATACCCTCTATTGGTGGCTAAAAAATATTTTATTAATAATATTTAAATAATTTATGTAATAGCGAGTTATTTATGGCATAATATTGCTGTAAGCACATAATATCACTAAATGTATAAATATAATATTATAATGCACATCTTGTAATATAAAAAGACTTAATCCAATTGACAATTATTACAAAATTATACATAGAACTATTTGAATAAGCTGCTTGCTTTTAACGCTAGAAAAAAATATATCGAGCCAATCTTATTTAGTTTTAAAAGGAATATAATTTGCGATATTAGTATTTTATAGAAATGTAACAAATGACTAAACACTTATTCATTAAAAAAGGAATGCTTCAGTACTTGCAAAAACATTGTATGCTTTTCTTATAATTATATATATAATTTTGTAACTACAATTTTCAAATCTGTTTATCTGGAACTCTTATATTTTTACCAATTATTCTACAATTTACATGCATACAACATTGTCTAATCAGATATAATTATATTTTTAAAAATTTCTCAGATCATCTTAATTGCTGGTGTAATATTAAAGGGAATGAATTTACATAAAAAATAAATTGAAAATTTAAAGTGACGTTTTCTCATAAGAAGTTTCATTTTGGAATAAATAGATGTTGAAGATTCATCGATAATACATACGAACATTTGACTATACTGTGTATACTTTAATTTACATTAATTTTTGTTACGCTCATATGTACATATTTATAGATACTACTAACGGTGGCTTGGCACCTACAATTTCTAAAATTTTTACTTACAGAAGCGATACGGAAAAATAGATTTTCGAGATTAGATTTTTTCTCAAAACGTGTGCATAATTATCAATTGATAGTGCAATGCTTGATCAATTTTTTTCATGACTCTAATTACACCGATAATAAAATAGTGACAAAAATTAATATACCAACTTCCAGGAAGCCGTAGTAAATAGGAGACTTTAATCAAATTTATGTTAATAAATATTTGAAGGAAATAAATTTATAACGGAAGTTTGATAGTTCACAAATTTAGAAAAATTTGGAGCTCTGCAAAAAAATAGCTCAGGCGATACTAATGAAAGTACGATATGTTTAAACTACGATACGTTTTTCTAAAACTGTCACACTACACGAGCATGATAAAAATCTTCATGCGTGTAATAATATAATAAAATTCTACTTGTGTGTACATTTTCCTCTCCTAGATAGCTTTAAACGTGTGTACTATTGTGTACACATTTACGTGACCAAATAATTCTGATAATCCTATAGACTTCCATTCTTTTAAAAAAGCAAAAACTATTTCGCTACTACATGGTGTGTATAATAAAATCGCAAACATACATTGTGCGTTATACGAAAGATATTTGTTTTAAGAAGAGTATCATTATTATAACTTACGTAACCACCACAATAAGCACAACCGTGTGAAATATGTACATACATTGCATTCCATTATCATAAAAGTATAACCATAATTACACATATAACGCTTGCAAATTAGCAGTCTAAATGAATTCATAGCGGAATTTTCAGTATTTCTGTCATATAATATATACTTATAATAGTATATAAGTATATATATATATATATATATATATATATATATATAAATATATATATAACCTATATGTAACCTAATATATATATATACTTATAATATTATATAAGTATAATATAAATGTATATATATACTTATATTATATATATAATAGCATATAATATAAGTATATACATATAATAAATTATCTACTTGAGTGTCATCAAAAATTAAAACTACAAAAAATGAAGGAAAAAACATTTTTCGCAAAAATTCTTTACATAGTATAGAGCATGGAAAATATCAAAACTCCTCTTTTCTTTTAGTCCTCTTTTCCACTTGTGACTAGTCGCGCGCGACTCTCAGTCATACAAAATTCATTGTTGAATATGACATAATCTCTATTCGCGTTGCCGCGCCTAACGATGCAATGTCGCGAGACGTCAAGGTAGATCAATTGCACGCGACTACAAAGTATATGAAACACATATATGTCATACCCACATCCAGAAAAACTGCGTGTGACTAAATGTTGCTTTACTGTTAGAAGACTTCTCTCTTTTGAAAACGTTTTAATATATAATACTATTTAACTTATATTGCTGTGCAATATTATATAGTAATAAGATATAATATCGTACTATAATAATATATAATATTATAATTTATAATACCTTTAATATAAATAATTAATATTATGATGATAAGAAATTTTCTACCGTGATACTACACATATGTTTGGTTGTTAACATTCGACAGAAACTCCAGAGTTAATTATATTATTTATTTCCTTCAGCTTTTCCAAAAAAATTTTTGTTCAGTACTAATAGTTTTTCGACATAAATAGGTTGCTAATTTTTTGTAAGGAATGCCTTTACAAAAATTAAGCTGACCTGTATTTGGCATTGCGCGCAATTAACCGCAAATGAAAAAGAGTTCTAAGTCCTAGCTATACGTTATACAGCCGACAAACCAGTCGACCGAACAACAGTTAATCGCATAACAATGCGACAGTGTCCATATATATGCATATGCATGTATATACGTCAGTAGCACGTCGCGAAATAGAAAAGGATTGATGGCGGAGTGGCGAAGAAAGACAAGGATAGAAGGAAAATCGACTATACGGCAGTTAGAAAGACAAAGATTCATAAGCCCGATCACCAGCGGAAATAAACATCGACCTGATTCAGTCAGACAAAACTATTGCAATAATGGAACTTTTTTATTTCTAATTTTTTGTTAATGAATGATTGAAGTGAGACCAAAGAGAACATTATTATCATGTTGTTTACAATAATGAAATACAACCGAACCAATTTTATATAGAGTGGGGCATGTAACTGAAACTATTTCGATTACAAGTAATCATTTTATCGAGAACTGTTTCAAATAAGAGTTGCTTTCGAGGGGGACATAATTTAACGTGATCAGCGCTTTTATAGGAGAATGTGTAAAGAACGTATGAAAGTCAACTTCGTTTTTTTAAATGAAACTACATATATATTTTTACACACATACATTTTTCGAAGCATTCTACGTCAAATAGTGTTAAGAGACAATATTAAAAAAGTCAACAATGACCGATCTGTAACAAATGTATTTTTTTAAATGCTAAAAAAATTGCTAAATGAAGAATTAACGGAACTGAAAACACACGACGTTTGGCCGTATCATAAAGTCATTGCTCTTCCTAACATTTCCTAAAAATAGTTAAGAACAGCGCCCCGGTTGATTTTCCGAATCTTAATCCTAACCGACGTTACGCACAGTAGAAGCAACTAGATATTTAATACCAATTGAAAATCAAAAATTAACTCCTCGGATTTCTTGCTTATAATTCGTCATTAAGAGATTGAGAACCAGACAGGAAAGTTATATTACTAATAATAATATATTATAAATTATATTACTATATATACATATTTATTTATTCGTATCTGTTTCAAGAAGAAATGCTTAGCACGTGTCACCGCGCGAATATGACCAGTCCGTGCTTCTTATCCCAGTGCAGTTTTTTCCGCAAAAATCAGTAAATTTGTAAACTCAATATCTTAAGAACTAATTGAAATTAGTCATATATATATAGGAAGTTAGTGAATTAATTTTAAGGAACACTATCAAATGATCTGAAGAATATGTTCCATGTAGAAAAACGAACTCGATCTTCTTCGCTCGGAAAGTAATTATGTAAAAAATATTCGCCTTCATCAAAAAATGTATCTGTCTTATGCCATATAATCTTCATATAAAAAACTTTTGTAGCTGCAATACATTAGGAAATATGTAAAGGACTTGGATATGTAATGTCCAGAGTTACTGTGGACACTCTGTATAAGTATGTAATAAAAATTAATATCTCGTACACCATAACGTCCAAATGTAAATAATGTTCTCTTTTATATCGAAATGACCGACAGAAAATAATTTGTTAAAAAAATGATGTCTTTTATTAGTATAAAAATTGTGTTTTTTTAATCTTACAAATTTCTTATATGGTCAATAACATTCAATTCTATAAAAAGACGGCCCTTTCCAACTTTTATACTAGTGAAGAGAACTTTTAAAAATGAAAACAATTTCTCCAAACATTCCCAAATAGAAATCGTAAATAGCGGTCAGAAACCGTCTGTACTACCCGTCGCTTGTTTCTCTCTCACTCATAGGACTGCTATATGCTGGATATTAATTTTAGTTACTCGAAAGAAAACGAAAGAAACATAACGTATTATAATTACGTAAGATTACAGAAAATTACAAACTGTTCGAATTTTTACAACTTTGTAACCATAAATACTGAAGGATTTCATCTATATATATATATATATATATATATGATTATTGAAATTATATTGAATATTATATATATATAATTGACGGTAAGAACAAAAGTTTTATTATAATACCGAAAATCCAAATTCCAATTTATCTGTATTTTGTAGAATTATTTGAAGTTTATGAATATTCATGAAAATGAAGCAACATTTTACAACAAAAATTAACAATTAATTCTATAAAATTTAGATACTTAGTAAGAAGCTATATATACGTAATTTAATTTAAAAAAGCTACAAAAAATAACAAAAACTAATCAAAAGATTATAAAATTATACATATATTATTCAATAATGGATATTCAGCACAACTGTGAAACTTTCAGGGTACCGATTTTTCATGTTCATAGTTTCATTAAAAAAAAAAGTTAATTCATATTCATTTAAAACATATTTCGTTAAAATTATTACTTGCGCAGTAATAGAAGTGATTTTAACTATGTGTTCTGTACAGACATTTTATCGCACAATTTTCATCGATGTTGACCCGATGAAAATCAAACTGGTGCATGCATGGCATTCGAGCCTGGCGTTCATTTTAAATATTAAACAAACTTAAGGCCCTTGAAAAAACTGCTTTCACCTTCGTATCGGTGAAACAACACTAATCCAGAGGCGAAACATTTTTACTTTATATTTTTTCTTAATAAAAATTTCACTAATGCATTGAAGAGATTTTCCTAATTAAAATGCGATCAACTTGATATTGTTTTAAAATTTTGACTGTCGCATTGCCCAATTTTATAACGATAGAGTGTTTGGTCTCATTTTAATCAGGAAAACCTCACCAATATATTAATGAAGTTTTTATAAACAAAACATTAAAAATAAAGAATTTTCACTGTTGCATTAGTATTGGGCTCGCCACTATAAAGCCGAAACTGTGCGATCCTCTCAAGTCAATGTTTAGTACGGTAATATGCATAGTATTCACGTGATGCGACAAAGATCAAATTTCATATAATTCCAGTGATAAATATAACAGCGATCATCGCACGAATGCCATGTAGAAGACACCCATTTAACACTAGGTTTTGCGGACATTCGATTGCGTCAAATTAACGCGTATCCGTAGAGATAGGTATATCACAAAGAAAACTTCAAAACTAGAAAGCTTTGAAGAAAATGAATTTCAATATATATTTGTCTCGTTAAATGGATAAAAGTCAGCATAAATGATAGAAGAAAAATATAAACGGCTCATGTAATTTACCTCATGAAATTCGAAATGCGTTGAAATGACGCGTCCCGTAAACCTAGTGTTAAAATGTGTCTGCTTCGTGTCGTATTGGTTGATCGGACTGCAGCTAGAACCTAGTTTATAACTACAAAAAACTAAGTATCAAAAAATTATAAAACTTTCAATTTAGCTGTTTACAAAAACTTGTAATTTTTTTGAAGAATAGTTTCACCTTTATCAAATGTTTACTTGTTGGAACGAAGAATGGTTTCATTATTAGCATCACTTCTCTTGCTAACGCAAAACAAGTAGATGAAATAAAACTTAGGCCACTTTTGTAAAATTGATAAAAGTTCAAAAATAAAAATTGTTTCTTCAAAATTTAGTGATACTTTAATTTTGTTACTTAGTATACAGAGTGCAGAGATTAATCGGGATTTAAATCGATCCCTGCGAATATTTCCGAAACTCTTCATAATACTGAAAAATATTTCGAACAAGAGGTAAATGGTTTCGAGAGAAACATAATTTGATGATATTAGGTTTTTGTAGGTACAAACATAGAGGACATATGAAGGTCAACTTCATAACTTTCAACTTACATTAATGAAATCATGTATTTTTTAATACATTAATTGATCCATCTTGGTTATTTTCTGCAAAAAATTATTAACCTATTTATATCGAGAAACCATTAGTTTAGCAAATATTTTAATTTTTGTACAGCGGAACCTCTATATTCGTCACATACTTTCGACAAGAAAATGTTATGATATTCATCCAAAAATCCAGTATTTGTCATTAAAAGTCTAGATTACTCTAGACCCGTGCTGTTTGCCTTATGCAAATACATATTTCCTAATATATTTCCTTGGCTTTTGCTATATATATATATATATATTGGTTTTATAATTTTTTAATATATTTAGGACATTTTAAGGTAGTCTAAATACTATACTTCAAAGAAACACTTGTTTCTGTTACTAGCATCTTCTCAGGTCCCAATATTCGTACAGAAGAAGGCTGTTGGGAACGTATCGTTGCCAACGTTAGTGATCCAATGAACAATACGCCGAAAAAGAGTGAAAATAAAAGGGAAAAATACGAAATGAACACGGACGAAAGACGAGACGAGAGATAAGCAAAACACTTGAGTTTATTGTCACAAAACGCAGTTAGATTGAAATAACTAAAGTAACAAAGGAACTTAAGCTAACACTGAAAACCAAGTGCAACAGTGAAAAGAGCATACGAGCAAATACAATGGATATGTTTAACAATTAAGATCATTTATTAATCCAATTCGGCACTGAGGACTAATTATTCCCTTTTTTGTTAATTCTTATTCAAAAAGTTATTTCTATATTCATCCAATTTAATATTTGTCTGTTCTTCAAGAACAGATTAATGACAAATATATCCTTGTGGAAGAATATATATTATCTTATTTACTTATTTTTTATTATTTAAAAACTAAAAAATAAATGTAGAGAAGAGTAAACACTATGAAATAAACTGCATCTAATTCTGTAAATTAAACAAGTGAAAAATAAAGGCAAAGAGGATGAGTCAAGAGTTAGACAAAAAGAAATATATTATTTTACGCAAACAAATTGCTATAAGATTGAATAAAAAAAAGACAACGAAATCTTACGGGAACAGAAAGGAATGAAATCAATAACTATAATATATTCCATGAAGTTTCACTGTTGTCACATTTTTTTTCTCCGTCTTTCACACGATAAGTTTTACAAGATAAGAATTAAAATATCTGCTAAACTGAGGCTATGTGCACACTAACAATTTGTCATATTTGTTTATAAGTATATGTGGACGTGCGCGCATTTGACTATGCGATTACAGAACGATTTCTTGTATTAGAAGTAGAGGAAAAAATTAAACTTTTAATTGATACGAAAAAGAACGGCAAATTGGTACTAATAATAATTTTATGTATGAAATACCAAGATAGAAAACTAATGCATTAAAGAAAACATATATGATTCCACTGAAAAAAATAAGATTATCCCCATATGTTCTATACATTTCTACCTACAAAAAAATTATTAATGTCAAATAGTGAAACCATTTAACTTTTAATCGAAGCATTTTCCGCTATCATGAATAGAATGTGAATTCTTATGCAAAGTCATATTTTTCAGAATATAATTAAAAAAAATAGAGGTTTCAGTAGAAAAATTTCGATAGAAAATTATTTTACGTACCAAGTATCATAACAAACACTATACTTTCGATGTTTTATATATTTTTTCATACCACATGCATTCTATGCAATTTTGAACTTTCAAATTTCTTATAAATGCATGAAAATCCACAGTCTAATCAGGAATAGTTTCGGAGATATTCGTAAGGATCGATTTAAATGAGATATCCTATATAATGTTAATATAAACAAAACAATTATATGGAATAATATAAATAATTATATAGGTCAATATAAAATAAACATAGAATTGCAAATAATTATTGCTCAGGAAACTAATTTTTTATGCTGGTAGCAACTAATTATAAATTAAAGAAAGATGAATTTACTGCTAAGGTATTAGATATTATTAATTTAGATATAAAAAATATATGCAAATATTATTTCTACAAATATTATTCAATATAACTCAGATTTATTTCAATACATTAAAAGAATGTAATTTAACTTATTCTGTACATGACTTGTTTATAGTAATTATATTTTTCAAGAAAATTAAAAAAATAATATTGTATATGATACAATCACGTTTATATGTTAACTTTGATTTAAAAATTCAATAAACAACGTTTAATTCAATTTTCATTTTTATGTTTTGTTACATGTTATTTAGTGTATATTGATGGTATACATTTAAAAATAACTTACTAGATCAACTTCTTCTGAGTTACTAGCAAACTTATGTTTGCCTCCTGGTAAAATGAATTTTTGTCCAGGAAGACGCAAATCATTAAGAACTTTGACTAAGAAAGGTGTTTGTGCTAAACATTGCAGAACTGCATTAAAAAAGCAGGTATTTCCCAAATTCATTAAACCCTAAAATAATACAAACTTGGATATTTTAATCACATACACATATTACGAGTTGCATCTACTTTTATCAAGTACATATCTAAATACTATTCTTCCATAATTTCTTTATGTTCGTCAACAAACTTGTAAATGACTTTTTTAATTTATTAAAATTCATTAAAATAATAACCAAAATTACCAAAATACGTACCCCTACTTTAGGCAAATTATATAAATTTTTTTCTTTATCTGCTTTATTTATATCTATGGTTTCCTTTTGATATTGTGTCATTGACGTCTTAGTTTGTAATGAATTTGTTACTATGCTAGATCTTTTTATAAACTCCACTGTTTCTTGAAGCTTTTTTCTAAAAATTAAAAATTATTACTTAGTCTGCAGGTTGAAATCTAGAAAGTTGAAAAAATTATATTACAGTTCGATTTTGAAATTATTACAAATGTTTTTATTACTTAATTACCTACACCATAAACGTTGCAAACAAAATTTCTTTAATTTTATTTCATAATATAATTTCATTATTAAGTTTATTATGGTTATATGGTTAGGAAATATTAGAAGCCACTTGTAATATAATACCTTTTCTTTCAAAGCATTTCTTAAAACTTTGTGATTGTAATTGAATACTAGAAATTATTAGAATATATATTTAATTTCTTAATTAGTATATATTTATTTCATTTAACTGGAAATAATGAAACATCTCATAAAGATCATTTTTCTATAAATATAGTGATGGGGGATATATCAAAGTCAACCTAATTTTTTTAAATATAACTTTATATTCTTTTATTGCAGTATAGTAATGTTTGTTGAGACAAATGCAACTACCTGATATCAATCTATGTAGTGAAATGTCAAAAATTAAATCCGAAGACCCAATCTAATTAATTAAATCCAACCCAACTTGGTAGCTGACATAACTGCATTGACTAACCCTGATTAGATTATGTGCGTTATAAATAACAATTGAACTTCTTATTTCTTCTTATCCACCTTAGATTTATACCTTTAGTTTATAATTAGGAGTCAGTTCAAAAGGTGTCCTTCAATGAGTCAGAAAGTCAAAGGAACATTTTAAGCATTCCTTCAACCATTTATAACATTAGTTTCTTAGCTGCCTTTAACATAAGGACTCTTTCGACTTTTGACTTACTAAGGACAACTGACTGCTAGAAGCTAAAAATATAAATCTAATATGTATAAGAAGAAATAAAAAGTTCGATTTCTGTTAATGGTTTTTATTTAGCTTACTTTCCTGTTTGTCTGCCTGGGTGAAATTTTGTAAGCAAATATAATATAAAATAAAATATATAAGTTAAAAAATTAAAAAAGATTTTTTATTAAAAAATGTACTAGAAAGAAGAAAATGATCTTCTTAATCAATTATCAGTAATCAGGGCTCATGTTAACTAATAGTTCTACAGTTTTCAGAACTTTAACAGTTTCGGAGTTTCTCTATATGATTAGATAAATATCAGATTCACGAATTAAGTCAAATATTCTACCATTTTTACCTTGTAATTGCTATAGAACCATTTTCCTTGCCTTCATAAGAAATTTCCCTGTATATTATTATTACATTCAATTATTGAATGATATCTGATTAACAAAAAATTATTTTCTTCCGTTTAGTACATTCTTAAATAAAAACCACATGTTTTTAATTTTTTTAGTTTATATGTTTTATTTATAGTGCTGAGGTATAAATCTGACAATGAGATAAATAAGGGGCAATAAAAAGCGTAATCTTTACCTATAGCGTATAATCTAATCAGCGATATTCGATGTCGTTATTTGATGTAGTCACGCCAGCTACCGATTTACATTTATCTAACGTCTTCAGATCTAATTTATAACATTCTATTAAAAAAATACAGAGTTTCATTAAAAAAAAATTAATTTGACTTTGATAGTTGTATGCTTTTGACTCACATACTTTCTGATAACTTCAATCTCTCGTGAGATATTCCAGTATTTTGAGTTGAACGAAGTAATGTATATAATATATTCAATTTTTTGGATTTTTTGTGCGTTTTGTTTTATGTACATATATAAAGTTGTACATTTATTTTCATACATACCTACAGCCAATATTAATCTTTGTTTCACATTGAAAACACCAAACACTCCAATAAAGACTCTCAACTACCATAACATGACAATCACTATGTGGCTTTTTATAATGTTCCAAAGCATGACCACATTCTTCTCTTCCACAACCTTGATATCCACATTGTAAACAAATCAATACAGCTGAATTTGTTACACATTCCTGAAATTTTATATATATTCACTTTAGAAATAACGTTAAAAAGAAAGAAAGCTTTAAGTTTTTGAATTTATACCTTTTCATTGAGCTTCGATGAATTATTTTTGCACTTTTTACATATTGAACATTCGATACTAATTCCCATTTTATTGACACATTTCTTAATTTTATTAAAATTTACCGCTTTTTGTATATGTGGACATTTATTATCTATAAACATTAATGTATATACTGCTTAATATTTTTGTAGAATATACTATACATAAGGATTTAATTTATTATATCATTATTATATATCATTCTCAAATTTACTAATAGGTTCCTGCATAGCTCCTATCTGTTACTGTTTATTTTTACAAATTCAAATTTTGAAAACATATTTATTTCAAACTGTGTATTTTCCATTATTATCTATGATAGTTCCTCACCTATGTACATACATATTAGATTATAGGGACTATACTACTCTAGATATTTTGAATGCTTATAGAATCTTTCTAAATATTTAATTATCCCTATAAAACTTATAAAATAAATAAAATTTACCCTATAAAAGAGATTAATGAAAATATCTCATTTTAAGCACAATTTTTACTGCCTTATACAATGGGTTAAATAAATCTTTTTATAGTTTAAAAATTTTGAAGCTGTATTATTTCAAAATGATAGTTAGTCCTTATCAGATGTTAATAGTTTGTATATATCACTAGACCAGAAATTTATTTGATAAGTTTTGTGCTCAAGTCACCTATTACATCACCTTCCACTTAACAATATGACTAATATAAAATAAAGTTTCCAAATCACATCAAATGTGACATACAATCAATAAGAGTTATGAATATTTGTTCAGATTATTTGCACTGGTGTGTGCTTACTTATGAATTACATAAAAAAGTTTTAATTAATACTTGAGTCAAAAATGTATTTTTAATATAAAAGAATATAATTAAGATCAAAAAGCTTTCTGTACATACTTATGAGAACATAAGAGAATGTATAAGAACAATGGAACAACGCTATCGCATTAAACCATATTAAGTCAGTATCATTTTCCTAAACAAAGGAAGTAGATCTGAAACTAACTAAATGTAAAATTAATTCTAAAAATGGAAATTTCTATCCCTATATATGAACTAATAATGGAATACAGAATAGAAATTAAAACACTTAAAAATGTTGCTAATATATTAATATAAATATATATTAATATAAATATATATTAAGATAAAACTAAATCTTCCGAAGATTAAAAACATAGTGATCAGCACACATCAACTGAAACCTCTCTATAGACAAACAATTTTATTATACGATTATAAAATTGAATCAAAAACTAAAATTGATTAATATGATTGAAACTAAATATTGTTATATCTAAAGTTATATCTAAAATTGTTTGTAGTATCATTCAAAAAGCAGATTATAATAAATGAATATAGAAGCGAAAAAACTCTTTTATTAGTAAATTAAATAAGAAGAAATAAATAGATTTCACAAAAATTCATATGGATAAATTATTAAATATAAGTAAACAATCAAATTAAAAAAAAATCTTTATTCAACCATAAAGCATGGTGCTGGCAATATGAGTGATGTTGAAATAGTATAACCTTTAATTTATTAAATGCAATATGGACCAATATATCCTTTTTACATTTTGGAACATTATCTGTATGACAGAACACAAAAATTAAATAATATATAATAATCTTAGTGTATTGTTTATCTTATCAAAATAATTATTTGTCTTATCGTCTATCAAGATAACGACTTTAAATAAATTATGAAGAAAGTTAAAAAGGGATTGTTCCTTAGATTAGATATATCTAATCAGCTTCATACCCTTTAATCATCTGATTCGAACCCAATTGAGCATTTATGAGATGCTGGCAGATGCATCAGAAATTTTAATATAAGCAGCAAAGAATAATCAAAACAAATGTTAATAAAAAAAATAGAATAATGTTAAATCTATAATGATAGCAAAATCAATTACTTCTATGCAATAAAAAAAGGAGAGAGATATTCAAAATCAAACATGTGGATCATTAACTATCATAAAGAAAAGTAAACTTTTTATTTAATTTAAATTCATGTATGTACACAAAGAATTTTTTCATTTAACTTTTGTTCATTTACATCTTACTTCCGTGTTAATAAAAGTCACAAATTATTTATTTTTATCAAATTAATTTTTAATATGTAACTTTTAATGTAATATTTAATATGAAAAACTTGATCTACTATGTATCAGTGTTATATTTATTTTAACATTGATACTTGGTTTCTAAGAACAAACCTAATATTATCACAATTTATTCAAATACATAATAAATGAATAACTTAATTAGTAAGAACAATATAAGTATGAATATAATTATTATATAATTAATAAGTATGAATATAGATACTATAAGAATGGATATTGCACAATCTTTATACAAAATTACTACATAATTTATCAATGTTTAAATTATATATTTTTAGATATTTTATCATTATGCCAACTAACTACATAATTTCATTATATTTTAATTATACTAATTATGTTATACCAAATAACTAAATATTTACTAATTAATTCTTTAAGACTATTTTTTAATTCTATTAACAAAACAAGTTAATATAATCTAATTTTTTGAAAATGAATATTTCCTTATTATGAAAACAAATAAGAGTTTTGCAAATAAAGTTTCTTAAAGAATGAATTCTAACCTGTATTATTAGATTCGTTACAGGAATCAGTTGAACATTCATATAACTCTCCATTTGCATCTGGTTGTCGATTACGTTTTTTGCTCATCTCGATTTATTTTCAAACTGCAACAAATATAATTGTTAGAACTTTTAATTTTTTCCATTTAGTAATTTAGTAAACAAAAAAGCATGTGGGAATTTGGTTAGACTAGTTATTCTGGAAAATGTATACGATAATCCAAACAATTCCTAACATATAAATGTTATGCGTTATTATACCTTACATTAAATCATGGAAAAATTTTTTTAAATTCACGAAATATTATGCTAATTATTCAAAACAAACTAAATACAAACACTAAAACAAAATTTGATCGTAACAATTACTATTTCTTGCACAATCCATATACTGTGCGTGTACTCTGCTGTAATCATATAAACAGGCCTCGACACTCGTATATTAAGGCCTAGGGAAAACCGTCCGAAAATTGAGTCATGATTAATTGTGAAAAATCAACATGGAAGGCAAGAAGGTTCTTGTTCTGCGCATGTATACCATATTATAAACGTCTCAGACAGAGACAGAGACACTCTACTCACCTCTGTTTGTCTCGCAAAAATGCGTATTTTATTGACTTACCATGTTCATTTTTTATTACTAAACACGATTCAATTTTCAGGCGGTTTTCCCTAGCAACTGACAAGAGTTGTTTATAGGATCATGTATTGTATCACTAATATCACCATTAGTACCACTACTCTTCTTTCCAAATATCCAATCACACAGTTGCAAACTATCAAAACTATAATATAGACAGGATTGAAAACTTAACTTACGATATACTGTGCACTTGGCTTTACACAGGGTCATTCACTCATTGATATCTGTTGATATCTATAATACGTTATATACTTATTATTCAGAGAAAAAGAACATGTGATATAAGCGAGTGATCAACTCATGTTCCTAAATAAAAACCCAATACACAATGTACTTCAAAGCAGTGCAAATGATCTGCAGTATCTGAGAAGACCTAATGATCTCAAAAAAGGAAGCGCTCAAATTTTATAAGAGAATGAGATAACTAAAAAATAAGAAAATACCAATGTTGTAAGTAAAAATTTTATATAGCATTATATTATAGTTTAGTTTATAATTTATATTCTACATATCGCTGTGTATTTTATAATCTTATAAATTTATATTTCCAGTGTTATTCTTATAGGCTAAATATTACAACAATGTACAATTTAACATATTCAAACCGGCATGACCCAGCACTCTACACTTCTATCTAGCGGAGTGGGTCACTAGTGGATCACATCTTTTGTTTACCATCAGGCGGCGTGATTCACCAGTGATTCACGTTATTTATGTTTCCAATTTTAATCTATAAAAATATAATTTAACGAAATGCATATGGAATAAAATGCAAATGTTATTGAAGAAGGCGCGTATGTTAAACCAAAACGACAAATTGATAAAGTAATAAAGGGAAGGAGGCAACAAAGGAAGGTAGATGAAGTGTGCTTTTGCTCAACCCATTTGTCAGCCAATTGCGTATCTTTCCATATAACGGGCATGGTGCTTTGTCCACCAATCATAACTCACGCAAGTAATTAGAATTGCAAAGTATCATTCGCAATGAAAATGTTTAATGTTGAAATTAAAAAAAATTATTACAAGAAAATCTTTAATGACGATGATTTATCCATTAAACGAAAAATATCAATTAATATAAATTTATTGTAAGGTATTATTTAAAATTAAATAATATAATGTAGTTTATGAATAATATATTTTCATATATTTATTAAAAAAAAATTAATTTAACAAATGTGTTAATAATTTTTGTTAAGTAAAAAATTTTCATTTCTTCCCAAATCTGTCAGCTTCCCTTATTTTATTATAAGATTCTTTTTTTCCTTATTTTTTCGGATAAAGCAACGAATGACTTCCGATGAGATTGTAACTTACGAAATGAGTTATTCTACAGAAATGGGAACTTTGTGGCTCTCATTTTTTAACATTTCTTTCTATTGACGACAAGTTCACTCTTTAAAGAGTATCGGTATCAGCAGAGGTAACCACGCGCCAAGGGAAGCGCAACCTATCATCAGCAGAAATTAAAATTGCAGGAAATAAACACTGTAGCCGCAAGGGCTGCTAAAAAAAGGAAACAACGCCTCCACAGAAATCATATCAGCTCAGAAACCCTAATACTCTCGGAAAGACATCGAATAAACTGTGAACGGAATAAACCGTCACATGACGATTATCCGACGATAGTCCACTAGGACTATTTTCTCTTCATTAAATCTTCATAAAACTATCAATTTTTTTATAGATTATATTACATAAACAATTATTATGATAATATAGATAAATAAAGATCGTTTTTATCGTTTTAAATCGAGATCGTTTTTAAATAAAGCATAAAAAAATCTCAGAAATTGATAACATTTTCGTTATTTTGTAGCAGAAAATGTAACTTGATAAATACATTTTTAGTTGATGTATGAACTTATCTCATACGAAAATTTAACTGCTCGTCAAATATTCTAAAACGCAATGTAATACGTGTGTATACATATGTCGTTTCTAATGAAAGCGCGTGACCACATGTAACGTACAACTAGAAGGGTAATTTTACCACAAAATTTTACTCCTATTGACTTTACCACACTTGTCTGTGACTTTACTAAATTTATTAGTTGGATTGAATATAATTCCTACACTCACCGCTATAAATCGCAGAGGGCGTAAGAAACTCTCTGATTTTCTACACGATTGATGTTTCAGAACATTGGACAGAACATAAGATGCAAGGTTTATGCTGTGTAAATCCTTGTCTGTGATGGAACCAAACTGGGCAAATCCCTAACTTCATAGGTTCTTGTATATGCTAACGTGGAATATCTGTAGCATTTGGTCGCATAGTACAGCGTGTATCATGGAACAACTAGCAGAGTGAGCGTGAGATTTTCTCTGTGGTATAAGATTGGATCACGACATATAAGACAGAGCTCCACATTCATATACCGAAGTCTAGGGAAAACCGTTCGAAAATTGAGTCTCGATACTTGCTGCAGAATTACTGCAAATTGAGTATATATAGAAGATAACAAGATTCTTGTTCTTACGAAACAAACGGAGATGAGTAGTATGTCTCTTTTTCTGCTCTGTCGCAGCATAACATGTCACGCATGCACAGAATAGGACTTTTTGTCTTCCATGTTGATTTTTCATGATTCAGTTTTCAAACGGTTTTTTCTAGCGGATGTCAAATCTGTTTAGGATGTACTTGTGAACATAATATATCAAAATAATATATCAAAATTTTATATTAATATCATGTTTATATAATGCAATAATTTTGGGAAACACTTTCTAAATATAAGACATATTTTTAAAGCGCTAGACATAGGTTGTTTAACTTCTATATTGATGTATGTTTTTAACCTATAAGATAATAGCAACTGAAAATAAATAACTACGTTTCATGTATTCCTAATTTTATAGATTATCGTGATATATTGCTTTCTGATAACATTAATTTTGAATAAAGATTTTTGTTTTTGAAGTTTATACAATTTTGTAAATATTTAATAGATATTAATTTTTGAAATAATTAGAATGTTTCAGCAAATATTATTTAAGAAAATACTTCCTTGTATTCCAAAATGTTCCCGGTTAGTTCGAGTCAGTCAAATTTCAAATGATTCCATGAAAGATGAAACTAGTAATTGTGAAGCATCAAATACAGATCAATTCCACAAGGACTCTTCACAATGTTCATATAAGACACGAGAAGTATTGCACCTGCTTGAAGAAGCTGCAACATTTGATGGTGTCATGGATAAAAATTGGATGACAACCCCATATCCTAAAGATATTCCGCTAAATTATAAAGGAGAAACAAAACCAAGTATTAATCCAGAAAATACTTCTGTTTTGTTATTTCCTGGTCAAGGTATTATTAAAGTTGGCATGATTAAAAAGTATATGGATTATCCTGCTGTTAAGGAATTTTTTGAAATAACTAATGAAATAATTAATTATGATTTACTAAAACTTTGTTTGAATGGCCCACAAAAGGAATTAAATCGAACTGAATTTAATCAAGCTGCTACAGTAATATCATCTTTAGTTGCATTAGAAAAAATCCGAGCAGAAACTCCTAAAGTATTTGAAACTTGTGTTGCTGCAGCAGGGTATAGCGTAGGAGAGATAACTGCTTTAATTCTTTCTGGCATTATAAATTTTGAAGATGGAATTCGATTAGCATGGACTAGGGGAAAAGCTATGCAATATGCGTCAGATATGATACCTCAAGGAATGCTCTCTGTACTTAATACATCAAAAGCACAACTTTCCAAAGCTTGCATCGAAGCAGAAAATTGGGTAAGGGATATGGGTATTGAAAATCCAACATGCAGGTAATACCTTAATATTTAATATTTGATAAATAATAGAAAAAGATATTACATAATTCATATATGATGTTAATTATATAATCAATTATTTTTAGAACTGCTATTTTTCTATGTACAGAAAGAAAAATAATAGCAGGAAATATAGAAGCATTGGAATATGTCGAAAAACATAAAACACAATTTGGTTTAACTAACACATCCAGATTACCTGTATCAGGAGCATTTCACACACCACTGATGGAACCTGCTTTAAAAGCAGTTTCTAAAATATTAAGTTCAATAGAAATAAATGAACCTAGATGTACAGTATATTCCAATTATAAAGCTGTACCATACACTAATTTACGATATGTAAAAAAATACATATTGAAACAAATTGTGTCACCAGTTAGATGGGAACAATGTTTACAACATATATATAACAGACCCGACGGAATACCATTTCCACAAACATACGATGTAGGATCAAATGGAAGAATGAAAACTATTTTAAGTTTAGTTAATGCAAAAGCAAGCAGGTCATGTATTGTAATTTAAAATACATCTAAAATTATTCTATTATTATATACAATTTTTCTTAAATCTTTGCTTTACTTTTTCATTTACCAGTATGTACTTAACATTAGAAGAAATATAAATAAATTTGAAAGAATAACAAATTTTAATATTATATTTATACATATATTTAAACAACAATAGTGTTTATAGGTAATATAACCATATAACAATGCAGTATAATAAAAGGATACATTTTTGTCTTACACAATTACATTATATCCATTTATTTGTATTATATTCTATGTATTCTTCTACGATCTACATAGCATCGACTGCAAAATCATTGGCGACTATACTGTATCTAGATGAGTTATATTTTGGAGTACTATTTATTATTTTAGTTTATTGTATTTGTTATATGATTCTGCAATGTTAGGAATGTATTTGGTTTTATGCTGTAGTTCTATTCTGTAGATCTGTTCTTATGTTTTTAATGATTAGATTGTAAGTGGTGACTACATATATACATGTACATGTTTTGTTATGAATTTAGTATATATATAAAATATAGGTGATCATTTATACACATATATATATACTATTATAATGCAATAATTTGGATTATTATTATTTACCTTTGTTATTGATCAACTTATTATATGTAAATTAAAGCAAATAAATGCTTATATATATGAAATAATTAATTAATTAGAAAGATATGAATTAACATTAAATATAAATATTATGTGCATAATATTATAAATACATAATATTCGTAAAATATTTAATAATTTCATAAATATATTTGATATATATACGTGAAATAACGTAATTTATTTTGAACTATACCATACTGCTATGATTAGATTTTCTCCCATGCCTCTAGTTTTCGAAAAAAAGTTTTAGATGTAAGCAAAAAGTGTTGCGTTTTAGGTGTTCTTTTCATTTTGATCATTATATAAACATATGTAAATGTTTATAACATAATAATTCACATTCTATTCAAAAGAGCCTACAGAACTTTTTTATCCAACAGCAACTTAATATTTGCTATTGTGAAAGCACAAAACATCTTCAAAGTTGAAAGTTTGTAATTTTCTTTAAAATTAATTATTTCGAAATCTGTGGCTACTGAAAAAAACGGTTTGCAGATTTGCGTTCAGCTCACAAAAATCTACAGGAATCGCCTTTTGAAGGTTGCAAAGTTGGAAAAATATTAAAATTCGTTGAACATTTTAATTTGAAACTCATTAATTCAGTAAACTATTAAAAAATGATATCTTCTTTTTCAGTTTTGTCAATTGATATTACTAATCTAAAAAGATATGAATATATTGTTTTTACATATACAATAAGATTTAAGAACATCAAATAAAATATTTCTCTACTCATTTAAGTTTTATTTCATAAATTATATTTATGGATTGTGTTTATTATTATTACGTATCATCATTTTTTAATTATTTTGTTACTAATAATTTTATACGAAATATATAAATGACTATGACATAAATTTTTATACGTTTCTGAACATACTCTATGGTTATGAGTATGAGTAGGAGCATGGACACAACGAGAAGTGGTTGGAAGTTGAGTAGATTGAACAGAAATGAAAAGTTTTCGGAACACAAGGAATACTACATTCTCTATGGTATAGGTAAGAAAATACGGTATGAAATTGAGGTTGTAATCTTCTATTGTAAGATAAACATAACATCAATCATTATCATGAAACTAGTAAGGTACGTATATTAATTTATAATAATTTAGTAGGAAGTAATAAAATATTTAAGATCAAGTAGAAATATTAAGATTAAGACTATATATGTGAATAATTAATTGGATTTGTAAAGATTATTACTATGTTTCATGACATCTCATATTTTTTAATATTTTAAATTGTATTTATAATATAATTGTTATAACTATTTCAGATTTTTAATGAAACTCAGTCATGAGACTGTAACAATAGAATTGAAGAACGGTACTCAAGTACATGGTACTATTACCGGTATGTCATCATAACCTATAAAAAATCTTCATGTTTATATTTTCATTAAAATTTAATAATATTTGTTGAATATTCACTTATAGGAGTAGATGTGGCAATGAATACGCATTTAAAGACTGTGAAAATGACAATAAAGAATAGAGATCCTGTACAATTAGATACATTAAGTTTACGAGGCAATAATATAAGGTATTATATATTACCAGATTCATTACCACTTGAGACTTTGCTCATAGATGACACACCAAAAGCAAAAGCAAAAAAGAAGGAGGCTGCACGAGGTTTGTAAATATAACAATATTAGTTATTATTATTAATTTATGAGTATGAGAAAATATATAATATTTTATATTACAAATAATATAAACAACAAATATTTTTTTAAAACAATATAAAAATTTATTAATGGTTTGTATGCTATATTAAATTTAGTAGTAATTCTGAGCAGAAAAGCCCATCTTACTAAAAGTCTCAACAGATACTGTTAATGTCTTGTTAACTGTCTATTTTATAAAAAAACAAATAATATGACTAACATAAACATGAACTTACTTGTGATTGGTCAATAATGAGTTAATACATATTTTTCTTTCAATTGAATATATTACGAGAATAAATTGAGTTATTTTGAAAGATATTACTCTTGTACGTTTATTTAGATAAGAATTTGATGTGATTGTATGTATAATTAAGTAATTAAACATTCTTTCTAAAAAATGTTATTCAAATGAAATTTGTAAATAATGTTGATAAATTTTAAAAACTAGTCAATTGTACTTATTACATTCATAATATATTGATCTTTCTGTCTCTCTCTCTTTCTCTCTCTCTCTCACTCATATGTATGTTTACAGATTGTTCCTTAACAAAATTTTATATTTTTCAAATATATTTCATGTAACAATTATTTTAATTTCTTAAAATAATTTCACTTTACTTAAGTACGCAATATTATACACACTACTGTATTTTTTTTATATTTGTATATTTCTAATTAAAGCAGTTCTTATAATTAGTTTGAGATATGGTAATTTAACTAGAAACATACAAATTCAATAGGGATAAAATAGTGTAGTGTGTCAAAATACATTTATTAGTAAAAATATGTAAACATATTTTTATATCATCAATGACAATAGACATTGTATTTTATATACATGTTTTTTGTTTCTGTATTTATATTGTTTTTAGGAGCAGTACGTGGTCGAGGGCGTGGTGGACGTGGTACTAGAGGAGGTCGAGGTGGACGAGGACGAGGAAGGGGTAGACGATAGTTATGTACATATCCAATTCTTTCATATATAATATGTCTGATTGAAATAATTAATTCAATTTTTTGAAACTTAAAAGATATTGACGTAATGTATTATATAATACGAAAATAAATTGTAATGTTTTTGGGACTTACCAGAACTTTATATTGTTACATTGGTAAAAATATTTACCATTTACTTATTAAACATACCTAGAAATATAACTGCAGGAAGAGTGTAAAATGAGCACAAGAGGTCGTAGTGATTGTGATTACTACATAGGAATTAATTAATACATAGGATTAATGATAGTGGGTTCTGTTTTTAGTAATCCTGATATTTTGTACGTTCGGATCTTACTACTATTTTTGTACTACCACTATTTTTGTAGAGAGGAAATTTCTCAAAATTTTATATATTAATGTACATTTGTGCTGTTACCAATAATAAGTAATATTTGTACTTAATTACAAACCATGTCTTTAATAGTTCTTTATGTCTTCTAAGAGAGACATACTTGATAACAATAGTAGAATTTCAGATAGAATTTCTGTTTCAATAGATTTGCTTATAATTAAGCATAACTGTTTAATATAACGATTAAGTTGCAATCCATAATTTCTTTGAGACTTTTGATCCTCGTGATGAATAGACTTTTTTCTTTATGTGGGGAAATCCTCATGGACACCCCGCTACCGTGGGATAAGCGGCAGGGTAGTGTCGGTCCCTTCCCGACTAAAACCCCACAGTAGTCTTCCTGACGTTTGAAAGGAGTGCCCCGGGCCCTCTTGTCAAATTGCTGCCGGTGCACTCCTTCGTCTTCTCCCTAATTTCTAAGGGAGCCATCCTTGTCTGATTTGGCCGTTAAGAGGTACCGTGCCTCCTAACGCCACACCTGAAGTGGTGTCGCGTTCTCTCCCTTTCTCTCTCTGCTGGTTCCTTTGTGAGTATAACCTGTTCGCAGAAGTTGCCGGACGGCGAGGTATTCTTGTTGCCCCCTCAGCACGACTTCCACGATTGCCGAGAGGGCTCGTGATGAATAGACTGCTTATGTGCAATACAAAAATTTGACCTTGAATTTCAAGATTAAGGTTAATTTTTTGCGGTTACATTTTTTTTGTAAATCTCCATCGGACCAGAGGTGTAGAATCACATGTCATAGCCATGTAAAATAATTTTTGTACATTCTGCATACGTATAAAGCATATACTTTATTATTCTTTATAAAGATATTATAATAGTATAAGTTTAAAAAAGAATTGGATATGTTTCCTTAATCGTGTTAAATTAAAATCAAATAGGATTGAAGCAAATTGTATAAAAACACATTGAATTAAGCAAGAATAATTTTATGTATTTAAGATGCGTCAATATTCAAATCAAGAATACAGGAAATAATGTGGTCAGCAAAATTGAAACAACTTCGACATTTGATACCACGTGGGAACGCTGTTGTTATCGGTGTCAGTATTATCCAATTTTAAATATCAAAAAAGAAAAAAAAATAAATAGTAATTATTTAGGATCTCTATTTGGAACTGTGCATTGTTTTGTTTTTTCTCTATTCTGCACTCTATATAGGCTGTTCTTGTTAATTAATTTACAGACAATTCCGTTAAACGACGCAGATGATACACTTTCGTTTTCAGTTATACATATACACACACAACGCGCCGTTTCTGCCCTACAATGAAGTAATGTCAGCATTTTTTGCCACGCACTTTTTTAGATGTTTTACTAATTCTCTCTTTTCTTGTAAATTTTCAATATTATTAGTTAATGATTAACATATAACAGATGCTAAATAATATGAATAATAATATGTAATAATATGTAAATAAAGATATCAGATAAGTAAAATATTATTTTTTTGAATTCGTCTTAACGTCCCCTACAATTTCACGAGAAAAAGAATACAGTATATGGTACCGTTTAAAAAAAACAAAGGTAAACTATTTTTTTGCTATAAAAACAAACTATTTTTGTATATAGTTTAGAAGTTGTAAATACGATGAACTTATCGAAAAGCTATTTCCTAACGGATTTGAACGGTATTTTTTATGTTCACTTTGTTATGACGTACATATAACAAGACAAATAATATAAAAGGGAACTTGGCCCCAATTACCTTGAAAAAATAAGACACTGTTGGTGTATATCGGAGCGATGCGTACGCACGCGTGCCTTGTAATTAGTACGACACGACCGTACATAAGAATATAGGGACCACGATTATATACACAGGTCTGGAAACTCTAGTGGACAGGGTAAAGCTCCTAATGTCAGGAGTTGTGCTTTACAAATAGTACACTGTGAAATTAGGATGTGGTGACGCCGCATTCCCGTAAAGGCGCACGAGTTAGCTTGGTGGCGGTTAACCCTAGATTTAAGGGAATCTCATCCTAAATCCAAGTGACAAATGGAAACCCGCCTGAGACGTGTGGGTGCTAAGTAAAGCGTTGTTTTCACCCCAGGAAGGAGGCAAAAAGAGAAAAACCGCCTGGCAGAACGCTTTGAGCGATTGGAGAAAGAGGTTGAGTGAGAAGTGTAAAGAGTCAACAAAAATGTAGTATATATTTATCGTATATATATTCGCAGTCATTACACAAAAAGTCGACCTCTGTCCTTTCGATACCTCAAATCGTCCAGCGAAGTACATTTGTAGCGGCTAGCGGACCGATACTTAATTCTTTCCTCGCGAAGAACTAAAGGAACTGTTTTACTGACACGCAGCCCGGCACACATTTTCGCTACAGTTACTATCAACTGGTGATTTCGACGCTCGAAAAACACCTAGAAGACAAAAATAAAAAAGAAGAAAGAAAAGGGAAAAAGGAAAAGAAAAAAGAAGGAAAATGTCGAAGAGATCCTTCTCTCTTCATATTTCTCACTTAAGAAGACTATACAGGTTACAAGTTTCGAGAATACATTCGAAATGTTACAGTTATACTCTTTTATTGTTTTTAGCTGTATTCTTGTTTATGGCTTTTTTATTAATCGAATGACCACTAATCTAGCCGAGCGTTTCACCAAGGATGTCTTTATTATTGTTAAGTCAGAAGCTAAAAGCGACTTTCACACGTTTCGAATATTTCAGATAACGCGCGCTATCATAACAATGCAAATTATTAAGATGATGACGATCTACCTTCGATTCTACCTTATAGTAAAACCTAAATTTCATTTTAATAGTGATTTCAGTAGCTAATAGACTGCGAATAATATTTCTGATGTGATGTATCTGTTTCGTATGTGTATTTGTTTACAAGAACAGTAAAAATGGGAGAACAAACTAACTACAGACAAGATTTGACGTCATAACTAATTTGTGATATACGATTTTTATGCATCTTATTTTTATTACTGAATAAATCTTATTAATTCTCAGGATTTTAATCCATAATCATAATTAGGAGAATCATACATATTAAGATTGATAATTTAACACAGAGGTGCTAAATAGCTTGTTCACGAACAATACCTCTCCTTTGGAGGTATCTCCAAAGTACCCAGTTTCGGCCTTTTGTTTACATGCTTAACGTTAAAGATAATGATACGTAATGGCACGAGAAAAAAAAAGAGAAAGGACAATGCGTTAGGTATAGGTATATAATATATAGTGTATATGTCGTGTTTATATGTAGGTCTTAAGGCCACAGGCTATAACTTAGCAGTTAGAACATGGCCTCATTTTAATCAGGAAAGTCTTACCAATATGTTAATGGAATTTTTATTAACAGAAAGTCAAAAATAAAGAAGATGCATTGTTGCATTATCTCATCGATAGGAAGGCGATATAGATCTTGAAAGAAAAACCGCTCTATATCACATTACTCGCGTTACTGGTTCAAGAAGGAACCATTCCAGTGGTGAAGTTAAAGTATGGACAGTTAATGAATAAATCATTAAAGACAGTTATAGACGAAATATTATTTGGCAGCCGATTTTCAAAACGTTTTTGCCCATAGTATTCATATACTAATTAGTAGTTTATACTAAATTAGTTACTTTCAAGTATAGTAAATTTTGTATCTTTTAGTAGTACATATTATCACATGACTGTGGTCTCGTTGCATCCTAGCAGCAGTAAAAAAATATTTTTTGACTAAAATTATGTATGTATTTGTAAGACAATATGAAACTTGGAACGTTCGGCACGGTTGCCTGGATTTCGTGATCTCCTAGGATGACTCTAGGAAGAGATAGCGTCACGTCGAAGACACAAGAAATCGCGTCGTTTGAATTATTTCACAGTAATTAGCAAGCAAAGTGAGAAACTCGAACTTTTAGATATGATAGTTTATTTTATTATACGAATCCAACAGAGTAACAGTTTAGAATATCGCAATAAAAGTGTGTCGAGTGCTGACTTGGGAAGGTTTAAATACTAGGGTTTTGTCCCTTTGGAGGGGTTATCGTCTGTGAAACTATTTCGTTATTTTTTCGATAGCTGTGGCATGCAGGATGTTTGTCAAATGTGGCTATCCTATTATTGGTTTCGCAGTCTGTGATAATAGCGAAGACATTTGAGAGTACCGTACATTAATGTTGTGTCATATGGCATCGTGGTCTAGTTTTTTTTTATTCTGCGCTTTTTAATTTGTCCAACAGGACATTTGGTAAATTTTTATATATTTGTTGCGAGATATCATCTTCCAGATTGTCTATTTTATTTCTTTAGTGAGATTAGTGGGATGCTTTTTTCTTAGCCTTCTTTCTATATGACTTTTATTCGTTTCAGCAGCCAGCTGGTTTAGATGTGTTACTATTCTTTCTTTTGTATTTTCTTGCGTATCTGTCGATTTCTTCCTTCAGGTTGGTATTTTTAGGTCCTTGCGTAAATTTTTAGTTTATTTTCAGTGCTAAGTTTAGAGTTTCGACTAGTTAGCCAGTACATCTGTTTTCTTTTTATCCGCATTTTGTCTATAGTTGATTTAATATGTTGCTTTCATGTAAGTTGTGAATCTACGTGGAGTCCTAGGTATTTGACTTGCTTTGTTTGTGTTATATGGGTGCCATTGAGTTGGATATCTGGTGTTTTTCCTTTTCTGAGTATAAATGTTGTGTGGTTGCACTTACTAGTGTTCGCTTTTATTCGTTTGTCTTGCAACTGTTTTTCTATTTTTGTGATATGTTCTTGTAGTAATGTAACTGCTGTTTCTCAATTCGTGCGCCTGACTAGTACAGTCGTATCGACCGCGAATGTCAGCATTTTGCTGTTGGTAGTTGTTGACGTACCTGCCGTGTACAGTGTATATAATATTGGTCCTAAGATGCTTCCTTGCGGTACCCCTTGATGTCTTTAACTTCAGAATATATGTCCTTTATTTTTACTACAAAGGTTCTAGTGCTTAGGTATGATTTGAATAGTTGGTAGATTTTTTCCGGGAAGTGATTTTTGATTGTTTGTAAGAGGCTTTCATGGTTCACTTTGTCAAATACTTTCTCGATGTCCACGAAGAGAGCTGTACGGTATTGTTTCCTTTCTAGTGCTAGTAAAATTTCATTGATGAGCCTGTGTATATGTTCTATCGTGGAGTGTTTGTTTCTGAATCCAAATTGATGGTCTGGTATTAATTTTTCTTTCTCTGTTGTTGGTTTTAGACGGTCGTATATTATTTTCTCTAGTATTTTGGAAAACACAGGAAGTAATGTTATTGGCCTGTAAGATGCAGTTTGGTATGGGTTTTTGCCTTGCTTAGATAGCATTATGATCTGTGCTAGTTTCCATAGCATAGGAAAATACTGAATTTTTAAGATTACATTGAATATTATCGCTATTAGTCGTACAGTTTTTGGGGGAAGGTTTTTAGAGGTTTTAACATTGATAAAGTCGATTCCTGGTGCTTTATTGTTTTTTGTTTCCTTGATTATGATTCTAACTTCTCAGTTGAGGTACTAGCATTTTCCGCATCTACATCTGTTTGACATTTGGAGATACCGTTGTTAGTATTGTATAGAGTAAATGTGTTACAAAGGTCGTTGGAAAATTCTTTAGTTTGCTCTTCGTTGCTTCTGGCCCACGTGTTGTCTAATTTTCTGATTGCTGATATTGGTTTTATTGCCTTCTTTATTTTGTTCATGGCTTTCCATAAGGAGTAGTTGGCATTCTCGTGCACAGAGAGTGAATCTATGAATTTTAAAAAAAAGAAAGGCGAAAGTAAAATGGCAAAGACATAGAACACGTAAAAACAAAGAATACCTAAATAAACTTGCAAAGGAAATAAAAAATAAAATAAGAGATCATTCATTCAAGAGAAATTCATAGATTCACTTTCTGTATGCCAGCTACTCCTTATGGAAAGCCACGAACAAAAGAAAGAACAAAAAAAAAAAAAAAATAGCGAGAGAGAAAGGAAACGTTACCACCGGTAAGGGGGTAATGTAGCGGCACTTGGCTGTTGTTACGTCCCGGATTCCACCATGAACGTTATTCCGAAGTAACCGTCTTCTGACTTACGGCCGAAGGGGTCGGTACATTTCAAGAGGCCTAATGGCCCATGTATACGCGTCGATCCTGAGTCGAATAGTTGCTATGAAGAAGGCGTATGTGATCCGGAACGCGGACGGTTACGAAATGCATGCATGATGGGATGAGACAAAGATAAAGGGACGTGTGAAGAAAAAATTTTAGATTTGGACAGTTCTCAACCAATCGTCTAGCTTCGAGGAAGTACGAAATTAAGTTATCAGTAGAGAGTTGAGTTGTGAGGTATACCATAGAGGCGAGACAATAGTTTAGTCCGGCCCCGCGCAACAAAGGTAGTAACAGAATGAACATTTAAAAAATAATTTAAACGCAAAAACAAATAAATTTATTATTTAAGTTCAGCGCCGCTTATTTATTTGGCACCTTACACGTCCAACCATCTCATTTTTACAGTAGAAAAAATAAGTTAATAAATTCATTTTTAGTAAATGTGTAATTGTACTTATCTCATGCGAAAATTTAACTGCTCTCGTCAAATCGTTAAATGAATATTTAGTTAAAATAAATATTTAATATATTTATATATATGTAAATTAATTAAATATAATGACGATATTCCTTCATCATCTCTTCAACAACTGAAAAAGTCCCTGAACCGAGTATTGTTCTAAAATGCAGAAACGCTCCTACAAACAGTAAAAAAATACGTAAGTTAGAATAAATGTTAAGTGCGCTATTCACTTTCATGCGATGTACTATCTGCGGATATATCTTTCTACCCGTATGCGTTATTGTAAAAAATAGGATTTCATTGCCTTTCCGCGTATGAAAATGGTTCGTTACGATTTTTCAACTGCTTGTTGGGAAGTAGAGATGATAGCAGCAAACTCACTCGAGATAAGTATCTTCCAGCTTTCCGTCCGTTTGCTGTAACTGTCCACTTTTACTCACCAAAAACATATCATTATATTAGACTCTTTTTTTTACATGGGGAAATCCTCACGGACATCCCGCCGCCCTCTGGGAGGCGACGGGGTAGTGTCGGACTCAAACCGACTAAAACACCATGGTGACCATCCTGACGCTTAGCAGAGGTGTCCCGGGGCCCCTTGCGAATTACTGCCGAGACACTCATCGTCTTCACCCTAGTTGTTGAGGGAGGCTTCCTTGACTGATTGGGCCGCTGGGGGGACCACTGCCCCTAACGCCACGTTCCATGGACCGTCGTGCAAGTCCGAGAGGGGGCCCAGACCCTCCTCGGCGTGACGGCTCTTCTGACGCACCTAGGGCGGCGGTGGCGGACCGAACCTCTTTGGTGCGATGTTCTCGATGGATGGCGCCCTCTCTTCCTTTTTCTCTCCGCTCGCTCCTTCGCGAGCATGAGTTGTTCGCAGAAGGTGCGAATCGCGATGAACTCTCACCGATGTCGAGCCGCGGGATACGGCGCGGTTCTTCCCACGCTAGACAGAACTCCAGCGTGTGCTGCGGCGTGTCCTCCTCTTCCCGGCAATGGTGACAGGTGGAAGTCACCTCCCGCCGAATCCTTAGTAGGTACTCGCCGAACACTCCGTGTCCAGTAAGCACCTGCGTCGTCCTAAAGGTCAGCGGGGCGCCGCCTCGGTGCCTCCAAGCCTCCCAGTTGGTAAGGATGGCTCGAACGGCCCGGTGTGGCCGCACAGCATCCTCTTCTAACAGCTGAGATCGCCACCGCTCCCAGGTCTCCAGCTTCGCCTCCACTCGGACGTCTTGGGCCGAATGGTCGTCGAGCGGCGTGCGCCCGTTCGAGCCCAGGCCTCTCAGGTGTTCGTACACTCGGCGGAGCGCAAGGGCCTGCAACTCGAACGGAGGGGACGCCGCCAGTACGAACGCCGACGCGTGGGATATAGTTCGATATCCACGAACTATGCGGATGGCGGTCGTCCTATGCAACCTCCTCAGCAAGAGCAAGCTGCGACGACTTGCCATCAGGTCTTCGGCCCATACAGGAGCCCCGTAAAGGAGTCGAGACCGAACCACTCCCTCGTAGAGTCGGCGAACTCCGACTGCTGCTCCCCCGATGTTCGGTAATAAGCCGCATAAGGCATTGGCTGCGGTTGTCACCCTTGGGACTAGGAGCTCGAAATGCGGCCCGAACGTCCACTGGCTATCGATGGTGAGACCCAGATATTTCATCTGGCATCTCACCGGGACTTCTTCTCCGTCGATTTCCAGGTACAGTCCAGGTGGAGGGGTTCCTTTGCGGTGTTGATCGAAAAACCATAAGGCCTCGGACTTGGCCGGCGACACGCTCAAGCCGAGCCTCCGGATGGCGCGTACTGCGCATGCCACGGCGGCCTCGGCGAGGCTCAGAGCCTCGTTCCACCAACGTCCCCAGGCCAGGACCAGCGTATCGTCGGCATAGCACACTATGCCTGTGCCCGGAGGCATAGGACATCGGAGAACCGAGTCGTAGACCGTGATCCACAGGCCTAGCACTGATCCCTGTGATCCCTCCACAGATCTTCTCTCTTCGTCCTCCTTACCGGGGTACTCGACCCGCCTGTCGTTCAGGTAGGCCCGGATGACGCGGATAAGATAGAGAGGCACTTCGAAGTGTTCCATGGCCTCCACTATCACGTGTCAAGGTATGGCGTTGAACGCGTTCGTTATATCGAGGGACACTACCAACGCCACTTCCTCTCGAGCAACCGTGTCCTCGGAGATGAATCGCACACGGTTGACCGCGTTGATCGTCAAGCGACCCCATCGGAATCCGTACTGGCTATCGTGCTAACCAGGCGACCGTTCCGACATATGGGCCTCCAGGCGAGTGACGATTATTCTTTCGAATAGCTTTCCGATCTAATCCAGGAGGCACACTGGCCGATACGCAGACGGCGAGTTCATCGGTCGGCCCTCTTTTCGAAGGAGGACCAATCTTGCCAACCGCCATACCCGAGGGTAGACTCCCTTTCTTAGGTATCCGTTGAAGAGTTCTCGGAGTCTGAGTGCCATGACTTCCATCGTTGCCACCCATATCCGGCCTGGAATTCTGCCCGGTCCCGGAGCCGCGTCTCAGGAGGCCATTCTCTTCTTTGCCCACAGCAGCTCATCCTCGCTGACTGGCATTCCCTCCCGCCACTCCACTGTCCGAGCGGAGGATGGCTGTGGTGGCTGTCTCGCGCGATCTTCTTGCCGTGGGAATAAAGTGCCGATGACATCGGCTAGCAACGCCGACTCCATGTTCGCGGTCAGTGGGGGGCCCCAAGGGCGCAACTTCTTCATTGCTATCCGGTAGGGCCTCCCCTAAGGGTCGAGTTCGACCGACTGGACGAGGTCCATCCAGGACCGGGCTTTCGCGGTCTTAATCTCCAGTTGGAGAGAGCGTCGCGCATCTCTGTCCGCTCAGTAGTTGTGGGTGATTTGCTCCTCGTCGCGGTCACGTCGACGGCGGGCCCTCTGTAATCGTCTGCGAGCCCGAACACAGCGAGCCTTAAGCTCCGCGATCTCGGAGCTCCACTAGTATACGGCCGGCTTCTGATTACCGCCGGGCACGTAACGCGGCATCGAGGCGTCACACGCTGCACTCATGTCCCGACGAAAGATCTCCGCCTCCCCGTCGATGCTTCCATGCATCGTACGGGCGTCCCAGCTCCAGGCAGCCACCACGACTGTCGCTTGCAGCAGATCGTTGTCCCTCTCCTTGATGCGCCATCTTGGTGGTGGGCGAGAGCGAGATCTTTTCGCTCCTTTTCGGGCGCTGCAGGCCTGTGTAGCAGGCGTAGTCTCGAGCGCCACCTCCATAAATATATATAAGTGATCCGAAAGAGTCTCTATACCCCCGGCCACTCTCCAGTCCGAGACTCGACGGAAGGCATTAGGTGTTGCCCACGTGATGTCGACCACGGAAGATCTCCTCCACGCTACATAGGTCTTTGCGGAGCCTCTGTTAACTAATAGGAACCCAAGGCCTGCAGCCCAATCTGATAGCGTCCGTCCACGCTCGTTCGTCCTTGGATTACCCCACTGCGAGGAATGGGCGTTAACGTCTCCCAAAACAAGAACTTGACGGGGGAGGTAGCTTGTCACGCAATTTCCAATCCTGTCTGAGAAGTGCTCGAACGCAGTCAGACCGGTGTTGGGGGAGACGTATACGCCCACCACCACCATTCCAGGCCCAGTCGACCGCGACATAGCCGCTGCCACGGTCAGGCAGGACGCCGGGGGCACTCAACGATGACGTCCACGTTATGGCTGTTGATCCATCTAGGTCCTGACCAGTTGGAGGCATCGGGGACACGATACGGCTCGGCCACCACCGCAAGGGCAACCTCGTTCTCCCGGATGGTCTGGCAGAGCAGGTCTTGCGCCCGTCTCGATCTTCCAAGGTTGGTTTGGAGGTTTGAATTATTGCGCCAATTCCATGGCCACCTCCCAGCCATCTACTGCTTTGTCGGTACTTCCTTGCCTCCCTTCCGCAGCTGGCTCGCAGATGGGTCGCCTCCTCTTGACTTTCGGGGGAGCGCACGCCTCCCCGTCCATCCTGTGGTCGGTGGATGCCCCGAGCGACTCACACAGGGGGCACTTGGGTACAGAGGCAGGACAGCCTCTGGCACGATGACCGCTTCCGCCACACCTGTAGCACAGGTGCCCTCGATCTACCGTGGACACGCAAGTTGTCCGCACATGTCCCAACTCCAGGCACTTGAAGCATTGCAAGGGCCTTTTCGAGATGGCTATGACCCTTGCGGTAGACTAACCCAGAGCAACTTTCCCTGCCTGGGCCAACTTCCGAGCTCCAGCCACCGGGCACTTTATCCAGACCGATCCGAGACCGCCTCTGGTGGCGCCAATCTCCCCGACTTACACCTCTGCGCCGCCGCATCCTGTGGCCAAGGCCAGTGCCTGCCGCAGCTCCTCCTTCTTGATCGAGATGTCTATCCCGACCACTCGCAGCTCCGCCATCCTCGTTGGAGCCGCGACTCTTACAGTGCTCGGGTCTAGAATTTTAGCCAGACGCGTTGCGAGCAGTGACGCCTTCTCCCTGTCCTTGTCTCCAGGGACCTTTATTATAATGGCGGCCGTCATGGCCCTCTTCATGTCCGCGGACTCAACGCCGATCTCAGCAAGAGGGATATTCTGCTTGGCCGTTGTGACTACCTCTGCGTAGGATATCTTGGCTCCCTCGCTCAGAGTTAGAGTCACCGCAGATGTTCGCGGTGTACGAGGGAGCGTGGCTGTCTTCGATGTCTGTGCCAGTCCTTTCTTCGATGTGGCGGCACTCGATTGCGGCGCACCTGTCGTCCTTGTTTGGGGTTGCTGGCCTCCAGCAACCAGTGAGGCTGCAGTCGCTCATTTCTTCGCCGCTTTTCCAGCGGCTGTCTTCCTCTTCTTCTTTTCCTGCTTCTTCTTTGTCTCTACCTTCTTCCATTCACCATCCTCCTACTCCCTCGGGAGCGATGATATTTGGGTGGTGCAACGAGTGGCAGACTGATCCGTCCTTTGTCGCGCTTCGGGGCAACGTTGTCGGGCCCTAAATCGCTCCTCAATGGCCCTTATTATGAAAGGTCCGATTTCTTCGATCCTCCTTTCTAGGGCAGCGAGATACGTACCCTCGCTCTTACCTTCCCGTGGAGGACGGCCAGACTCGGGAGCCGAGCCGCTGCACAAGCAGCCCTTGTCGTCCGTTCTTTGCGAAGAGCCGCATTTTCCACCTCCAACACGGACAACCTTGCTTCCACAAGCCTTGTAGCTCTGGTGTTGCTGTACGCTGGTCCCGTCCTTCTTAGGAATTCGTTCGTTCCTGCGACGAAGGCACTTGCCACGTTCTTCAGGGCTTTAATATACGTGCCCTTAAGGTTGGACGATGTCGTCGCAACCTTCATTATCTCGGAGACGTGCCTTGTTAGCCGATATCCGCAGCCGAGCTTGTCCTCATTAGCTGTGTCGTTTCCTCGGGAACATCCGGGGTTGTACTCATGATCTTCCTCTTCTTTCCCCTGGACGCCGCCGAAGCCACTGATGAGTGCGACGCGACCGAAGTAACCGACTCTTTGTCGTCGGACCTCGTTCGCGCCCGCAATCCTCTTGCCATCGATGACGTGGCATCTGCTACCATGACCGGAGCGAGGAACACGCTCTCCGACCTGTCCACAGCTCTCTGCGAATTCCGCGTAGTTCTCCTTGAGGGTTCTCTGTCCTCCACTGTTGCCTCTGTCCTGGTGTATAGCACCTCGCCAGACGCAGAAACACATCCGGGAGCCTGGCGGTCCATCCCTGAACGGCCGTGATTGTGAGATGACGACGTAGTGGGGCCCACTTTACTACCTGCAGCTGCGCCGGTACTGGGGTATCCCTCCCCTGCACCGTAAACGTGCTTCTTTTTAATGTCAAAATCAATATTTATTTATATAATTGTCGCCAAGTCGTCAACAGAGCTTTCCATCCTGGTGCCATTCACTCTTTCGCACCCTACCCCGGTCAAGGCCGGTGCAGGATGACGAGGAGCCCCACGAGAAGGTGAGGTGAGTGGTCTTGGCAGGTATGGGCCCACCAACTACTCCGAAATTCTCCGCACTGGATCGACAAGCCGACGGGTGCACAAGGCACCGACCGGCCGTCACCCAGCTATAGGAAAACATCAGATACATCGGTGTTTCTCAGAACGTGGTACTACGCCCTGAGAACCCATACCCGCCTCGTGCTCCCCATCATTATATTAGACCTAATCCTTCCTCATCCAGTCGTCCTTAGTACTGCTGTGTGGATGCTGAGTCAGGTTTTACGGACGAATCTTTCATTACTTTAAGAGAAAAGTCAGATCACTTACAAGAAATAGACGAAAAATTACTTTGTGCAATAGTCATCGAAATACGTGGTCTCATAGATTTAAGTGTTGTCATAAAGTATTGTGATGATCTTGTCACGAGCTCTGAAACTAGAGACAGGACGACTGCGCTTCATAAACATCTTGCATGTCACAGCTATCGTAATCGTAACAAAATAGTTTCTCAGTCGATAGCCCCTCCAGAGAGACAAAACCTCAGTACTTAAACTCCCCCCCCCCCCAAATCAGCACCCGACACACTTTATCTGCGACACTCTAACCGGTCACTTTGCTGATTCATGTACCAAAATATAATCAGATCTAAAAAGTTCAAGTTTTATTCACTTTGGTTACCGAAAGTTCGAACCGCGTGAATTTTGTGTCATCGACGTGACAGTCTTGAAACGAAGAGTGCAGTTCATAATGATAATCATGCTGCAAGAACATTGCAAATTGCTAATTGGCCATTTTTTAGTAGATTCAATGAACACTGAAACGAAAGCAAATTTGCTGTGTGAAGCATTCGTTAAACTACAGGAAACAGGTATGACTACGTGTTCTTTAACTCTAGATGGACCAAGCGATCACTTTGTTATAGTTCAGCAATTGGGTGGTCGAATCTGCGTCGACACGAAAAAGGCAAAAAAAAAAAGATTGAGATTAATGATCTGCCTACTGTATTTTAGGTACATTTCTGCATTCCGTGCCTGGTAAGCCAAATATTAATGTTATATTTGATCCACTTCATATGCTGAAGAATATTAGAAATTGTCTAGGAGAATATTTAGTTGTGTTTGTAGCGGCACGCCACCGTTGACCTATCGTTCGAATCCTACCAAGGACACCGTTTACCGCTAACCAAGATAAGATACTTTTCCTCAAAGTTGATATTTTCTATTGCACATTAAAATTTTATTTTTGTTGTGAAAAAATAACATGTTTAATTTCTAGAAAGCGAGTCGAAAGTGAATACAAAATATACTACTTCTTCAAGAAATCGAAGTCACAGTCCTCGACATAGATTGTCCCACCATGCCAGGTTTGTGTATTGGTTATTAGATCAACACGATATTTTCTATAAAATAGATTAGATTCCAAAAATACAAGTAGCAATTGTTACTCTTATCCTATAATTGATGAAATGTTAGGGCTTTTTAATAGAACTATGTATGATGAACAATATGTACCAAAGAATGTTGCCCATATTTTAATATCAGATGAAACCAACAATAGTGACCATTTGTTAATTTATTATATTATGTAATATACCTGTATATTTGTATTCTACTTATATTAGGTTGTCCCGAAAGTTTCTTTCCTTTTGTAAGGAAATAATAAATGCACCACCTTTTTTCGTTTTATATTATTTTATTGCATCATCTACGATCCATTTTGTTCTATTTCTATTATTATGATCTATGATATATGATTCGATAAAAATAATATGAAAGAGAGAATGTGGTGCATTCATTATTTCCTTACAAGACAAAAGAAACTTTTGGAACAATCCAATACATATGTATATGTTAGTTTGCGAAATAGCGTGTGGATGGTTACCCCCAGCGGGATACCATCTTCCAGATTATCTATTTTATTTCTTTAGTGAGGTCAGTGGGATGCATTTTTCTTAATCTTCTTTCTATATAAGTTTTGCTCGTTTCAGCCAGCTGGTTTGGGTGTGTTGCCATTCTTTCCCTGTATTTTCTTGTGTATCTACCGATCTCTTCCTTGATTGTTGGTATTTTTAAGTCCGTAAATCCTCATTTCTGACATACCATGAGGCGTTGACTATTATCCTGAGTATTTTTGCTTATAACGACTCTAATTTATTTGTATGGCTCATTGCTACTGTCCCCCATAGTTTATTTTCAGTGCCGAGTTTAGTGTTTCGACTATTTAGCCAGTACATCTGTTTTCTTTTTATTCGTATTCTGTCTATAGTTGATTCGACATGTTGCTTTCATGTAAGTTGTGAGTCTAAGTGGAGTCCTAGGTATTTGACTTGCTTTGTTTGTGTTATATGGGTACCAATCAGTTGGATATCTAGTGTTTTTCCTTTTCTGAGTGTAAATGTTGTGTGGTTGCACTTACTAGTGTTCACTTTTATTTGTTTGTCTTGCAGCCATTTTTCTGTTTTTGTGATGTGTTCTTGTAGTAGTGTGGTAGCCGTTTCTGGATTAGCGTGCCTCACTAGTATCCAAAGTCTCCCGCTGCGATATATTTGTCGCCTAGGGATTGGAAGTACCCTTCCCATCTTTTTGGTGTACTTTTGTGTCTCGGTGGAGCATATACTGCTGATATCTGGAAGTAATTGTCGTTGGTTTGTGTTGTGACGGTGGTTGCTTGTACGTGTTCTTCATTTGTTTGGCTATGTAGGTGGTGTTTGATGTCGTTTTTTNATTATCACTGCGGTCCCTCCATGTGCTTTTCCTGAGGGGTGTTCGGTGTCATAGATGGTGTAGTATGGTATTTTCATGTAACTTTTTAGAGTGAAGTGTGTTTCTGAGACGATGTCGATATTATTTTTATACAAATATGTTTTAGTTACGGAGGCTCGCTGTTGCAGGCCGTTGGAGTACCAGGCTGCTATTTTCAACGTGTCCATCTCTATTTTTTACTTAGCAAGTTTGTGAGTAGTTGTAGCATGGCTGTAGTTTGTTGTACTTGTTGCCTAAGTACTGTGTTTAGCTCACTTACCATTTTTCCTAGCATTTCCGTGCTTCTGATGGATTGTTTGAGCATTTCTTTGATTTCTGTAACGTCTTCGTTGTTGTTGCTTTGATTTTGGTTATTTGTGGGTGTTGTTTGGTTAATATTTTGGGTTGCTTGTGCATAACTTCGGTTACCTAGGGAGTTGATGTTTCTGTGTATAGTGTTTATTTCGTATTGTACTTTTGGTGTTGTATCAGTTTCCGTTATATCTTGTTGTGGTTGATAGTTAATGTATGTTTTGTTTCGAAGTGGTGGAAACAGTTTACGTTGTAATTGTTTTCTGATTTCGCATCCTTTATAACTGGCTGGCTGGTTTCCGTTGCAGTTGCAGCATTCTACTTCTTCTATCTTTCCTGTGTATTGGCAGTGTATTGTTAAGTGGTTTTCTGCACATTTTACACATGCCGGATTTCTGTTGCAGTAATTTTTTGTGTGTCCATATTGTTGACACCGTATGCATTGAGGTATGTCCTTTTTGTAACGCGGTGGTTCCACTGTTACAATTGTGTTTAGGATTTTTTTGATTTCATAGATTTTCTTGTTGTTGTTTCTGGGTTCGAGTTCTATTAGGAATAGTGATAATGGTTGTTTGTGTTATACCTGGTTATATTCTTTATTGCCCGTGCTTGGTGTCCAATTTTTGCTAGTTCTTCGCATAATTTTTTGTATTGGTTTTTAGGTGTAATACTCTTATGACTATTGTTTATTTATTTATTTATTTGTGCTTAGTCCTTGCCTTTCGGCTTTGGACGGACTTCTGGCTTTACATTCTATCTCGTTTACCGTACATTATTAATTTTATTCTACTATAATTGTTCTATACTTATTCTAATGTCTTAATCTTCTTCTTACACTCTATGTTCTATACTATTTCTTACGCTCTATCCTATGATCTATTATCTACCGCTATTGCACCTTTTGTACTTTGGTTCCTTTCTGTGCTTCTTGCTTTCGTTCCTCCCCTCCTTGTATTGCACTTCTCCTTTCTAAAATTTTCTTTAGTTCCGTCAGCCCTTCCCCCGTCTCCTTTAGTGTTGTTACCATGCCCTTTGGCCCTCCTATTATTTCGCACTCTTCTATCACGTGTCTCAGGTCTTCTTCTTTCCTTTTGCATAATTTACATCTTCTCTCCCCTTCTTCTTTCCAGTATTCCCTTGCTCTCGTCTCATTTCCGCATCTGAATTTCGCTATGATTTTTCTCTCCTTCCACTCCATCCTCCCTTCTAGGTACTTTGGCATCTCTTCTTTGGCGATTTCCCTGTAATGCCTGTTATATTTTGATTCCCTTATTTTTCTTGTCCTCTTTTCTGCCTCTCTCCTTCTCCTCTCTTCTGTAACGTCTTCTACTGTCATCCTTTCCTGTTCTTCTCTCGTTTCCGTCTGTGTTCTTCCCTCTCTCGCCTCTTCTAGTCTCTTCTTTCTTTTTCTTGCTCTTTTCCCTTCTTGTCCGCCGCCCCAGTTCCTCCCTCTTTCCCTTATGCACTCCTTTACTAGTTCTTTTCCTGACTTCATGGCTTTCTTCTCGTATCTTGCTGCTCTCTTTAGTGTCTTTTCCTTGATGACTGTTAGTTTGCACTCTTCTGTCAGTATGTAGTTCGGTGTCGTTATGTCTAGTCCCAGTGTCCATTTCACGTACTTCCTCTGTATGCTGTCCAGCCTTTCCTCCATGTTCCAGCCCCATATCTCTGCTCCGAACAGTGCCACGCTCTCTACCAGCGCTCCGAACATCTTCATTCTCCTCATGTAGTCTTGTTTGAATATTCTTTCCCCCAAACTCCATGTCTTCTTCATAGCTATTGTTGATCTCTTTCTCCTTTCTTGTATATGTTTTTCGTCGCTTCCGCTTTTCTGCAGTGTGTACCCTAGGTATCTTATCTCGTCCACTTCCTCCATTTCCTGTTCTCCCCATTTCCACTTTCTCTGTCTCTTCTTATTCTTTCTTCTTTCGAATACTACAATCTTGGTCTTTTCCGCACTTAGTTCCAAATCTGAGTCCTTTAAAAATTTTTCTAGTCTCTTCAGCATTTCCTTTAACTCCTCCTCTCTATCCGCTACCAGCACTATATCGTCTGCGTAGGTTATCGACCATATTTTCTTTCCTCCTACCACTATGCCTCCAGCTTGACCTCTCCTTAATTCTTTTTCCAGCCCCGCCATGTAGATGTTGAACAGCGTCGGGCTCATCGGGCACCCGTCTGACTCCCCTCACTGTCCAAAATTCTTTTGTGCTGTTGCCCCTGGTTTTTACCACGTTCTTCGTTTCCGCGTACACCTCCATTATCCTTCTGATTAGCTTCTTCTTAACCCACATTTTCACCATTTTCTCCTCTAATTTCTCTCCGTTCAGCCTGTCAAACGCTGCTTTTAGGTCCGCAAAGCAGGCGTATAGTTTCCCTCTTTCCTTTCCCAGTTGTCTATCTATGATGTGATTCAGCACAAATGTTGCGTCTATCACCCCTCTTTCTTTTCTGAACCCGAATTGGCTCCTTCCAGTTTGGGGTTTGTCTCTGCCTTTAGCCGTTCGTCCAGTATCCCCGTGTAGATCTAGTATGCCGTGTCCAGTAGGGTTACTCCTCTGTAACTTCTCGCTATTCTCTTGTCCTCCCTCTTGTATATCGGGTATATCACTCCCTTTTTCCAATTCTCTGGTATTCCGCCTCCATTCCATATTTTCCTTAGCATGTCCCATAACGCTTCCCCCACTTCTTTTGGGGCATACTTCCAAATTTCGTTTTCTATCCCGTCTTCTTCCGTTGCTTTCTTCTCCTTCAGTTTTCTTAGTTGGTATATCACCTCTTCCTTCTCTATATTGTCGTCACTCTCTTCCGTTGTTTCCACTTCTGCTCGTTGTTCCTCCGTTTTTTTGTCCTCTTTGTTCTCTATTCCTTCTAACTTTTCCATAAAGTGGTTTCTCCATTCCTCTTCGCTTATTTCTTCTTCTATACCTTCTCTTCTTTTTCTATATTTATTTATGTAGTTCCACACTTCTTGTTCTGTTTTGATCTTCTTGATTTTCTCCATTTCTTCTTTTTCGTGTTTTTCCTTCCTTTGTTTGCACCACTGTTTAAATGTCTTTCTTTCTTCTATGAGGTTTTATCTGCTGCACTTCCCTTTCATGAACTTTGCCACCTTTCTTCTCAATTCCCTTTTCTTCTCCTTCCATTCTTTGTCGTACCACCTCTTCTCCACCCATTTCCCAATTCCTTATCTTCACTTTCTTCTTTTCCATTACTTCGTTTATCTTCTTTTTGATCTCTGTCCACATTTCCTCCACCGTTCTTCTCTCGCAGGTCCAGTCTTTGCACCCTTCCAGGTACCTTTCCACGCTTTCGCTTGTCCATTGATCTCTTTCTCTTCTTCTCTCTTTTCTCCACTTTCTTGTAGCTCCGGTCCCTCTATTTCTATTTCTAACGGCATGTGGTCCGATTCTGTTCTTTTGTCTACTCTCATGCCAGTTATTTCTTCTGTCGCCTCCTGGTTGCCGATTGCATAGTCTATTACCGAGTTTCCTCTCTCCCCAATGTAGGTCCACTCCCCACCTTCTTTGTCTCTTCCGTTGATTATTGTCCATCCTCTCTCTTCCAGATACCTTAGCAGTGGTCTTCCTTCCATGTTTATCGTTTTGTCTTTTGACCGTCTGTTCTTTTCTTTCCCTAATTCTTCGTCTATAGGCCCTCCCTCTTCTCCAGTTCTTGCGTTCCAGTCTCTGCCAATCATCATCACTTCTTCTCTACCGTCCACGCTCTCTATATCTTTCCATGTCGCCTTTGTGTCTTGATTATACACTACTAATATCCTGTACGTCTTGTTGTACATTACTTTCCTCTCTATTATGTTGTCACTTATCTCTTTATACTCCATTTCTTTCATTTCCTTCTTTATCCCTGTTATTATTCCAACTTTAGCTCTTCCTTTCTTTCTTACCCTCCTAGCTGCCCTGCATTTCCACTCAAAGTCTTTGGGTAGCCTATGTCTTATTTTCTCCCATTTGTCTTTTTCTAACCATGTTTCTGTAAGTCCTACCACATCTTCAGGTATTCCCACACTTCCTTGTCCTTGCCTACTACTCCCGCTATGTTCCAGAAACATATTTTCATTCCCTTTGACGCCCCCTCCCCTTCTGCCCCTTTCTACATTTCTCACTCTCCCCCTTTCTCTCTTCTTCCAGCCTCTCTTCCTTTTCGTTCCACCTGTACTGTGTGTTTCCTATCCTTAATTTTTTGTACCCTACCCTTACAGTTTCCCCCTTTTCCTTCTTTTTTTGGCTACCTTCCTTATTTGTTGCTGAATCCCCCTTTCTGCTCTTGTCAAGTCGTCGTTTATGTATATGTCCTTTCCTAACTTACTTTTCCCTTTCATTATCTTATCCTCCACTGATTTTAATGTCGCTGCTGCCATTGTATTTTATCCCCCTATAATTATCATGTGTGTTTTCACCACCTCTGTCTCTATCTTCATTTTCTCCTTTATGAACTCTTCTACCGTTTTTTCATTGCTTTCTTCTTTCCAGTGTACTCCTTTGATTATGATATTTTTCTCCTTTTTTCTCTCTCCTCCCTGATCTGCTTCTCCTCGACTCTCCTGATTCTCTCTAATAAATCTTTTCTTTCCCTTTCCCACTCTTCTCTCTCTCTCTTGTTCTCTCTCTCTCTCTCCCTTCTTTCCATCTCCTCTTTCATCTCTCTTCTCATCTCCTCCACTTGCCTTTCGAATATGGATTTCATTTCCTTGAATATCCTTTCGAGTCTTTTTTCCAAACTCCCCATCTTTTCCATCAGCGTCTCCATTCCTTTCTCCACCGCTGATGTTTCTCTTTCTGCTAAATTGTAATTTTCTAGCGTGTTTCTGACCGCTGCCTTGCTTCCCGCTCTGCCCGCATTTCTACTTCTCTCTAGCGCCATCTCTTGTCTCTCTGTCGTGCTTTACCGCGTTTCTGGCCTTCTAACCTCTTCCTTTCCTGCTCTCTTTTCTTAAGGCTTCTCTCTTCCTTACCTTCTTTTCCCGTTTTCTTTTGCTTTCTCCTCGATCGTGCACTCTTTGTTTTCCCTCTTCTTACCTCTTTTGCCTCCTTTCCTTTTTCCCCCTTCAAACTTTCTTATTACCACTGCGTTTTTCGTCCACGTGTCCACCTCTCCACGACACAACCGGAAGTCCCCTCTTATGACTATTTTGTAGCTCTTTTCCGTTTTGAGCTGATATGTGTGGTATACAGCATTTTTTCCCTTTAATCCTTGTATCACTTTCCTATAGCTTTCTGGAGTGTTTGTGTGAACTTTTACTTGCTCTAGTTTTATCTGTTTTATTGTATAATTTTCCTTCCTGGCTATGTTGTTTAGTAGATCGATGAGCGGGTCTATTATTTGCTGGACCTTCCCTCATTAGCACTGTTCGTCGATTCTGGTTCGCTTTGAATCACTTCTCTGGAGCACTGCACTGGAGCACACGTCTGTTTACCTCGGCTGTCTGAGCAGAACTGGCGTCCGCAAGTGTTCACAGAAAAATCACATGTACATTAAATATTCTTGAGGCGTTTCTAAATATGGTTGAACGCTATCCTAATGGTTGAACCATACACATTTTCTACACAAATTACTGATTACTGCACATTATAATATTCATATAAATACACCAAAACGTAAATAAAGAAAGCAAAAAAAAAAAAGGTAGAAGCTCTTGTCGTTTGGGCAAATCTTTAGGTGCTTGGGGAGTTCGCTTGATCCTAACTACAGTCCGTATTTGAATGAGATATCAAATTCGTTGTTCGGTTCATATTCGGCGTTGAGTTCTTCTTCCGTTAGAGCCTTTGGCGATGCCGCGGTAAAATGAATTCGACTAAGGGCGTCAGCTGCTGCGTTATTCTTACCTTTCGTATATTCTATGTCGAATTCGTACTTTTCAAGTCTTAGTCTCCATCGCATGAGTCGAGATGATGGATCTTTACAGTTTTGAAGCCATTTGAGAGCCTGATGGTCTGTTCGAATAGTAAATCGTCGCTCAAGTAAGTATTTTCGAAGTCGTTTGACCGCCCATACTTGCCACTAGTTCTTTCTCGGTAGTAGAATAATTACGTTCTGGTGGATTTAATGTTCTCGATATGTAGCTGTACGGGTGTCCCTCTTGTGAGAGTATTGCTCTTATTCCTTCATTACTGGCATCGGTAGTTACCAGAAAAGATCTTGTATAGTCGGGATATTTTAGTACCGGAGAGTCGCAGAGTTTCTGTTTCAGAGTGTCGAATGCGTTTTGCGTTTTGTCGGTCCAGTGGAAAGCGACGTCTTTCTTTGTGAGCTCGGTTAAAGGTTTCGCGATTTTAGAGAAATTGCGAATGAATTTCCTATAATAGCCTGCTAGTCCGAGGAACGACTTTACCTCGGTAGGGTTGCTTGGGGATCGAAAATTTTTTACTGCTCCCATCTTCTTTGGGTTTGGTTTGACTCCTTCAGCGGTGACTATGTGTCCGAGGTATTCAAGTTCCGATTTTAGAAATTCGCATTTGTCCGGTTGTATCTTTAGGCCTAATTCGCGAAGTCTTTGTAGTATGATGGTTAGGTTTTGATTATGTTCTTCTATTGATTGGCCGAAAATAATAATGTCATCGAGGTATACGAAGCAGTGTTTGTTGATGAGTTCGCGTAATGCTTTATCCATCATTCGTTGGAAAGTAGTAGGTACATTCTTAAGCCCGAAGAGCATTCTGTTATAGTGGTAATGTCCTTGTGGTGCGGAAAAGGCGGTGTACTTTTTCGATTCGGGATCCATAGATATTTGGTGGAATCCAGAGGAGAGGTCTAATGCGGAAAAGAATTTAGCGTTGCCTAAGTGGGATAGGATATCGTCTATGTCGGGCAAGGTATATGCGTCATGGTCAGTTAGTTCGTTCAGCTTCCTAAAATCTATTACTATCCTCCACTTTTGTTTTCCCGAAGCGTCTTGCTTCTTCGGTACTACCCAAACTGGAGAGTTATATGGGGAATCGGATGGTTCTATGATGTTTTTCTGTAGCATCTCGTTCATCTGTCGTTCGATTTCGTTTTTGTGTGATTCTGGAGGTCGGTACGATTTAGTGTTTATGATTTTATGTTCTTACAGGGTAATCGTATGTTTCGCGAGAGAGGTGCAAGGTAATAGATCGGTTTCGAGATTAAAGACATCTAAATGATAAAGTAATATTTTTTCTATAGGTTCTCTAAGTGACTTCTCTATGTGTGAAAGCCTTACAAGCTCTTTGAAGGTAGAGTGTTGATCATATGTGTGTGAATTTTCGATAGCGTTTGTAATTTTTAAGTTTGACTCACTACTATTGATAAAGCATACTGGCGTTGGTTTGCCTTCGAGGTACACAGTCTTTGAAATGGCTTGTCCGGGTGCTACGGTTGAATCCTGTTGTAACGGAATAATATGATTATCCAGTTTCAGTTTGTCATTTGATAGTTCGAATTTGATCTGTTGTAAAGCAGGTAATCCTAGTATTCCATCTTCTATTAGGAGAAAATCATTGTCTACTACATAAAAATCTAATTTCTTATCGAATAAAGTTATAGTAACGCGTTCGGAGGTTTCGAATTTAGAGTGAGCCATAGAAAATTTTTGCGTATGTGTTGGTTCTGTTCCTGATGTCCATCTTCGTTTGACTATGTCAATTCCTGCTCCTGTCTTCTTCGTTTGTCTCCGTTTCGGTTGTCCGGTAGATCCAATTAATACTGTTGGGAGTTCTTCTGTAGTGATATTGGCTCTGATTCTTTCGTTTCCATAGCTACGTAGGCCGGGCGTTCGAAAATTTGAACATTGGTTGGAAGTGTATCCGAGCCGATTACACCTGAAGCATCGCAGTTGCACTCTTCCCGATAAAGGTGCGCGTTTAGCTTGCGAGAAAGTGGTCCTTGGTTGATGTGCAAGAGCACATGAGCAGGTGAAGAATTAGACATCGTTCTCGGCTTAAACTGTGGTCTATCGCTGTTTCGAGCGGTTAGCTGGCGACGTGTTCTGTCTTCACGGAAATATCTCTCTACATCTGCGGCGCGTTTTTCTGCTTCAATGATGTTGTATGGTGGATTGGCAAGTAATACTTGTCCTATTTCTGTCTTTAGACCTCTAATGAAGTCTGTTACTGAGTCCTTTAGTATTCTGTCGTTCATTGCACGTCTGGTAATTTCGTCTGGATATTCGTTGGTTATACTATATTGTAATTTATTGAATGCTCCTCTAAACCGAATAATGTAGTCTTGTACGCTTTCGTTGAATCCCTGTTGCGTTTCTCTAAGTTGATCCTGGTGTTCTCGCACTGAGGTTTGGGTTGCTACGTTTTGTCGCAAGGCTTGGTATAGATGTGCATACGTATGTTGCGTATAGCCACAGCTGCTCTACCCGTAATTTTCTGTATCTTAATCATTTTTAATAATATGTGTGGTTCGCTGCACGTGGCTCTCATTTCTTTAACCTCCCTGATGAAATCTTCGACTCCTATATCGTCTTCTCCGTTAAATTGCGGAATACATTTTAATGCGTCTTCGGCTTTAAGATCTGAGTTGGCAAAGTGATTGACGAGGTGTCGGTCGTCACTGTTGGATAATTGAGGCGCAGTTCTTGAGATTGGAGGTTGTTCTTTTAGGAATTGTTCTCTAGCAGTGTGAATGGTTTCGTCGGATGTCCTTAAAGAACTGACTTTAGATAAGTCTCCTACATACATTCCGGCCAAACTTTTTCCTAGCATCTCTATTTCGGTTACGCGTTTCTTATTTTTTTCGTTGGCGGCGCGTTGAGTTCCTTAGATGCGTCGCGAAAGTTGAGTGAGCGTTTCGTTCTATTTTTGTATCGTGTCTAGGATAGCTTTAGTGGTTGGGACTAGTCCTCCACTAGTTGAAGCTAGACTGACTATTTCAATCTTATCTTTACGAGTGGCCATTATTACGCTGTTGCCTGTGTCTGAGCTTGAGTTGTTTGATACGCTGGAGATGCTGTTTCTTCTCGTTCGATATTTAATAAATGAATCCAGTGTTTTTTTGCTCGTCTTATTCGTTTAGTCTGTAGGCAAGGTTCCTTTGCGATGTTCCTTCGTTGGAAACGTTGTAGGTGTTTTACTGGATGTCGAAACTCGTTCTATGGCACGTTCTATGCTGACCGTAGTCCTTCTGATGTATTTCTCACCGTAGTAGAGTATCAGTAGTTGCAGTAGAACTTCGTAGTAGCAGAGTTTGTAGATGGTTCGAATCCTTCAATCTTCAATGATGTCCGTAGACCGAAATCACTATTTCGTTTACGCTGAGGCGAATGGATCCTGGCAAGATCGCCAAAATGTCACGTAAAAATGGCGGCGTGAAAGAAACAAGTGAAGAGATTCATAGATTCACTTTATTTAGCCGAAGTGGGTAGACAGAGTGACCGCTCTACAGACTTTCTGAACGGTTTTTATATTAGTAGTCGATCTATAAGAGGGGTGGGGACGTTTTTGCCTGATCGTAATTAGGGCGTCGGTGTGTCATAAGATCAGGTACGGCAATAGCGTTGAGATATCGTTAGGACAGGTAAGATAGTAGCGTTAGGTCAGGTACGATGATAGGTGACCGTAATAGTCATCAGGTCAGACAGGGCAGATGGCGGCCGTTACAGGTGCGTTGCGAGACATAGACGTAGACCACCCCGCGACAGAGATGGTCACCAGATGTACAGAGACCCTTCTGAGGACGCTCAATAAACCTAAGGACCCATCATAAATAATCGCATTGTAACACTCAGAACTCTCAAGTCTTTCGAGGATTTCTTTTTTAACAACTAACGTTTAGTCGGGGGTGGCCATCACCTACCCACACACCTGACTCCTCTTTTTCTGTCCATCCAATTAGCATCAACTCATTTTCCTAATGTAAATTGGCATCAACGAATCTACTTTCCTCGAGTCATAGACACGCCCAACAAGAATTTTCCTTCGTAACAACGCTACATCCGAGAAACATTGTCGACTCGTACGATTTATACGAACATTACATCCCATCAAGCGTCTTATTAGCCACTGCATACGAGTCATACTTCTATACTTAGTCCGAATAACGACATACGAGTCACATTATACTACATTCATTCACTCTGAACTTATCGTTAGTTCACCACCTATTACGCTATTCGAGATCGTACCTTGTAATAATTATACATCAGAACGCTTGTAAATACGCGAGATAAGTGTTGTAAATATAGTGCATATTAACCCTGTTAAACCTGTGTCATAATCAATTAACCACTTCTATTGTCCTAATCGAAATAGGGGGTCTATTGTATCGTGGCGTCGATTATTGAAATCGTAGCGAGAATTTATGCCTCTCGCTGACGAGCTACTACGATATCGCGTTTCTCCGCGAACATTTAGATTATGAGCAGATTGCGGAATTTTATGGAAACTTTACACAGAATGCAAATATATTATATAATTGTAAGCAAAAATGTATAAATAAATCCAAAATATAATATTCGTTTTCATTATAATATGTAGTAAATAAAACCTATCTAGCCTCTATTTTTATGATTATATTCATAATTTTTGAATTTGCATAAAAATCCGCAGTTTAATTATAACTCTATAATTTAAAAAATATTTGTAGTATTCAAAAAGACATTCGTTTTTAAATTTAAGTTGATGCACGAGTATTTAAAAATGTCTTACCCGATGCTGATTGGTTATTCATGTTACAATCGTTAATAACACTATCTGTATAATTTAAATCATCATCATCAGTTTTATTTTTTTTTAATAAATTGAAAAAAAAGTTTTTTTATTAATTTGTAATCTATAGAAATCGATATTATAACAAATTAGAAATTAATAGAAACAAGTTCTACTACGGTAGGATGCCAAATACGAAAGCATTTTACAACTAAGTGAAAATGATTATCACTGGATTTTAGACGAACATTTGAATGAAAAAATTTTGTTACACGCGTATCTAAACATAGGTTTCCTAGATAGCGTGTAAACTCGACGCATAAACTGAGATAAGCTCGAAGACTTTTGTCGTAAATTAAAAATTTCTCGTTTCGTAAGTTGACAGATTGATTCTACGAAAATTAACAACCGTATCAATTTGAAATTTGGTATTCTATTTTTGTATGAGTATCCTATTTAGTATCAAAGAGAAAATGAGAGTGCTCATGAGCGTTTATGGATCTGGACTGGTTGTTCCTGGACTAGAGCTGCCTCTTCGTCACATATCGTATTAAATTGCATAGGAGTGCAGCCTTCTTTTCCTATTAAAGTATATATTTCTGTATCCTCCTCTATCGTATACCTCTGTCTCCCGTTTTTATTAATTTTGAGCACAAGATTGACCGTAAAATTGAACCATACGCGATGTTGAATTCAAATTGAATATTCTCCTTCCTGTCTCAATTTTGAGAACAACTGTTTTACGGAATTCTGGTTTGCCAACTCCAGAATTTCCAATCGAGATTTAAAATTCACGCACAGCTTTTTCTTTCAAGATGGAATTATATGCATTTAAAAACAAATGGAGCGCTATCGACATTCATTGCTGCATTATTGAAGTTTGGTATTTTTAGGCTATTTGTTTCATAGAGTATATATATATATATATANTATATATATATATAAATTCTCTATAAAAAAAATATATATATATTTATTTATTTATTTATTATATATATTATATATATTATGTGTGAGTGCGTGCGTGTGCGTGTGCGTGTGTGTGTATGCTATTTGTCGTGTTATTATATATAAATATATAATATTGCTATGTGTAGAGTATTTGTTTACATTTAATTTCTTTGTTTCTTCATTTATTTATTGTTGATTATAGTCATTGGTGCCTTTACATGATTTTATAAAGAACATTAAAAAAAATAGAATTATTATTTTATTGTGTATGAATATATTGAAAGCCAATTCAAGACAGTTACGTTAGAGCATGTTCTATAGATTCAGAAATGCCAAACTTGCGTGGTTTTGCTTTGACATTGATGATTCGGTCACGCAAACGATTGCACAACGAATACTAAAAAAACCAGACGCCGCAAAACGTCGGGACCCGTTACTCTACGCATCATATGGTGAAGGCATTTTTAAGTGTTGACGTCTTCTCTTTCCACTGCCGAGGGTGACGAAAGCCAGGCGTTCGAACTTTACATTTTCTTACATTTGACAAGAACTGCATTTTCTTAAAGTTTCAACTTCGCATTCTCAATTTTTCATGAATAATTGACAATTGAAAATAGTGCGATTTTGGACAGTTTTTATTATTTATGGCTCAACAAATTAACCAATCGTAACATGTGATATCTCATTTGACAGATATTTTTAACACCTATAATTTTTATTCGTCTAAAGTATGTCACTAAAGTGTGTTTTCATGATTCAGTAATGTTTGGCAATTTAAGTAGTTTGGGAGTTGAGAAATTCGATGTTTGTTTATAGCGTTTACTGCAACCTAATAGCCAGTAGCTAGTAAGTCTGGCTCATTTGATTTCTATTGAACTGATGAAATTATAACATTTTACAACAATAAATGACGTTGTATACAAGGTCGTTAAATTTGTCTTAGCAAACACCATCGTACATACTAAGGAAAAAGGAAAATATAGATCCATGCGATGATGATGCCAAATGCCGAGGATTAATGTTAAATCTAAATGGTGTTTGGAAAAATATAAAAATTATTGCATTAGTCCACTGATCGTTTGAAAGAGAATATTTTCTTTTCTTCTCTAAAAAAATATAGTAAACAATTAATTTCTCTTTCTTAGACAACTTACGATTGGTTTCACTATTGCGGGATTTTGTCATGCTCCTACTTGTCTATCTCGGATAGAAAATGTCGGTAGATATGATAGATCTTGGTAGATATGAACTTTTCCGTAGAAACATACAATTAAATAGGTTCTTGTCTATGATTGTTTGTGGTAAGTTTAAATACATAGGTTCTTGTATATGCTAAATTATAGTCAAACAGGGCAGATCCCTAACTTAATAGGTTCTTGTGTACGCTAATTTTAGATGAATTCAGTACTTGGTCGCATGGCGCAGCACCTGTATTGTGAAACAACTAGAACTACGGGCGTGAGCACTCTCAGTTCCTCTCTAGTAGTACTTACTTATCACAGCTCCTCGATACTGCATACTACTTTTAATTAAAGTTATAAACGATTTAAGGAAAATGGACTTGTTGGTACCTTTTACTAATTTGTAACCTACAAATTGGACTTATTGTCGAGTAATAAGTCTCATTTTACAGATAATTCTATGATCTGATGACAAATGGTTTTTAAGATATAAAGTGAAATATAAAAAGAGTCTTATATTTTTCGTTTAATAGATATTTTATTTATGAAGTACCGGAGGAAAATTACTTCAAAGTCGTTTATTTTGTTTTAAATATCGTTCCGAATCATATCATCCCAATACATTTCTATTATCAACTTATTTGTGAATTCACTTTAGTTAGACTTAATTTGACTGGATTATTTTTGTGGCGAGCGACTTCAGTTGCCGTGGTGTTTGAACAAGGTATCGTGGCGAGCGAATTTAGTCGCTTGTGGTAGCGAGAGTGTTTTAAGCAGTTCATCAATGAAAATACAATTAAAAGAGATCGAGATTAATACTTTAACCTTGTCCTTAGAATTTTTCTCACAACCTTTTCATTTTCATTATCTTAACGAAATTTCCATAATTTTCCCAACTATCACATGCTTTTAATGTTTATCTAAATGCGATATAGTAGCTCTTACAAAACTAAGATTATCAGAAGTAAACATATAATTGGAGTTAAAGATATTAATCAATTTTAATACGTTTTATAGATATTATTGTACATTAATAAATATATAAACATAAACGAAAATTAAATAACCTATTGCAAGCTAGTATGTGTGACGCTCGAGTATCAATGAGATTCATTAAGAAATGGTGTAGTTTCACTATACACAAAGTGTAAAGAAGCATTTCGTTTAACTGATTAATATCATGATAAATACATGTGTATAACCTTGAATCACACGAGCGACGTTTTATCGCGCAATCCCACTGTGATCATACGTCTTTCTTTGTTTTCCTGTTAAACACGACAAAGTTAGACATATGATCGCAGTGGGATCGCACAGTAAAATGTAGCTCGCGTGTATTCAGGGTTATTGGTGTCTTTATTGTGATTTCAAAGTGTGCGATAACTCTTGACCTCTGAATGAAGATTAATCTTGAAAGTTCTTCGTTCACAGTGAGCAGAAAAACGGTTTCGTGAACCGCTACATTTACTTCAGTGTGTACCCTACAAAAATTTTATTCAGAACTATGAAAAGCTTAGTTAACGAAGTTAATAATGCCGTCACGGAATCTCTCTTTGGATTATCGTTTGCATTTCCACAATTGGAGTATCAAGAATCTCATAAAGTCGTTTTGATGCCAAACGTAAGTACATAACCTTGAATATTCTATATGAAACAAATTAATACGGATAACACCTAATGTTGTCATAACGTTGGTGTAATATGTTGGCATTTCCATGAATAATTTTACTAATAATTCGCTGTATTTTAGCTTCAAGAACGGAAACATAAGGTATCCCTCATATGCGGTGGTGGAAGTGGACACGAACCTTTCGCGGCTGGTATGCCCTTACTTTATTTCTTAAAATGCATTATGCAATATGCATTATTACATATTATGAATACAGTTTTATTTTGAGGCATATCATACTTATTAAATGCTAGCAAGTATACAAATAAATATCCTCCTTGGATTTACTAATTTCATTTAAATACATTAATTCAATAACTTAATGAATTTTATGTAAGATATAAATAAATAAAAACTGTAATTCATTCAAGGGAAAAAGCAGTGAACATAATTTATTTGCAGTTCAGTGCAAAAGTATATTCATATATAAATTTTCGAAGCGCTTAAGGACTACTAATTGTTTAATATAAAAAACAAAATTTTTTAAGAATTTGGGAATTCCTTAATTTTCTAAGAAACTTTCCAGCATTATATACTTACAAGATTAACGAAACTTAAATACTTAAAGATTATATTGGAGATATATTCTTAATATATGGAACATTTTAATTAAATGTTATCTTAAATACAGGGTAGGATATATAAATCGGAAACAGTTACAAACACCTAAATATCTCTGTTATTAATGGTCATATGAAACGACTTCACCGGATAAAGTTATACTATTCGGAGAAACACATGCAATGATACATAATGTTTTTTTTTTGGAAGTCATTTTTTTATGAAATTTCAAGGTCATCACTATTTTTTTATAAGACCATACATCTTTTAATACATTAGTCGATCCGCTTCGGTGTTACCTACAAAAAAGTATTAACATATTTATGTCGAGGATCTATTAGTTTAAAAAGTTTTTTTTGTCAAATTTAATGTCAAATAAGAGACAAAAAGACTCTTCCATGTTGAATTTGATAAATTAAAGTTTAAAATATTTGCTAGATTAATAGTTTGTTGACATACATATGTTAATACTTTTTTTTATCGATAATGTCGAAGTGGATTTAATAATGTATTAAAGAATACGGTCCTGTAAAAAAAAAATGGCGATGTCCTTTGAAATCTCATTAAAAATGTATTTTTCGGAAAAAAACATTATCTACCAATTGCATGTACCTCTTAATACAGTATAACTTCATCCTGTGAAGTTTTTTCATATGGCCATTGTTAACAGAGATATTTTGGTCTTCCGATTTATGTGTCCTATCCTGTATATCTCATTTCAAATTTGGTTGCACGATTTTTATATTCCCATTTCATTTTTATTTCTGCTATAATTTTGTATTAAAATTAAAAAGCTTTACTTTTTGTTATACCAATGTATAAAAAATGTAGAATATGAATTATAAACTATATATATATATGTTTATAAATAGATAGTATTTACATAATAATTAAACAATGCAACCAATTGTGTTTTTAGACAGATTTCTTTTTACACGACTTTTTCTTTTTTTGACTGATGTGGTGCCAAAAAGAATCAAATTTTCTTTTCATATGATTTAATGTAATCTAATACCATTAAAACGATGCCAGTTTAAAAATTTCTATTTGAATTTACTTTATGCTTTTCTTGATATATCTTGATTAAATTTGTACACTAATTTTAATTCGTGCTTTTTTCGATATTTAATTACCAATTGTTGGCTGTTCTTTAATGTTATTCTCTATTTTGTAGAAAAATAACACCCATTCTATTCGGAACAAACTAGCATTAAATATAAGTATAATTATATATTAAACTATTTGTTGTTTACGAGCGTTTTGATGTTAATTAGTTTAATTAACAACAGTTAATTATTACTGATTATAACATATTGATTTTTGACACAGACGCTACAATTATCGTTTCAATTTTTCTAGTAAAAGGTTTAAATTACATCCACTTTTTCAAATAGTTTATAATCAGTAATATCATTAAATTGTTCCTTTTTTGTTAAAAACTTCCTTAAAAAATTGCCATAAATAATAATAAGGTTTTTTTGTTAATGTCTAAATGAAACATTAATGTAATTCAATGGCATTTTGTAACTACATAAATATAAGTGATAGACTACATACTTGGTATAGATTACATTTTTTGTTTGTGATATGTAATTGTATTATACGCAAAAAAATAGCATACCGATAATATTCGTATTCTTTGAATATGTCCATAGTGTTCTTAATATCATAAATTATACTTAAGTATTTTTAAAGCTTAGTAATAAACATCATTAATTCGTAACTGTTTATATTTTAATTTCCATAAAGATATGATAATAGACATATCATTATTGTGTCGTTTAATACACTTAAATTTTAAGTAGTTCAATAATATCAAATAAAGTTATAAGCCGAGGAAGAAGACTGTGAAGAAAAAGTTCGCATAATCCTTGTTTACAAAAGTCAGGAAGTGATATACAATTTACTAAAGAATGGTAATCCATTTCGCGTCGATCTCAGTACATCTTTTTTACATTATCACATAACCACCGACCATATAAAAGTTCGTTTTTGATATTGATATCGTGTACTTTTATAGCTATTCGAGATTTTTTTGAAGATATATTTTAAATCGGGGTACAGACATTTTAGAAACAATGGGTGTACTACTATATGCATAATAACGAACGGTTAAGTAGAAATACTGAAAAGAGCTACTTTAGAGAATATATTAAATATTATTGTATGAACGAAATAAGAGCACTGACATTAACAAGTAAACATATAAAAAGAAAGCAATTCTTCGTGCTTCGTAACATAACATTATTATATATAATATATATATTAGCAACAACATTGGTATGGTATGAAAATTAAAATCAAACGCGTGAACAACTTATACGGAACAAAATTCAAAGAGAATCTGCATAGAGTTATCGATGATGGCGAAAGTTAACATATTTTGACAAACAAAGGTATAATTTAGATGATCCAGATGGCTCTGGTTATTATTTTTATGGTATTAGAAAAATTAGGATGGGTCAGAATTGGTTATAAAGTACGAGGAGATACACAATTTAGTTGTTGCATGTGTTTCACTAATCATGTAAATGCATTCAGTAAGCAAAGGTTTTAGACACATATTGTTTCTTCAATTAACAAAAATAAGAAAGATAATAATAAGAAAGGTAAACAATAAAAAGTAAAAAACCGCACATGTTCGACCACGTACCGAATGTATCCAAAGAATTCGTAGTGTCACAAGCTGCGATAGTACTACACAGTTCCTTAACTTATTGTTCTTAACTGAGAAAATGAAGAAAGACATATATATAATTGCAGCGATATCGCACGGACAAAAATCACTCATCTGCATCGGAGTTAATAACACCGAATCGTGGCTACCTAACCTTGCTAGGAAGGTTTTTTCATACAAAACATAATCTTGCACTATTTTGAAATCGTGAAAATAGGTGCTTCGTTCTATTTAAAAACAGAAAATAATTTTCTATTCCTTCATTAATATCCTGTTATTTACTTCCTATTTGATTGTGAAATATGAACATGTTGCAAATTATGTCAATGCAATAGACAAGGGAACTTTAACATCGGTTAAGCTGCAACTTCCTATTGCAGAATGTATGCTCACGATGAGTAAGATACGATGCAAAAAAATTTCTCCTCTCAATTTTGATTTTCAAGGTTAAGAACAATTTCGCATGGACTCTTTTACTCAAATGTTCATCGAATCAAAGGTATAGAATTACGCTGTGACAATTTTTATCAACAATATCTTTACACTCTGTACACTGTACATGTGTAAGTATAGTATATCCAGTATAAATGCTACACCCACTAGTATTTTTCTAACTATTAAAAATACGAAGGCGTTTTCTATTATATATATGTACATATAATACATATGTACATATTTATTTTATTTATTTTAAATGAATATATCATAGTATAAGTAAAATTAAACAGCATACAATTAGTTTCAAATATTCTTTTAGGATATGTTGGAAATGGTATGTTAGCTGCAGCTGTTGCAGGCTCAATATACGCAGCACCACCATCAAAACATATCTCTTACGCCATCGACCGTGTTTCTCAATATAATAATAGTAAGTTCTAAGATTTATACTTTCGTTGGATTTAAATAAAACAGGATAGAATAAATCCAAATCTGAGCATTTCGTGTCATTTACGTTAAATAAGTTACTTTTGTACTGAATATCTGAAATTTTTTTCAAGTTGGAATATGTTATAACCAACACGAAAAAATTTTCAAATCATCATTTTTCTCTTATCTAAAGTATTTGAAAAATACAGATCTTGAAAATGACTAGTTTTTTTACGATTTTTGCGAAACTTACCTTCACAATATATTATTAGATATAATAGACCAATTTTTTTAGATATATTGTAGAGGAACAGTTGGTTCTGAAATCACATCGTACTGCTCTGACATGACTCTTAAATTATGTGTTCCGATTTTTGAGGCGTGTGATCTTCAACTCATTGGGGTTTGGTGCATTTTACTATTTCACTATATCACCTCTGTTTCTCTTACAATTTTTCTTTTTCTTTATTTCATATATAATTACTAGAAAGGGGACACTGGAAATCTCGAAACACCTCATATTGTGACGATACATATGAATTTATTTTTACTTAACTGATAACAATTCAATTGAGTCTCTGCTTAAATTTTAATTGGTACCATTTCACCATTAAATAATTTGATTGTCTGAAAAAAAATTTGTCAAAATTTTAGTTCTTGATGAATTAGATACTTATAGAAAAGAAAAGAAAAAGAAACAAGCATTTCAGGTTTTAAGAATTCCGAATTTCGAAAATTTCGAGACTTCACAAAATGTCGGATTTAAATTCCGCAAATTTAAACAATAGATTTTGTACTATCTTTATTATATCGTATATACAGAGTGTTCAGTAACAGATGATAAAGAATTTCATGCTGCTTCTGTAAGTTTTGAAGTACAAGAAAATATTAAAAAATTTAACTAAAAGTTTAGGCGTGATACCATTTCCTTGATTTTAATTCAAACAATGTCATGTGTTTTGCTAATAACCGTAGATGTCAGTAAAGTTCCATTTTATAATTAAATATTATATTATTACAATTGTTGTTACACAAATGCTATATCATTATTTATATAACATGCATCAAATGTGAGAAATTTGGAAGCTATTCCTAAGAAATTAATGATAGCATACATGATCAGAAGTGTATTATTAATATTATTAACGTAAATCTTAAATGGAATTATATAATGCATTAAATTATAAAATGTTCTATGTGTATAATATGTTTTTAGCTGGTATTTTGATGGTTGTTCCGAATTATACTGGAGATTGCCTTAATTTTGGAATAGCAATCGAAAAAGCGAAACAACAGGGTCTAAAGGTAAGAAAAAGGAAAATGAATTTATAAACTGAACCTTTTAATTATTTCTAGCTTTTATACTTTATATGGTTAGGATTAATACACTAATGTTTATGTACATATGTAACACATCGTCGGTTTTTATGGTGCGTTTAAGGCGGGGTTTCCAACACGCGCTTTGGGTAGAAACAGTTTAAAATCCGAATTACGCGAGTAACATTGTCTCGCTGCGGTATCTCTGATTTCTACCGTTACAATAGAGAAGCATGCTCTCGTTTTTTGCTGCGATGTTGTGTGAGTCGAGCTTATCCAGGATTTCCAGACGATTCCCGTAACCCTTGCGCTCCTAACGCCGGATGTATCCGGCATCCACATGATAACCCGCGGAGACGAACGCCGGATATGTCCGGCATCTACATGATAACCCGCAGAGACGAACGCTGGATATATCCGTTATGCACGATGTGACGCTTAGCGACGTACGTCGGATTATTTTCAGTTATTTGTCAGCGAAAAATTGGTAGAATATATTGCTGAAAAGACAAAGAACTACTAGCGTCAGAAGAACAACAATGAAGCTGCATTTTAGAGACGATCATGTATCCAATTCCGATCGTTTACATAAAATCTGCAAAATAATTGATGAACTACGAGCAACATTTTGTAAATTCTTTTACCCTTACTGTAACCTATGTATAGATGATAGTTTACTTTTACACAAAGGCAGACTGTCTTTCGAGCAATTTATTCCATCGGAGAGGAATAGGTTTGGGACAAAATCGTTTATTCTTTGTGACTGCAAGACGGGATTGCAAGTCAAGATTTTATTATTTATACGGGGGCCGGTACTCCTATAGGGCCCGAACATAAAGACTGTGGTAAATCAGGAAGTATTATAATGTCCATCCTAGTACCATATTTGGGTAAAGACCACACCTTTTACGCTGACAATTGGTACACGAGCCCTGTATTATTCGATATATTGCATAAAAATTGTATAAGTGCGTGTGGCACTGTAAAAAAAGAGGAGAAAAGGAATGCCAAAAATGAACGAAAAATTACAAAAAGGAGAAGAGTGCTTTCGCTTATCTGTAAATATGTTAGCCATAAAATGGCATGATAAAAAAGAGGTTTTCATGATTCTAACAATACATACAGAAGAATTTGTGGATGTACCAAAACACTACAGTACACAAGAAATTTTGCAGAAACCATCTTGTGTACTCGACTGTAATAAATTGGTGAGTGCTGTAGACAGGACCGACATGGTCATCAGCACTATAAATTTTACTCGTAAAATAACAAAGTGATACAAAAAATATTTCTTCCATAAGATTGATATGTACTTACGGAATTCATATTGTCTATATAAATTGAAAACCAACAAAACAATATCAATTGCACAATTTCAACTGAAATGAATAGATCAAATTTTCAAGAAATATCAGTCAAAAACAACACGTCATCCTATTACACTCGGAAATAATCACTCATCAAGACTCAACGGAAGACATTTTCCTTCACTTTATGAAGCTACAGAAAGGAATAGATCACGAAGGTGTGTTGTGTGTGCGAAAAACGATAAGAGACGAGAATCTCGTTATGAATGCCAAGAATGTGATGTTGGATTATGCGTGTTTCCATGTTTCAAAACATATTATACTGAATTAAATTATTAATCACTATACATTATTGTTTCACTATTTTCAATTGTTAACCAAATTCTTTATACCCATTAAATAAGTTTATATCTTTTATGTAAAAATTATGAGTATATTCTTTTAAAGAAAAGTCCCTTTTCTTCCTAGATAAACTGTCCACCTGTAATGTGTACACTTTCGGCTCGGGATCCTGTTCAGTGGCGGCGCTACGGTGGACCGAACCGCTGCGAAAGAGTTAATTTGACGATGACATAGCGTCACATCACTCTCACTCTACATCTCTACATTCTACATCGCATGTGTTACATAACATGAATTTCGTCTTACGATTCCCCACGTCGTATCTATAATAATGTCCCTCCATTTCCATTTATTTATAGTATGAGTCACTAGTTCAGCAACTATATTACAATACATCCCCCACTATCAGAGGATTCTTTTATTCTCACAATCTAGTAATGCTTTTTGACCGTTTAATAGTTTTTGACCGTTTCTAATACAGCGTGCGCGTTGGACGTATATAGACAATCCGACCTTTTAGACTAACCGAGCGACCAATCGATCTTCCCCATTTTAGTAAAATAAAAAATAAAAGTGTAACCGAACATTTGTTCACCGAATCACTCAAATATCTGAATACTTTAACAAAGGAATTTTCATACTTGGTTCTCTCGGATTTCAATGACGTTTGATGTGATGGTGGTTATGTATGTGAAATACAACAGATCTATTATTTCAGCCTCCGATGGCCAATCAATTTTGAGAAAAATGTATTTACAGTTTGGAAAAATCGTGTATTGCCAGGTATCCAGGGGTTGGAACGGCCCATTCAATAATGACTGTGGCGAGCCATATGGTTATAGTTATATCTTTGTATAATAGTTAGATAAAGTAACTAAAATTGGAAAAGTAGGTTGATCTCATAGAGATACGGACTATAGAAAACTGCAATGCGTACAAATACATAGCATATAATATTATTATTGTTATTGTTACGTATATTTCTTGTATAGCTTACGGAAATGTAAACAGATATGTTAATTTTGAATTTAAATTTGAATTTGTATAGGACTTCTAAATTTTTATTCCCGGTTTGCGTCAAGTAGGCCGAATTTTCTTTCCAGAACCATTATGTATTCTAAATTATTTTATATACATTTTTATTTATTATTAATAAAACAATTCCACATAAGAAATAAAATGTAAATAATATTTTAATATATAAATTATAATGTAAAATAGTAATTAGTATATAGTTTTTCGCTTAATATGTAAATTATTGAATATGTAAATATGTAAATCATATTTAAAGTAATTAAATAACTTTATATTAATAAAATGAATTACATGTTACCTTAAAGTATATAGAGATATATTTTCTGTGAAACTGTTTATTAATAATAAGTAAAAAATAATTGATAACAAAATATGCATAAAATAATTCAGGATAAATTATTATTATGAAAAGAAGTTCTCACAACCGGATGCAGTCTGGGGACAAGAAATTAGAGGCTCTATAAGCCTGCCATTTCTTAAATAAGAGATGTTTTATTGAATTTCAAAACTGAATTACATCATTACATATTTTATATCTGTAATCTTAATAGCTAGAATCGCTCTTGTAGACTAATTTCATATTTTGGAGATTTGATATATGTCTCATTTTTGTCTTTATTTGTAGATGGGTTGTTGGCGATAAGATTTACGCTTCCTTTGCACGACTTATCAAGTAACTTATATACTATTCCAAGCCTAAGGTTTGTGAGGCGTATATCTATATATCTATAATCTTATTTGTAATTATTGGGTATTTACTGTTTTATGTACTTTGAACCTCCAGTAACTCTTGTTCTCTTTAGGTTTCTTTTCTTTGTATTTGTTTCCTAATTAAGTGCAAAATTAAGTGTATGAGGAGCTTTTTTGTATACTATTGCTTTTAGGTTGGGACCTCGGTCAATGTAATGTATGATCAGGATGTTGTCGTTATCTGTGATGATTTCGTCTGCATTTAGGTAGAATGATATTACGGGCGATATGTATCCTACTTTTTCGCCTTTTCTATTGTGGTTTTGGATAAGATAATCCTACTATTAGTCTATGTTACCATCCGGTTTTATCTTCGGTGTATAACTCTAGATGTCAAATATTAACCTTCCCGAATAATATTTTAACCAAGACGATAGTTGCTGCCACCAGAAATAGTCGTTAAACTATTTCGATTAGTTCGACTTTTGTTCGTAAATTCTGAAACAAGACTAAAAACTGAATAGGATGGATGCAGAAATTTGTCACGCCCTTCTAAAGCGCAGCACTATTTTGAATTTTCAAACTGTTGTATTCTTGTTACTTTAAATCTTTAATATAACCGTATGAGTAGCGTTAACTAGCGTAAATAAATTCCATGTGCAGGAATACTAGCACGGGAAGAATTAAAGTTTTCTTGGGATAAACAAATATCTTTGATATCTTCTTATTTGGTGATTTATTCGATTTATTTAGTTATAAATTTATTAACAAGATTCTGTTATTAGTTCTTTATGAAAATTATAAAACAGGAATAATAGTTATTATCGTAAACTACTGGGGATGGAGCATTTGATTGACGGTGGAAAACAATTTCTCTTTGCTTTATGATTAGTCCTAATTCTTTTAACTTCTCTCTTCTTTTCCTTAATTTCGGCGACTGAAAACGTTTATACGTTTCTTATTGTTATGATCTTCGCTTCTATGATTCTTTCCTGCTCTTGGCAATTAACGTGAACAGAGTTTGTTTGTATGAACAATACCCTCTGTGGCAATCAATGTGGCTTCGCAAATCTTATCCAAAGATGAACAGATATTTCTGCTAACAGTGGGAGGAGAAGTGCGAAAATACGTAGAAGTACTTCAATCGTTGAAGGCACCGTAACCAGTCCGGCTTTTCAACTGCGTCAGGTCACAGGTTAGCACAGCGAACTGTCGTTTTAAATATTTAATATTCTTAAGGAAACCGCGATTAAATAAAGAATGATAAATCTTGATTGTTGACAATAGTCAAAGGATAATTTTATTCGAGTAGTACATGTGGCACAAGTCCGAAATTATTGAAAAAGAGGATGTTACAATATCTAGACTCTCGCCTTGATTATATGTACAGTCGGTCGTACTTTTGAAATATCGCACGAAATGGTATAATTGACAGTTAATAAACGCTCAGTTTTACTTCTTGACGTCGCTCAAAATCTAATCAACTCTTGACTAAATCTCGATATTAACTGTTTCTAAGTTTCGATGTGCACTATAGCTAAATCTCGACGTGTACTCTTGACTGTTGACTGTTGACTCTGTAGTGAGGTAATTAGATGATGAGAATGCGCGTAGTCAAATAGTAAAACCTTTATTCTCACACTCTTCTGTACACTTTCGCAGAGTTCGCTGACGTTCGTGTCTATCGCTTTGTTCGCTCGTTCGTAAATCGCAGTTCGTAATGTACTAACTCTTTGTATCGGGATCTGTTTCCTTGTAACGTATCGAACCTTCCTCACCCCGCGCCGACCTGTAACCATCTCTGTTTTGTTTCAACTATGAGTCATCCTCGTTCGAGACTGAAGTAACGTTTCTGCGTTTGATTTTGTTGCCCACTTGGTGGGATTTAAACGATAGGTCAAAGTTGCATGCCGCTACAACTATGACTCTCGACTCTCGTTACTCTAAATGATTACGCTTATTTATACTAAAATTATCATGGTATAACTGTTACGTGACGATTTATTCCATGATAGCGCGTGATTTTGGGCACGTAATTATTTTTTTGGATGGTGCAATCTCCGATTTTGTAGGTGTCCTTAGAAAAGTACTAAGATTTCTTTTCTGTGCTGATGTGGATTTCATGGAAGAGTTATTGAAGCTTTCCTGTTTTTTTTTTTTTTTTTTAGAAATCCCTATTGCTACATTCTTCTTACAGTTTTAGTTTTTGCCGATGACAGGTTGCACTCTCCTTGACACGTAGTAAACTCTGCTTATGCCGATACTTGATCCTTTGACGCGTGACAATTGATTGTTTCTGCTTATGTTGCCTGGGAAGGTCATGGTCTCTAAATTTTCGTATTGTATATCGCGATGGGGAGAGCGCGCACAAGGCGGTGCATGCAGCGGGCGTCTCATTGTTCCTTGTTATGATTTTGGTATTCTTAGGTTAAGTCTTAATTTTGTTCAATAATATTATAATTGTGTGTTTATATGTTTGTTGATTTATTGTCATATTAAAGTCATATCATTTGTTTCCCTTAAGCTTTCTCTTTCTAATTCCATTTGCCCAGAGTTGTGGTTCGCGCTATTCGTGAGTTATGACGTATCGCTATTATATCTCACGTTATGACTCCTGCGGAGCACGAGACGTGACTGCAGTCATTTATTTTTGTCCAAAATAAATTCTATGTGTCAAAGAAGAAACAGTTGAAATTATAACACTTAAATCCGAATATCTGTCAATAGATAAGAAGAGCTGGAAAGGATAGCTATCTAATGAATCTCTATTGTCGAAATTACTTGCTTATTTGAATTACCTTGTTTCCTAACTTGTCTGTATAAACGAAGTTGTATTGCATATATCTGTTGATTCTACAAGAAGACTCAGTAACATCGTGTATTGTTAATACAAATCGGCTAATATAATGTACTGTTACGTACGGTCCAAAAACAGCTTTTAGTCGAAAATTTTGAATTCTTAAAAAATTAACTCCCGATTACAAATTCGCAATATTAGCCAATAATGGATAACGGATAATACTACAGATTTACTTGTGACTAATGGATAATATCTGGCTAAATGAAATCATTATTTGTATGACTTGTTATTTTGTTATTCTATATATTAAATTTGCTTAATGCTGTAATTTCTTATTTACAATTGTTACAAAAAATATTTTCACATATTCTCATTTTTCAATGAAGTATTGTTTTATCGGTTCTCGTTGTTTTATTGTTCTATACTCATATACTCTATATTCATTTTTATAGTATTAAATTTTGTATTCATGTGTGTTTATTCTCCGTAGTTGATTAAATATTGCGATCATTCGGGTTTTCTTGAATTTCGTACGTGATGTGTTGAGTAGAAAATTAGCTATTTAACTCGAAGGATTATCCACTACTGCAGGAAATAAATACTGGAGCGATTGTTAAGGACTAAAAATAACAAGTAAACTAGTAAAAACGAGATCTAACTAGAAACATTAAGCAACTATTAGCTAGGGCAAGTAACGACTGCGACGTATGACAGGTATCGATTCTGTGTTCAGTAGCGACCAAGGTTGACAACTAGCAACAACATTATTTCTGAAAGGCGACCTTCCTTCCAATGCGTTTGTAGCTTGATATACTCTTATTTATCGCCTCTTTATCGCCTCTTGTTATCAAATGTGTGAGAGCTTGTGTTTCGCGCAATAAATCATTGACCGTTGTAAACGTCACAATATTCACGCATTCTAATTTTTTAGAGAACACTCTCGTTCTTGATCCGATCTCAGAACAAGAATTCTTTTCGTCTGCAGTCCACTGCAATATATGAACCTTCTGGGAAAGAGATTAGGCTCGACAGAAGAATTTTCTCGCACCTTTCAAGTTGCACGGGAGCAAAATATCTTTTTCAAGTTGCAAATATGCAACAAACTCCAACATACATAATTACACAATATGTAATTTTATAATAAATACAGTGGTTTGAAAATAATACTTGTAAATACCTATATCCTCAGAAACTCTGAGTTAACTATATTATAGTTGTAATTTAAGATTATTAATAACACTGTTTAGCAAATTCTAACCTTTTTTAGATATTTCTATTGCTATTTAGCAGTTTTATAGTATTTTAGGTACTGACTACGAATCTGAAAATCGTTCTTCTCCGGTGTGTCTATTTTTTGAGAAACTCGATTTTGAAAAAGGTTCATATTTTGCAGAGTGACCTAAAAATAAAGCTACCTTTCACCTGTTTTTGATCCCATGACATTGGTACTGAATTTTGTGTGAAATGATACCTCATAATAACACATTAATCACCACAAATTATCAAGTTGAACAGACAATTAGTTTCTGAGATATAGTTGAAGAAGTGAAAATCATTAATGCGTTAATGCACGCTTCCATGCACGGATTTTTATATCAGTTCGATAATTTAAAAAATTGTTTCCAGAAATTTTGCTAGCTGGTAACAACATATTTGAACTTATATTTTTAAAATTTACAATGGCCGATTCTCAATATGGTGGACGTTATATCTAAAAAAAAAACACCTGCTTCAGTTAAAAAATACTACGATATATTTAAAAATACACCAACGTCACTTATTTTTCTTGATTTTGATCCTTGAGGATGGTGATGGATACCTTATACATATCAGGATTGGATATGAATCCCATGATATTGACTGTATTCAAAGAGCTTTACAATTGTCACTGTGACTGCAACAGCCAACTGTTGAAGTACTACTTTCGCGCGTGTAATAATATTCTGTTATTGATTCTCGTTCGATTTTAATCTTATCGATAAGTATGAAAACGTAGTGATGCTTCCATTATAATAAAATAGTAATTATTAAATGAAATAAAATATTGTTAAGACCATAATAAATAATTCTTATTAAAATAATATCACTAATATAACTATAATTAGTAAAACCATAAATATTTATTATAATTAAAATAATTATCATTAAAACCTTATGACTTTATGGTAATATTTATATATTACGTAGTTTTGAAAATTCGCCATATAATTTTTTACATTATGAATACTAGACCAAAGCTTTATATAAATTAGAACATCTTTTGATATATGGATCGTTATATTGAATCCGCCATTGTAAATTTTGAAAATTTAAGTTCAAATTCGTTAGCAATAGGCAAAAACCCCGGAGACAATTTCTTAAAGATAAAAATTCGTATGCCAAACTGTATGAATATTAATATACTGTTTTAATGAATTTTAATATTTTTTACTTCTCATATCTCAGAAATTAATTGTTAACTCAACTGGAAAATTCGTCGTGATTGATGTTTCATTATACAGTTTCATTTAGCATAAAATTCAAATTTCCCAAATCATGGAATCAGAAATGGGCGATTTTTTGGATCACTCTTGCAATAGATTTTGTAGCATAACTATAAAATATATTTAATTTCTCCTTGCGCCGGAAAGTTTTGTAGACTTTCCTGAATACATTGATTTAAGTTTTAAATACATTGTGAATGTTTAAATATTATAGGACGATTTTCCCTATTTGATAGATATGTTTATTTTACTTAAAGTAAAAACTATAGCTATTTAATTAGAATTTAGAGTAGTAACGTGATACAATCAAAAACAACTAAAGTGATGGTTCACAATTCAACTCGCAACTTACAACTTACGACTTATAACTTACAACTTACAACTTACAACGTACAACTTACAACTTCACGACATCTCACAGCGACTTGAGTAGCAACTACTCCACAACTCCTGAGTAATAACTACTGCCGCGGCTCACTAACGGTTACCTTTTATACCAAGGTTTTCGTATTCCTCCCCACGTACTTCTGTTTTACAGCTCTTGATCTAAAATGGTCAAATGCACTTTTTTAATTACCCCATATCCTAAAGGGTCATGGGTATATGACCCATTAGGATTTCCATCTTTCCCGACCTGTCAGCGCTTTTATTATTTTCTACCTGTCGAGATTTTCTTGATATTGATTTTGCATACCGATTTTGCACCAATTATTTTGAATATTTTTCAATTTATATTAAAAAATAAAGATCTGGTATGAAATTACCATATCACACACAACAGAGTAGACTTTCGTCTGAAAGAAATGCTCAGGGAAAGTTGCATCACCGATTTTTTTCGTCGAATCAAAAAGGAAAATATGTAGTTTTACAGGCGGTACGATGCCGACAGTGATATTCGAAATCAAGTTCACCGTCCTGCTTAGTATGGTGGATAATGGTAATTGTAATCTATTCTTTAATATTTTAGATTTCGGAGGTAATTGTAAATGAAGACTGTAGTATACCGAAAGAAGAGCAAGGTGTCGCTGGCAAGCGTGGTTTAACGGGAATAGTATTTGTTATGAAAATAGCTGGTGCGCTAGCAGAACAAGGGTTATCACTTGATGAAGTGACTAAAACTGCACATGATGTTTTGCAAAATATAGCCACTTATTCGGTTGGATTAACAGCTTGTGCAATACCTGGTTAGTATCTAAATATTACTTACACGAGATGTAATTGGAATAAATTGTTTTGTTATATCCTTAATCATAAATGTTATATACTTTTAAATCACACCCCTCTTACCATTATTAGTAACTATATCATAATTATTCTGAGGATGTTCATACAAATGCATATTTTTATATAATTATATAAAAAATTTATATAATTAAAAATATTTTTATCCATCATTTTTAGCATATAATATAAATATCAACATTTATCTACAAAATCTTCTTTAAGATCACTTCAATGTTATAGTCATAACAATTTATATATTTAGTTATATATAGTTATAACAATTTTAATGACGTCGAAAAGACTTCAAGACAACCTTCAGAAAACACGTCTTTTATTACTAACAGAGACCTATCTCGAAACCATTAAAATCATCTTTAGTTTTTCTTATCGTTAATAGTAGCAGAAATAATTTATTTTCGATTTAAAGTAATATAATATATAAGTAATAAAGTTTTAAGTAGGTAATTATAAATAACTCTATTATCAGACACCTTCGGAAAATATTATTTCTTTTCCAGTCAAGTAGTCTTCTGGAAAGATATCTATGATTTCCTATTATGTAAGGTTTGCTTAAAATTTCTATCGCTGTTAAATCTAACAGCTAACAACTGTTTTCTATCTAAAAGAATTTCTATCTACAGCAGCGCTTGCCCTATAATTTTCTCTAACAGGAGATATGATTCGTTATTTTATTTCCGTTATTGCACGTCACGTACATGCATTGGCATTCATATATTGTACTTACACAAGTTAGAAGTACCACTTTATTAATAAATAATAAACCCACAATTTAAATAGCAATTCAATCTGAGCTTTAAAACTAACAAAATTTATACACAGAAGGAGGCATTGTATTGGTATAACTCAGGATACATCACGAGCAAGTTGCACGGTCTAATCTGTGTCTCGTGTATTTAGTATTTAGTGTGTTTGAAAGGTATTTAGTGTATTATCTTTCCATTGCCTTATGACTTTTTAGCATCGTTCATGCATGTTTGTGTTTCGACGTATTAATTCTTATTCTTGGGTGGCGACTACGAAATCAGAGAAGACATTCTGTGATACTAAATACTTTGGGAGATGGACTTCAAGGGCTGTGGACCGATATCCCCTAAGAATTAATCTAGCAAATCATTAATATGAACGAGCAATGTCAAGAAGGTATAATGCAATGACTAGGTAATACCTACTTCTAAACACACTAAACACTCACTAAACACATACACATAAATACAGACTGTATGTGCACTAAACACACATATTATACGTGCATCACACACACTAGTTAGCGCAATACACACTGTTGCGATCTCCAACCGTATGACGATCAGTCAATTGTAACTGATCGGTGATATCGCTGACCGTGAACGGCCTTAACGTTCAGGGTGGAGAGAGTGTAATGATTGTAGATACGTGTAACAAGTATATTGTTTATTCACTATAGTCACATGCTCATAATGAACCAGAAGATGTAATACACTTAGAATCACTTCGGTAGAACGAATATGGAATCCAATTTACAAAGCACTTGTAAAAGTTTAGCACGCTGATAACACTGTGTTAGAGTGACGGTAGGCTGCGGATGACCTGAGTATAAACTGTGAACGTACTGGTGATACAACTGATAATGTAGAATTGATTCGGACGAATTATGCAAGTATGATTCGGTGTGTTTGAGTTGACGTATGATAATGTGATTGAATGATTGAGAGTATATTGGTGTTTTTGACGTTTCCTATGTGACTGCTCGACGACAACCGTTGGGAAAAAACTGCCGGTTTGATTCCTGTGTCCCCTCGTCTTCCTCTCCTCACCATCCCGTTTACATCTCGTCTGATTTCAAACTCTTTCGGCGCGCAACAATGTATATATGATGAGGCGATCCTGTGTGACATTGTAGGACACAGGAAACGTTAAGACACGATATTATAATGCCGGAGAAGTAAATATACTATGTGTGCTAAAATTAAGTAACGTTACAATGAATAAAGAGTTGAAATCGCGAACACACACGTACTAAACATACACACACATTACCTTCCTTTCACATTTCCTCGTGGTGTACTTTGAATTATTCGAATGCTGGCGGCTCACTTTTCATTTAAAATGCCATAAAACGGCGAAAACATGATACATCAGTTTCTTAGAGGTCATTGTAAAGGGGATATTTCTCTTTACAAAGTTATCTTAAAACGAATCCCGAACAAGATGTTGCAAATTCCATAGAGTTTGAATTTATAAAATTGTTGAAGAGAAAAAGCTTATATACTTTCAGTCACTTGCATCCATTACACGAGGTAAAAACATCTCTGAAAAATATAGAATTGTGAAAGAGGAAGCTTTGTATATCAAATTGCCGAAGAGCAGGTTTACAAACCTAGGTGGATTGTTGTACGATTTTTTTTTCATGAAATTATAATAGTTTAAATATCAACAATTTTTTCATCGAAAATTTAGCAATCCTTTAATTTTCCACACCAGTGTATATTAAATTTTTTAGGCCAATCTCCAATGTTCGAGCTCGGAGAAGATGAAATCGAAGTTGGTCAGGGAATTCACGGAGAGGCTGGATATGAAAAAATGAAATTGAAACCCTGCAATGAAATAGTTGCATTCATGCTTAAACGCTTACGCGATGTATTATCTTTGAAGAGTGGCGACTCAGTTGCAGTTATCATTAATAATTTCGGAGCGTTAAGTCAACTGGAACAAGGAATTGTAGTTTATGATGTTGTGAAACATCTTCGTAAGTAACAATCAGATATTTATACATAAATTTTTTATACGAAGACATATATTGCATATTTCATACTTACGTGACGTATTTAGTCTGGCCAATTTATTTAGTTCGTTATAATTTCGTAAACTGACAAAAATAATAATATGTCATTGTTAGACCGCTTATCCCGTCGATTGTCCACGACTCAAAATGAAAGAGTTAGCGCTTTAAAATTCCCGACGGTAGATCCAAACAAGCGAGACAACAGCGATAAGAATCCAAACAAGAAAATAACGATAATCGCATATCTAACCGTTTTGTCAGACTCGGACTGATTTAAGATAAATCAAAACGAAAGAAAAAAGAGAGGGATTTAGTGTGACGATTTAGCAAGAGTTTTTATTTAATGAAATCGAAAATAAATTATACGAATTCTGACGAAATACAGCAGTGTTTCTGTAATAAAGCATGGTTCACTTCCGCGAGCACTTCAAGTTAAAACAATATTTCCAAATGTGATTAAACTTCGGACAAAGTATTGCGATATTCGAGAACGCGAAATAACTATTTTCTTACTATAATCGCAATCGAAACGAGAACTTTCTCGATTTACGATTACCGCAGCGATTTCAAACCGCGTGACGCTGCTGTCGGAAAATAGTATTTTCTTTCTCTTTTGTAGCAGGCTATCCTGCCTGAATAAACACCGTACGTCATACAATATTTTCCCATAAAGTCAAACCATATTCAGAATACTCGACGATTCGCTCGTCCTTCCTCTTGTATGAGGATTAAGGAGCTAGATTTAATTTAAAATACCAGGTCTGTAAATATGAAACCGGAATTTGCACATATGTGGCGATAACTTTTAATGTAGCTAACTTCAATACGCGTCATTGACGCCATTTCTTTGTTTTGACATCTGCTAAAGATTTTCAACTGTTTGCGATACAAGTTTAGTGCAACAACATAGGTTTTAGTAGAATTTGAAAATGTCGAATTTTGTGCCTACAAACAACGATTTGCGGACAGCACTGATTTTCTGCTTC
>JACXII010000037.1:113337-131781 GCA_014737395.1 Bombus waltoni
AAAATGGCTTGACGACTGGTTTGCCTCAAAAGAGGAACAGTTCTTTTGGCGTGGCATTCACAAATTGCCAGAAAGATGGCAAAAATGTATAACTAGCGATGGGCAATACTTCGAATAAAACACTTTTTATCATTTTCATACAATAAATGTGTAATTTCTTTGCAAAAATTCCGGTTTCATACTTACATACCTGGTAAATTTAATTTAATTTAAGATAATTTTTTTTACGTGGAGGAAACCTTCATAGGCACCGTCCGTAGCGCGGGCTCATTCCACGCAGGTGACTTCTTCCTCTACTGGCGCGGCGTGCATAGTACACCGCGCCTCATCTCCGGCCCCGCCATACTAGGCCGCCCGGTTTCGCGGCCGGGTGACTTGGCGGCGCCGCGACGCCTGTCCCGCCGGCGCCAGAGACCTTGCGGATGAAGACGAGGCGGCTTGAGCTCGTCCTCTTGAGGAAACGCGTCCGCGACTTCGACCTCGGCCTCGTCCTCGTCTTCGTTCTTTTCTTCCGATCCTCTCAGGGTGAGAACCCCGCACCCTCTCCTTCGGCCAATTCCTTCCGGAGCATTACCTGCTCGCAGAAAGAGACGACCGCCGTTCGACCTCTTTCGCCAATCAGTAAGGCTGTCAGCAACGCCGCCGGAGAGAGGTCCGTTCCTATTTCTGCGGTAGGGGCGTGGCGCGACAGCGCCCATGCTGGACAGTGTTCCAGCGTGTGTTGTACCGAATCGATCCTCGCATCGCAGTGGTGACACTGTGTGGTCGTCTCCCTTCCGATTCGGTGCAGGTATTCTCCAAAGCACTCGTGCCCGGTGAGTACTTGTGTCACCCTGTAGGTCAGGGGAGGCCCGCCACCGTCCAACCAAACATCCCAGTTTGGGAGGACGGCCTCGATGACACTTAGCCCCAGCGCACTCGCTCTCGCATCGAGGCTGGCGCGCCATCTATCGAGCAGGGTCTGTCGAGCCTGGGCCCTGGTGTCGGAGCCCGCGCGGTCAACCCCGTCCGACAGACCCCAAGTGTGGAGATAGATCTCACGACACCTCCAGTGGCTATCGAGCGTCAGACCCAGGTACTTCATGGTGGTTCCGACCTCGATCTCGGCCCCTCCCAATGCTAGGCGATATCCCGCCGGGGGTGTCCCGTGTTCAGCTTTCCGGTAAAACCATATTGCCTCGGACTTCCCAGAGGACACCCCTAGCCCCAACCCTTCAATTGCGGCGACCACGCAGGCCACCGCCTACTCCGCCAGACGGATAGCCCTGCCCCACGTCGTGCCCCATACTAGCACCAACGTGTCATCAGTGTAACACGTCAGCGTCGAGCACGGGGGCCTCGGTGCCCGGAGTACCGCGTCGTACGTGATGTTCCACAGCAACGGGCCTAACACTGACCCCTGCGGAACGCCTCGGCGCACCGCCCTCCCTATCACGTCGTTATCCCTGCCGGTGTAGACGATATTACCATCCCGGAGGAACGCCAGAACCACACCCCGCAGGTAAGCGGGCACCCCATGAAACTCAAGGGCCCCGCCTATCCTGTCTCAGGAGATGCTGTTGAAGGCGTTGATCACGTCCAGCGATACGGCCAACGCAATGCAGCCCTGTCGCTCAACCGCCTCAACGAGGGAGCGGACACGGGCGATTGCATCGGCCGTAGACCGTCCCTTTCGGAAGCCGAACTGGCCCAATTTAAGATAATTTAGCGAACTTTTAACTTCAAGCGGCATATACTGGGCGCATTGCCAAAACCGGTGAAGATTTACCCCGAGGTTTCTCACAAGGTTTCTAATAGTCATTAATGTTGAATATAGACCATATTAGCTCCTATATTTGCAAATGATATATATGGAATGGTTGTTTACGCGTAAGATGCAATAGTATGTGCTTTCAAATTAGGATATTTTAACTTGATTGAGTTCATCATATCCTTATTTGTAATGTGCATTGTATGATAAACAGGCAGTAAACATAGTAGAAATTACTTTTTTTTTTAAACAAATACCTGAAATAGAAGAGAAGCATTATGCCAGAGTTGGCTGATAAGCAATGTACACTCGTCTTAAATTAAATAATTAAATAAAAATTAAATAATAATTTTTTGGATGTAATCATCGTCGACTTCGACTTCTTCTTTCTTTCCACAACGAAGAATTTTGCCAATCTACTTGTGATGAAGGACTTCACTGGTATCTTGATTTCATTGTCTAACTTGAAATGAATACCCTTCCAAATTCTCTTCAATTATGGAAAAGAGAAACCTAACCCAAATCCGAAGGAATCAGATCTGGATTATAAAGTGGATGCAGAACAACTTCAAATTTCAAACTCGCAGAATTATCAAGTATTGAGTGCGCGATTTCCGATCGAGTATTGTCGTTCTGCAATAATATTGTGCTAACGATAGTCAAGTTTCAATGAATGTTGCAAGTTGAAATTACAACTTAACTCAAAAAAAGAAACGCGTTGACGATAGAGAAAAATAGGGAAAGGAAAAAAAGGCTTAGACAAAATGCACGCAGTCTGCGACGATTCACAAAATTTATTTCTTTGCATTCCGAAAAGGTATAGAACTTCGATATAATTGCAGTATTTCTGCAAGTATAAGAAGATGAAGGATTTCGACGTAAGCGACTCGATGAGAATACCTGTTTTCGACTCAGAGACAAATGCATTAATTTGCTTTCGTTAGACTGTCCGAACTCTAGTGGTAAAAATTCGGGAAACAACGGTCGTGTGGCCTTGTTGTTGCCCTTTAACCTCCGCTTGCGCCGCGGGCCATTTTCGCTGCCATTCGATCCACCTTGGAAATCCCCACCAAGGGGAAGGGAGATAGAGAAGGCGAGTGTGAGGGACTGCTCGGCTTTTCACTTACGTAGTTCATGTAGTTTATTCTTAGATTCCTAAACCATATGATCAAGCATGGCTCACGCATAAGATACAATTGCTTCACGACAATCGTCAAAAATATCGTCTCCGTTGAATTCCGAACCCGACATACACATCTTCGCAAATGCTTTATGGTCTTGATGTCGTGACATATCCTGTTAGTAAACGACAATAAATTGCTATAGGTGTAATTTTGCCGCAGTTGTTTGAATCTCATTGATATCGCATCCATATTCAATCTCACTCTAAATGATACTGTTCGTGATTGCATCAAACAAACTTATTGCCATGTTTATAAAGGAGGGATGTAGCTATAAAATGAGCACTCACACAGAGTTTTAACTCTTTCCATTCTCGTGATACAGGCAAGTGTGCATTAGTTATCAACAGACTTTCTAATTTTACATACATTAGCAGGTAAAAATTGTAGATTCGTACAAAGGGCTCGTAATTTATTATGAAACAAACTACTATATAGGGCGTTACAAAAAAGATACAATACTTAAAGAGCTCATAGTACTCACCGGGAAGAGTAAAAAATATCTAGTCAACATAGATCCTAATAACAGTCCATTCAATATAAAATCAACTTTTATTATTTATTAGTTTTTGATGTCATAAGCGAATCTCTTCGCGACACATTGAATATACATTGATGGATGCGAAATAGTATTATCGCAGATTTTGTTATAATTCTAATATGGAAGTAGCAGTTATGCGCTTTATGTATGGCTCTGCCAAAGGGGGCACATGGGTAACTCTCTCTTTATACGCACAAAAATATTTCAATATCCTAAAACGATATGGGAAACACAGTTGCTATTAAGACTGACCGGGAAAATATCTGGAAGCACCATTTCCCAGAAAGGATTAATTTGTAAATGGTAAAGACAGGTTCTATTTTACCATGAAATTTTCGTATTTTCATGGTATATCGCCAGCTGAGAAATCATTTTCCCCGGACAGAATGTCGCGAAAATCTCTGCATAACTTTGCATCGCGTTCTTTAAGAAGTAGTATAGTGAGATCGGACTAAAGATTCTTTTTGAATTAATCGGTAACTCTACAGAATCCGCAAGCCGACCTAAACTCTGTTCTGTATTATTTCGACACCATTCTTAATTTTCACAATGTCAGACCAAACCGAAAATCCAAATAAGTAATACTGTATACATATTAGGTTGTCCCAAAAGTTTCTTTCCTCTTGTAAGAAAATAATGGATGCACGACATTCTCTGTTCTATATTACTTTTATCGAATCATGTACGATCATAGTAATAGAAATAGAACAAAATGGATCGTAGATAATTCAATAAAATAAAATAAAACGAAAAGAGGTTATGCATATATTATTTCCTTACAAAAAGAAAAAAACTTTCTGGACAACCTAATATATTCATCTTTATCCACGATAGACACACTTGTAATAATTTTTTGATTGCAATATACATATTTGTGCTTCTCGTATAAATTCGAATCTAATTATTTTAAGCTCTAACATTCAAACCGTTAACCGTCAAACAATCCGTAGAAACTAACTAAACGTTCTCACGCAACACGATTTTATCGCTCGAATCATGTCAACTTTTATTAAAGTTACGTGGCCTGTACTAGCATTTCTTGCGTCTCCCTGATTTCGTATCAAGTTCGTTAACATCCAATAACTTCCTTATATCGCATCAGAATCCTCTGTATTTTCTCGAATCTCCTAATATTTTCTAGATTTCGAATTGAGTTCGTTCATGAACTTTCACTCTCCTGGGATGCCTCTCCGATCTAGCGACAAGTCAGTCTGTGCATGTCTCCACCCGAGAGGTACAAGCTTGATTTCCATCTGGTTTGTCCTAGTAAACTTATTGTTTGTTGATTATTCTTAGCGGCTGCCTGACTTAGTGTCAGATGCAATCACATATTTGCTAACACATTATAACTGTATGCCATAAAATCTCTTCGTCGGTCTTTCATGCTGCTAGCAATGCCTCGGCCCGTAACAAAGCAAATAATTTACGAGCTATTTGAAGCCATCATGTTACGAGACTCGCTTATACACAATTTCAAAAGTATTATTAAGTATCTATTATTAAATATTCTATCATAGATAACATTCAACATGTCAAACTGATACTATATTACTGATATATGTTGTTTTATATGTCAATTGTTACTTTATTTGTGTTTAAGGTTTAATTATGGTCAGATGAAATTTTTAGGAAACTTGTTTATCGTCTATAATTCCATACAATTTCCCTAAAGTTTGTTAGGAAAACTTAACGGAATAAACTCTCATTATTCGTCTACTAGTTGTAAAAAGACCAATTCATTCAAATACTGGAGTAATTATAAGTAGACTTTAGAAACTTGCGAGTACTCGTTTCAAGGTTAAGAACTCGACCTAGCCTTTGTTGTTTTTACGTGGAGGAAATCTACATTAATACCCCGCACAATCTAACGCTGAATTCTTACCGGCTAAAATCTCCATGATGATCTACCTTAGTACGTAAGGGGATTTCCCGAAATCACAATTAGAAACATGCAGCGACGCTATTGTCACGTCGAAGACACGAATATTCACACGATTCGAACTTTTGGTAATCAGAGTGAAGAAAACTTGAATTTTTCAGATTTGGTTTTATTTTAGCACAAGAGCTCAGTAGAGTGGTTAAGTATCGCAACTAAAATGTGTCGGATGCTGATTCGGTGGTGTTTAAATACTGGGATTTTGTACTTCTGGAGAGGTTGTCGCCTGGGAAATTGACATCTGGCAGGCAGAATGTTTATGACACGGGCGCTTGTTTGGGAGTTTTAACTACTAGGGTCCTAATTTCCTGGAGAGGCTATTACTTGGGAAAACATTTGGTTTCGATGACCGTGGTATGCAAGATGAACCGTGACCGTCTGGTTTGCAGATGTTGGGCCTGTCCTGTCTCTGGTTTCGGAGGCTCGTGACACTATCCACTTTCCTCAGTAGCATTCTCGGCGAGGTGTACACTGCTCTCTAATTTCTCCCGCAGCGTTACAGGAACATTCAACAGCGCTGCGCTGCACAATAGGCCAGATCGAAAAATTATGGAACATTTTCGTATAACTGTTGGACCATACAAAATATCAGAATGAAGCTTTATTTAAAAAGTGTTAAAAAATGATCCGTACTGAATTAAATACAATATAAATAGTATATTTAACCATTTTTCTTTTAATTTTTTGCATTGAATAGCTTTAAACAAATTTGAAATACTGATTATTTTACATTATAAAAGAAATATATTGAATAGTACTATAAATTGTGGCAAGTTTCAGTTGAAACGTATTGCCTATTGAAAAGCAATAAATTTGAAAAACTGATTATTTTATATTGTAGAAGAAAAATATTGAATAGTACTATAAATTGTGGCAATTTTCAGTTGAAACGTATTGCCTATTTGAAAATTAATAAATTTTAAAAACTGATTCTTTCATATTGTAAAAGAAAAATATTGAATAGTATTACAAATTATGGCAATTTTCAATTAAAACGTATTGCCTACTTGAAAAGTAATAATTACATTGTTTCTAATATTATACATATATATATATATATATATAAAATAAAATAATATAATAATAATGATAATATATAATAATAATACACAAAAATATTGTTCAACCGCGTCGCGGAGAGACGCGTTCGCGACACAACGCGTCGTCGAGAGTCGTAAATTCTCGTTACGATAAGTTTATCGACGCCACGAAATCGGTTGGTCCATCGATTCCATCGGTTGGTATATCATTTACGATTATAGGGGTAGTTGATAGGTTATAACACAGATTTAACAATAACAAACAATTTATTTTAACACTTTAAACAAAGGAATAATGTGCGAAAAGTACCTTTAACAATAAGTGTGATGAATACTTGATGCACGCAGCTTGACGATGTACTGAGTATGCACTGAATGACTGATTAATTCTGACTGATACTCTGACTGCAACTGACACTGATTGACTCTGACTGAATGACACTGAGTTCTGACAATGATACTTTGACTGAGTAACACTTAATTGATAACGCTGAAAGACTCTGACTAACTGACTGAGTAACTGAGTAACTCTGACTGAATGACACAGAGAGACTGAGTTCTTGTGAGGGCGATATGTTTAATCACGAGTGGGGATGCTGACCGTCCCCCACCAATGGTCAAATATGGAAAACCCAGATTTTTCCGGCTGTTCCCTCAATTAGCAATAATCTTAAGGAATTTCCTGATTTTATAGAGTTCGACCGCGACCGATCGACCAAGGTATGTGCCAGGATCCATGGCACTGTTACGGAATATAACAAATATAATATATAATCATCTTGAGAAATACATCTTGAGGAAAGAAAACGAGTATCAAAAATTGTAGAAATCCTATATAATGAACTTACTTACATATATAGGGACTGATAAATGGTTATTTTCCGTCATTACATTTGTTTATGTGTTGTATAGCTTGAGGATCTAGTATTTTATGGTTCTTGATAGATGATTTTAGTTTTAATGCTGGCAACAAATCAGAGGTTAAAAATAATCTATAAAATGTATTTTCATTAGTAGCAGTCCTTGAATCTTTTTTGTTGTTTGTATTCCTATATTCCTTGAAATCCTTGTGTCTCGCTTCTTGTGCTTCTTCTGAAAGTTGGACGATCGAAAGTAAAACATATTGTATTATATTTGCCCCATGTATAAGGAACTTATGTAATACTATCCGTAATTTCTTATAAAATTTTTTTCAGTGTCAAATGATTTTGCGTTACAAATATAGCAACACATCACAGATATAGTACTTGCTATAGTATTGCATACTTTGTTGTCTACCACTGTTAAAATCATGGCATATGTTATTTGAATATTACTTACTTTTGTTGGGTTCAAATGTGCTATTTTAATTTAGATTCGATTTATTTCGTCCTGTATAATTTATGTTGATCTTTTTACAAACTGAAATTTAATTGGTTGACAAAATCAAGGTGACGGTGATCGTAAATCTTTCTATAAAACATCACAATTTAATTTTTTCTGAAGACGTAAAGGTACGAAACTCGAAACAAATGCGCTATCGTCATTTGTCATATCAATCTTTGTGCAGAACACTTGCTTATATCTCTATTTCCCTGAACTTCTCTATCACATCCTCCTTTGTAAACAAAAATGTAATTCTAAATTGCCCTCTAATCTGTTTATACTTTTCAATATGTTGAGTTTTTCAATATGTGAAGTTGTATGATTCAGTAAACCTTGTAGCGTAACTTCGGTATATTTTTTGTTACTTCTATTGTTTCTTTTGGGGATAACAATCATGTTTTTTTTGTAATAGTTTGAAATATGAGGGTCATAAGTTGCTCTGATTGGCTTGTTTCTAATTGGAACATATTGAAATGTAGAAAGTTGTGCAATGTTGAAAATGTTTAATGTTTGTTCTGTCGTAAATTTTTTTTAAATTTTTCCAATATTTTTCAGGAAAGCTTTAATACTTTCATTGTATTTATTATTCTACAGCTATCAGAAGAAGGGGGGGAGGAAAATTGCAGCGGAGAAGAACAGGGATTTATATTGCAGAGGAGAATGAAGCAACGTTTCTGTCGCTCCGCGCTCTCCTTCTACAGTGTTACGTACTTGCGGAACATGGCTACCACCTCTATGACCTCTTATTATCTAGCATCGCACGGATGGTACTAGTCTAGCGAGAGACCCTATTTACACAATACACAAGAACATGGCACACCGATGCCAGTGAATTTTTTCTTATACAACACTCTCCGAAGCAACCATCCCTGATGATATCTTCCTCATACTGTAGGTGGGATTACCTTTGCCTCTGTTCAGCCAAGTTTCAAAGCTCGATAGGACTACCCTGACCGGCCTCCAATTAGCATCGCCAAATTGAACGATCTGACGACGCTATGATGCAGAAGAGCTCGTCAGGTCCGGATGCAATCCTTTCTTTTTTCTTTTTTGTGTGCTGGAAATCTTCGAAAAACGTTCCATTCTTTTTACTTCAACTCTTCCGGTGGCCGTCTTCGAGCGTTCTTCGATAGGAGGCACAGTAAATCTGAGGTACATCACCAGTACCTCCCGCGTCCTTGCCTTTATTTTTACAAAGATAGTCTTTCATGGAACTAGATGGACTGCCCCTCTCCATGAGCTCCAGACAGCGCCAAAAACTACACTCGGTGCAGCCATCCTTGGGGCCTCGGCTGTATGCGATAATAAACCAGACCCCTATCCGGACCACTTTTCTGAGCTGTTGCTCTTCAAGGGTATTCCCGCGCAGCCAGGGTGACTCGGCATAGTCTCCGACTAGTTCTCGACCGCACGCGTGTCGCCTAGCCATTTCGCTCGGAGTTTTCCCTTTCAATGTGTTCAGTGTCGTCCCATTATTGCGCTGCCTTTTTCATCCGGTCATACAGTGCCGTTATTTTTTCGTGTACAATTGGACGGCCCTAAGCCATGGCAATGGGCAGGGTGGTCGGGTCAATGTCCCTTTCGTCACAATGCCTCTTCTTCGCTCTGGAAAATTCCCTTTTTGATTCGCAGGTTACTTTGCATTCACGGACTTTCTCCTGAAGTAAAAAAAAATACTTCTTCCACCTCTGCGGAAATCGAACCTGGATCCTTGGAGTGAGAAATGCCTAGCCTGCCAGATCCGCCAATGACCACATTAAGGCCTATTTTTTCTTTTCTTTTTACACGTAGTATAGAATTTTTACCCACTAAAACTCTCACAATGATCTTCATCAAGCGTGATGGGGTAGCCACAGAGACTTAACGCATATCATCCTCGCGCTACTGTTCTCCTCAGGGAGGCGTTCTTCCTCTAGATAGACGATTTTATTCCCCCTTCCCACTTCTGAAGGTAACTGACGTCTACGCTCACTTTGACGTTCGAACTCTCGCCCGAATCGCCGCCATTCCGACCGCCATGCGTAAGACCCTCCCAGTATGCGTAAGGTCGCCTACTTTGCAACCGGATCAGCTGGTCGGAATACTCAGTTCCATTGACAACTAGAAGCTACCTTTGTGACGCTCTCTCACTTTTCACGCGCAACCGCACGAATTATTCGGGTTTGCCGGCTCGCCATACACAGCAGGCTTACACATGCTGGGCTCAACCGCGTAACTGCGACCCGTTCTCCTGGTAAAATCTCCTGTCCTTCTGCGGAACTCTGTGGGAAATCCAAACCTAACCCAATCTAATTCAAATCGACTTGTCAAGATCGAATTCTTGAAATATGAAATGGACAAATCTTTATTACAAGTAGTATTCAAACGCTGTGAAGTGAATTTTGGATATTGAATTTAGGGTCAGATTCATATGTACTGACCTTTATTTCTGCTCATAATGCTTTTCTGTAATTTCACGCCAAACTTTCAATGAAAAGAACGATAAAATTTACGAAACGGTTTGATACCATCTATTATAAATTTAACAACAAATTAAATTTAGCTGAGTAAATAATCTTAATAGTAAAGTTAATTAATCACTGTAATGTTTTACAAAAAAATGTTTGTTAATATAGGAAGTATGAATATAGAGCCTCTTCGTGTGTATGCGGGACTACTGATGACGTCATTGAACAGTGCTGGAGTGCATATCACTCTTTTAAAATTACCCGAAGATGATAAAAGTTTCTTCCTTGGTTGCCTAGATGCACCTACTGTTGCACCAAAGTGGCCAGGTTGTGTATACAGCGTTTCTAAAGAAAGTACACGAAAGGTTGTTCAAGATTTAGTAGTACGGTCGGTGGAAACAATTGGAATGGAAATTACTGTCGAACTACAGAACTTACTAAAGCAATGTCTGAAAAGTGCTTGTGAAAGTATCATTCAGAAAGAAACTCATCTTAATGATCTAGATAGAGGATGTGGAGACGGTGACACAGGATCGACACTTAAGAGACTTGCTACTGGTATGTATGCCACACCATATCTAGGAATAAATACAAAATTTCCTTCATTATTTAATAATGTTCGTACCAACCCTTGCACTGCCCAAACCCTTCTCCCAAGATTCAAAATTTTTTATCTGCATTTTATATAATACCATCCTTTTTATGCATTAGGACCTTATGTAAGTCCATAACTCCTAAACTTAGTAAGCCTAAAAAATTATTAACAATTTATCTAAATATTTAAGAATTATTATCCTATTTGAAACTTTGAATTACCGGGAATTCATATATTCAACATTCAATTTGATATAATAAAATTTAATTTTTTTTCTCTTCATCTATCTTCCGATCACTACTTTGACCAATTTCAACATTTATGTTGTTAAATCTTCGTACAACTACTCGGATGCTATTTTGGCGAAATGTTCTAAACCTTTTGTTTTTCGTTAAATTTTTCCTTTTTGAAATCGAAAATTAAGATCTAGAAATTACTTTATGGCTGCGGAATTGCATATCTCCGAGCCAGACGAGTTACTAGATCCTCGCCTTTGCACATGTACAGCAATGACATATCGTAAACCCGTAATTCACACATAGAAAATTAGTGCATAAAATTCCTCCTTGTTGTATCTGACTCGCATCTCCCTCTTTCTGATTTTGAAATACCTTGGTGGGTTCGGGTATTAAACGAATTGCCCAAGCGGCAAGATAGCCACTGATTTAATTAAGTAATCATCCAACTTCATAATTTAATAAGTAGGACAAACACGCCCAGATATTAAAATTTGTCCCAATAATAGATTGTAAGATTTTTTCAAATAAGAGTTTGTAAGATATCTTCAAATAACAGTCAATAAGGTATATTTTCCAATAAATATTGTTTATTGAAAATATTTTTCATTTTCCAATTTCCTAACTACAACATTTTTGAAAATGTAAAAAAGTATTATTTCATTATTTGAAGTTAACTTTGTGACTTATCAAGTTTTAAAGATTAATATCAGAATGAACTACACATATATTAAACATTACACTACATGTTAATCCATTTCGTATATATATTTTCTATATATTTATTATTTATATATTATTATATATATTTATTTATTTATATTTATTTTTTATATATTTCTTATATATTTTCTAAAAAAATAAGTATACAAATTCATATTTCAATAATTCTCCCAATCTGTCGTAATTTTTATAAAAGTTTTACAATTTAGTGTAGAAATACGTGTATAATATACAGATTCTGTATTAAAACTGTTGGATTGGTTGTTACGTCACGTAACACAACCGTTGACCATCCAGCGTCTAGATGGTCACCAGGCACACAGATCCTTCTGAGGACGCTCAATAAACCTAGGGACATATCATAAATCATCGTATTTTTATTCTCAGGACTATCGAGTCTTCGAAATTTCTCTTTTAACTATCATGTTGCAGAACTGTCCCTAGCTTTATTGCACGTTCCAGAAGAAAACGGTAATCGCGGGTTTTTCCCAGAAATTAGTCCCCCCACGACTAACGGTTGGTCAGGTACGACCATCACCTCCCTGCGCTCCAGAACCTTTTCGTCCTATCCAATTAGCATCAACTCACTTAGATACGAAAAGGGTCATCAGTGAATCCGTGTCTCAGCACAGCCTGGAACACCCATCCAGAGTTTTCCTTCACAACAACGACAAAGCCGAAAATCACTTTCAAGTCAACCATCCTACCAGTAACTTCTGTCAAGACATTCTTCTTTACCTTCACTCATTTCGTCCAAGTCAAACTAACATCGTTTCAAGTCAATCGGGTTACGAGTCATTACATACGAGGAACATTCAGTTCACATCATACGTCGCACGAATCATAACTACGTACTTCGTCTGAACAACGCATTGCGAGTCACATTCTTTTCTACTCATTCAATTGGAACTTATTGTTAGTGCATCAACTATAACGCTGTACGATATTACACCCTGTAACAATAACATTGCAGAACTCTTGTAAATACGCGAGATAAGAGTTGTAAATATAGTGCATAGTAATCCCTGTTAAACCTGTGTTCTAATCCACTAACCACCCCTATTGTCCTAATCGAAATAGGGGATCAATCGTATCGCGGCGTCGGTTATCAAATCGTAGCGAGAACTTACGCCTCTCGCTGACGCGCTTCTTCGCGACCGCGTCTCTCCGCGAACGGTTGAACATTGGTAATGAGACAAGTTTATTTAAGAAATTGGAGTTTAAGTAACAAGGAAGACTTGACTTAATAAATAATGTTTTAATATAAAAAAGGTATCTTTTCATAAATTTTATAAATCTCAATGATTCTCATAAATATTACTACTTCTTGTCGCTTACAAAACACGCACACAATATACGCGGCGACTCGGTTCTGATAAAATCTACTGAATAATGGCATGCCCGCCCGCATACTCTTAATTTTTATGTATTTAGAAAAAAATTTTAATGTAGAAGAGTATACAAAACGAGCATAATATACCAAAATGTATTAAATATCTGAAATAAACACACACATTTGTAATATTTCGGTGATAAAATGAAATGAATTTTTATTGAGATTTTATTTTTTACTTATATTCACACAAATATGAATTTGAATAAAAATCTGTAGTTTGTTAATTAATATCATTTTTTTGATACAGAAAATACAATCGAATTTCTAAATTTTCTTTTGATAAACCTTTATTTTCAGGAATTTTAGGAAATCTAGACAAGTTTCAATTCTCACACCCATCGTCAGTTTTTACTGAACTAGCTTATATAGCCGAAGAAGAAATGGGTGGCACTTCTGGAGCATTGTACTGTTTATTTTTTACTAGTATTACTACAGAATTAGTTTCACTTTCTGAAAAAGATGGTTGGCTGCAAATTTGGGCACGTGCATTTCGCAGTGGTCTAAATTGCTTAATAAAATATGGGAAAGCGAAACCGGGTGATAGATCCATGGTAAGCTTTTAGAAATATTTATTATATAACATTACAATAAGTTTCCAATATTTTTTCAAGCATACTCGGGACTTCAATAGTTGGTGTCTAACATTGTAAATATTTAAATTTGCATATTACGTTATTTAAATTTTGCTACGCCACCTGTGACGTGATCGATAATCATTTTCTGCTTCTACAATATTTTCGTTAGTCATCACGAGGATGACGAATCGAATACATATGTATATCACGCTGCGCAATAACAAAAGCTTATCTTGAATGCTGTTTACTTAACTTCAGTACTGAACTTTATTCTAATCCGGACTTATCAATTCACTTTCTACACCTTCTAAATGGTTGTTGGATTATCAAATATGTCACATTATTCGATTGCACTTGTAAAACAGTAAAATGGAGGACAATAAGTTGAAAAACAACAATGATGTATAGCAATATAATTTATCAACAAAAATAATCTAATCTAAAAATCTAAAATACATAAAATCAAATTATTTCAAGGATATCAAGTGTTTAAGTGGAGTTTCAAATTAGGTGTAGAATCTGGTTGTGAATATTTTAAATTCGTCCAGAAGTTTTGAAGCATATATGTTATCTCCTTATTTTGCGAATTTCTTCTTACACAGTAGATGAGTTAAATGCCATCCTCATTCCGGATCCGACACTTTTCATCTATCCGATATCTGATTTGCGTAGCTTTTGGAGACTAAAGAAAATTTGAGTAGGCATAGTAGTTAATTAAGTCATTATTTGAGATATTTTTAATTTTTACCTTTATCAGTTTCAACTCAAATAAATGAATTCTCATAATGTTCATATAGCTATACAATTCTAAGTTACTATTGCAGTTTCTTAAATTGGGGCTAGGAGATCTGAATCATCCTGCGTATTGCTTTAGATATTTCCTCTCCGCGAGTCTGCTTCTCTCCATCGTGCTAGCAAAGATATCGAACCATATTAAATCGGAGTTTCTAACTATGAAGATAGAACTGAAGTTTGTTAAAAATATGAAATTTTATTAATTTGGGAAGGTTTCCTGTAGAAGACATATATAATAATAGATTATTTGCAACAGCAGTTGCAAATTTCTTGTCCTGATTGTTTAGGTCAAAGAGTAATAATAAGTCGCCGAAATAAATATCGAAATACAAGGGTAAATTTACCGTGTTCTATTGCACACCATTGTTAAGTGAGAAAGTTGTGGACGAACTCATATCACTTGAAGTATTTTTTGTGGTGAGTCATACATCAGATTAAATGAGTTAAGTGGTTTGGGAGTTTCTGCTTGAATAGCTTGTAGAACACCGCATCCAGTTACACCGTGTCCAAGGACATTTTCAAGGTCGATTAGCAGTACTCCTACAAATTTATCAGCATTCCTTGCCCAGAAAATATCAAATATAAACTTACTGATGATAGCATGAATGGTGCTGTATTTTGAATTAAAATTGAATTGATCATTAGAAATAATATGATTGAAAATGTAGTGAGAGTTTATTGACTTATTAGCTACTCTGTCAAATGTCTTACTGATATCAGGGGAAAAAATCTATAACTAAACGCATTTGATAAAGTCTACTAACTTTTGAGAACAAAAGTGACGAACTGGCGATTCGCGAGACAGAGTTGGTTACTCTAAAATTTTCCTACCACAAATGAGTTAGCCATCACTCTATGTATTTTCCTTTAGCAACTAAAGCTAAATGTCAATTCATATCACTACGGTCAAATAGAAACACGTCATAATTTATAATTTTTGGCTTGTTATAACCTGTTGTTTTTATCTTACATAGCTTAAAAGGCCTATTGAGAAAAAATGATATCAACTGTCCAACATTTCATTGTATCTTGCATCAAGGACCGTTATGTGGGAAGATTATAATATTAAATTCTACGATGAAAACTGTAATGAAAGTTACTAACTTGATTAGAAGTGCAAATAATGCAATCACGCATAAAAAATTTAAAAACTTCTTACAAAAAGTTAGCGCCACGTATGACGGCCCACCCTTGTATACAGATATACGCTGGTTGAGTGCAGCGAACAACTTATCCCGATTTTTTTCATTATAAAATGAAATAGGTGAATTTTGTAAAAATGAAATAGAAGAAATGAGGATTTATTGCATAAATTTGAAGATATTTCGTTTTTAAGTGAATTAGCATTTTTGATGGACTTACATATCACCTCAACCGTTTAAATCTATATTTGCAAAAGCAGAACCAAACGATATTAGAATTAATTGGACACATTAACGACTTCCAGAAACAAATTCACTTATTTATATTAAAAATAGAAACTTCCCAATGTCATCATTCTTCGTTTCGTGACGAGATAGCAAATAAACATGCAAATTTTTAAAAATTCACAACACCGTTAATAGAAATTAGGGAACAATTCCAAACTAAATTTAAAGATTTTGATACATTAAAAAATGATATTTTCAACAATCCAAGAAGTTGTAAGATCGAACAACAGCATATCTCATATAGACTGAAATTATACAACCTGTGAGGGGATCTGTTCCTATCCAGTAGCAATGAGCACGGATGTGAATTTTTTAAATTATTATCTGTTAATAAATAATTACGTCCCATGTTTGGATCCATCTATATGTGAAAGTACTTTTCCTACTATGAAACGTATAAAATCAAAGTATCGGTCGGCGCTAACAGACTACTCATCTTCCTTACTAAGGATAGCAAATAGCAAAATTCCAGTTGACACACCGCCACTTGTTGACGAAATGTCGCAATCACAATGTTCATATTAGGTACGTACTTTTGTTTGCTTTGGAATAAAGCGATAGATTACAATAGGGCAACAGTTGTAAATTATAACTATAACGTATTTCTGTCTGATCGTATTGGGGTGAGCGGACCTTTAGCTGCTGTCTAAAGGAAGATCTATAGAGTAGGGGCTAACATGCTTGTCATTTTAACAACTTTGAAGAATGCGAATGATACGTATAGAAGTGTTCTCAGCGAAGAGTTTAGAGCAAGTCAAATTATGTTCTGTGATGGTGATATTTATAGGAGACGAGTGATGGGTGCTGACCGCCCCCCCCCCACCCTCCCCATCAATGGTTGTCGAACATGGAAAAACTAGCCTTTTTCGGGTTTTACACCAATGAGCAATAACCCTAAGGAATTTCTTGATTTTTAATATTTTGTTGCAATTAGGGACCTCGATCGTCAAACATGCTAATTTTTGTGACGACACTTTAGGATTATTGCGGTTCCGTATAAGTTTGTTTGTACAGATGGTGGTCGGTCGACCGAAGAATATATTTGTAATTGTCATGTTGCTATAGGGACGGTTAGCGTCAAATAATTATTAACAGTTTGTATTTATTTCAATCCTTTTTGATTTAAACATTGTATTCTGCCTTGAAACGTTTTCTTCATTTCTATTTGCTTGGAACAACCTGTATAAAAGGCAGAATGCCCAACGATTTTACAAATACAGTAATAAGATAGAAATTTCGCGGTTACACTAGTATCTTCCATACTAGATAATGTCAAATTTGACACAACGATAGCTTCGACCACTGTTAGTGACTATATGATTAATTCTTTGACATTTCTTACATTGTATGGAATCTTTCTTTTTAAACATATCCCAACTTTTGATTTTTTTTATCTGAGAGGTATCTTTTACTACATTATCTGAAGATAAATAAATTAAATATATGTCATCAGATATCCAACTTAAGAGAACTCTTAGTTTCGAATTTTTGCACAAAAAATGTTTTAAAGGTGAATAAATTGTAAAGTACGAATTAATTTTAATTTTAATTTCAGAAGTATTGATATTGGTTAACTCTTGTAAAATAGATTCGGATGAATATTCCCCACATATGTTCTTGAAAAGGTACAGAAATTTTGCGTTTAGATTTCGAAGTATATGTTTGAAATTCAATTCTATATTTCCGCTAAGTTTCATAGATCAACCTAAAACTGAAACTAACTTCTTTACATTTTTAGATAGTACAAAACCTTCGTGTGTTTTCTTAGCAGAGAAGTTATCAGAATAGACTGAAAGAATGTTAGAAATTTTACTGTAAGATTTCCTGAATATCTTAATTACAGAAAATGTATGAGAATTGTATATAATATCTGCTTCTTTTGAAGTTCATTCAAACTTTTTTTTTTTTTATTTTATTTAAATTTTACAATTTGTCCAGTAGGACATTTGGTAAAATCATATAGCTTAGAGAAAAAAAAATAGCATGTGGACGGTTCCATCTTCCAGGTTATTTACTGAATTTCTATTGTGAGGTCTGTGGGATGCTTCTTCTTAAGTCTTCGTTCTATTATGGTTTTGTTCATTTCAGCAACCAGCTGGTTTGGGTGTGTTTCTAGTCTTTCTTTATATTTTTTTTTTTTTGCGTACCTGGCAATTTCCTCCTTGATTGTTGGAATTTTTAAGTCTTTTCGTAGGTCTTCGTTTCTGACGTACCATGGGGTGTCAACTATTGTTCTTAGAATTTTTGCTTGTTCTGTTTCTATTTTATTTGTGTGGCTCATTGCTGCCGTCCCCCACAGTGGCACTCCGTATGTCTAGATTGGATTAATTATTGTTTTATATATTTTTAGATTATTTGTTGCTCTTAATTTGGATTTTCTACTGGTTAACCAGTACATCTGCTATCTTTTTTTCTCGTATTCTGTTTATAATTG
>JACXII010000037.1:133269-160819 GCA_014737395.1 Bombus waltoni
CTCCCGCTGCGATATATTTGTCGCCTAGGGATTGGAAGTACCCTTCCCATCTTTTTGGTGTACTTTTGTGTCTCGGTGGAGCATATACTGCTGATATCTGGAAGTAATTGTCGTTGGTTTGTGTTGTGACGGTGGTTGCTTGTACGTGTTCTTCATTTGTTTGGCTATGTAGGTGGTGTTTGATGTCGTTTTTTATTATTACTGCGGTCCCTCCATGTGCTTTTCCTGAGGGGTGTTCGGTGTCATAGATGGTGTAGTATGGTATTTTCATGTAACTTTTTAGAGTGAAGTGTGTTTCTGAGACGATGTCGATATTATTTTTATACAAATATGTTTTAGTTACGGGGGCTCGCTGTTGCAGGCCGTTGGAGTACCAGGCTGCTATTTTCAACGTGTCCATCTCTATTTTTTACTTAGCAAGTTTGTGAGTAGTTGTAGCATGGCTGTAATTTGTTGTACTTGTTGCCTAAGTACCGTGTTTAGCTCACTTACCATTTTTCTTAGCATTTCCGTGCTTCTGATGGATTGTTTGAGCATTTCTTTGATTTCTGTAACGTCTTCGTTGTTGTTGCTTTGATTTTGGTTATTTGTGGGTGTTGTTTGATTAATATTTTGGGTTGCTTGTGCATAACTTCGGTTACCTAGGGAGTTGATGTTTCTGTGTATAGTGTTTATTTCGTATTGTGCGTTTGGTGTTGTATCAGTTTCCGTTATATCTTGTTGTGGTTGATAGTTATTGTAAGTTTTGTTTCGAAGTGGTGGAAACAGTTTACGTTGTAATTGTTTTCTGATTTCGCATCCTTTATAACTGGCTGGCTGGTTTCCGTTGCAGTTATAAGTGGTTTTCTGTACATCTACTCATGCCGGGTTTCTGTTGCAGTAATTTTTTGTGTGTCAATATTGTTGGCACCGTATGCATTGAGGCATGTCCTTTTTGTAGCTCGGTGGTTCCACTGTTATAATTGTGTTTAGGATCTTTTTGATTTCATAGATTTCCTTGTTGTTGGTTTTGGGTTCGAATTCTATTAGGAATAGTGGTAATAGTTGTTTCGTATCATACTTTGGCATGTTGTTTATTGTCCTTGTTTGGTGGCCAATTTTTGCTAATTCTTCGCATAATTTTTTTGTGTTGCTCTTTAGGTGTAATCCTCTTATGACTATTTTGTAGCTTTTTTCCGTTTTCAGCTGGTATGTGTGGTATACAGCATTTTTTCCCTTTAATGCTTGTATCTCTTTCCTATAGCTTTCTGGAGTGTTTGTTTGAACTTTTACTTGCTCTAGTTTTATCTGTTTTATTGTATAATTTTCCTTCCCGGCTATGTTGTTTAGTAGATCGATGAGCGGGTCTATTATTTGGGCCTCGATGAATATTGATGGCGGTTTTGTAGTATGAGTTGAGGTTTTTCATGTCGTGTCGATGTCTATTTCTTCTGTCAGTGAGTTGAAGGAGTTTCTTAGTGGTATATCTTGCTGCTTTTCTGTGTTTGAGTTTCTTGCGGCGCTTGTGCCTGATATTATTTTGTGTTTTTTGTTAGCCGTTACTAGCTTCCAGTTTCATCTTGGTAGTATCTTTCGTTATCGTGGCTGCTCTCCTCTTGTCTCCGCTGCTCTGCAGTTTCCTCAGTAACCATGTCGTTTTGTTTTTTATTATATTGTTGTTGTTGTTTTAGGCCTGGCATATCTGTAGTATGAAAGAAGAGACGTTTAGCACTCCCCTAGACAAAGATGGAACACACATAAATGGTAAGGCACTGTTCCCCTTTGGCGACACTTACCACATTTTATCCGGCACTACCCTGCGTTCTCTCCCCGGAGGACGCAGGGTGCCTATGAGGGTTTCCTCCACGTAAAAGAAAAAAAAAAGGCCTGGCATATCTACAGTCCTGTCTATGTAATACGTTTCTCCTTTGGTTGCAATTTTTATTGTTGGTATTTGTTACTTAGCGGTCGCGGAGAGACACGATCACCGATGAGCCCCTGATTTCGTTTGAGAGAATAGGGGTGTTTTGCGACACACACTTAACAGGGATATTAACTATATTTTCAACTCTTTATATACAATGTCGTGGTTTACACAATGTGGACGTGAGACCCTTGAGGGTTCTGAGCTGAGACAGAGACTGACCGTTCGCCTGTTGGCTTGCGCTTTTTTATAATGGGCGGACCCGATTCCTGGGTGTGTCCAGGAATCGGCGAAGGAAGCGGATTTGCAGCAAAAATTGACGTAGGAGAGGGTGAAGAAACCCTTGGGAAAAACCAGTCGTTTCTAGGTTGTGCCGAGGGTGAGCAGTAACGCGAAACTTTTTATGGTATAATTAGTGAAAATCTTTACTCGACCCGTTTGACCGTTTGGGTGGCAAAGTTAATGGGGGTAGAGTTCTTAAGTTTATTGCGCGTCCCCTTACAACAAGGGTCTTGCACATCTGCCGACCATCTTGACCGCCTACGGATGTCTGGGCGTGGGCCCTACGCCGTAACAGTATTTGCTGTTGTATTGCTGAACCTACCCATCACTAGCACTGTTCATTGAATTTAATTCGCTTTGAATCACTTATCTGGAGCACTTCACTGGAGCACACGTCTGTTTACCTCGGCTGCCCAAGCAGAACCGAGACCTCCGCTCTTAACTGGATCTCTTGCACCTCTTAACCTAGAGGGGGAAACCACATTAAACTGGTTTGAGATGGCTGACAGTGATTCTCGAACGTTTCAATTTTTCGTCTTATTACTAAGCACGTGCTACTTCTCCAAGGATGGAAAATTTCTTGATTTCAAATTGGAAGAATCGAGCTCCCTGCTGGATGGCATCTTTTTGGATATCGCCAATACTTCTCTTATACTACTAAACGCTTTATTTAGCCACTTTTTAAATGCTAGCCTCTCTTTATTTTGCATGTTCTTGATTGGAAATGGAATGACATTTATCCTCACATTGCTTAACTCAAAAATCTTGTTCTTTCATATCTTCTTTAACATCTGGAACTGTTTGATTGAAACCGAATGTTTTACTCCTATTAGTAGATCGCCATTGATTTCTTTGATAACTTTCGCACTTTTTTATATCATACTCGGATCTATTGGATCAGGCTTTGACTTAATTTTTTCAAATGCATTGTTTAGAATCGTATCATTCGTAGGTTTAGATTGCGGAACAACATCCGGAATTGCATTAAGAAGGGAGGAATCCCTATAAAAGAATCCAAATTAATGTTAACAATTGACAAATGAACTAATTTAAAACACTTCTGAAAGAAAAATAAATTAAAAGAACTAAATAAAACTGAACAAAATGATACAAAGCAATAAGCTACATCAAATACTGCAGTGAAGATACGGACCGCTCTCGAACGCTCAGACAAGCAGGATTGCGGGAAGAGACCCTTAAGTGAGGACATGTTACAAGGAATAATATGTCCTCATATCACTACTTGCCACTCTTGATACAATAATAAGGATAAGCTCGCATATTGGTCGAAAAATGACATATACAAATGAGATCATATTGCTGTAGACAATGACAGTGACAATGGGGGTACGATTAAGGGAATCGTCTGACAATCCTGGAGCGAACTGACTGTATGCGTAATCTCTGTCGCGTAATCGGAAGAAATTTTCGTTGCTAGATCGATATCCCACTCGATCAGTCGATCATTCGAATAAATGATCGTTGCAGCGGCTCTTCGTTTTTGTATTACAATGTAGGATAGTGTTTATGCCAGCGATTGGAGTTTTTAAAAAATGTTATAGTCCGCGCCTGCCTATTCCGAACAATGTGTATACTATAAGATTGCTTGAATGTATTTCTATTATTTATTTGCCTAAATTATATTACTAAAGGTGCATTTTTAAAGAAATTTAATTTCCTTAATTGTTTCCATTTGTTATTCCTTTATAATATTTCTTTCATATAAGGCATACACGTTAGAAATTAATTTTGTCAATACTTCATGCCTCCCAGGTTCTTGAGTAAGTGCTGAGCGGTCCCTCACAGTCCGCTTACCAAAAAGCATTGCCTTCGCCACGCCGTGGCTACATCCTTTAAACAAAGTCTCCTATTATCTATTTCTTTATTCTTTGGCAACGCAACATCAGATCACTTGACATCAGTCTATCTGTGTATCAACTTATCGTTCATCAAACTGTTTCACGTATTCTCTAAACAGTCATACTATCGACACCTCATAGCCTGATGACTTCGAGACGCCGGCTATCGGCTTTCTATGCATTCGCTCAAGCAATCTGCAGAGGTTCTTACTAAACACTGAGCCCAGTCATAAATAGCGGCAAGCTATCTCACATTATATCGGTACGCTGCTACATAATGTTTGTAATTTAAGTAATCTTTTAACACAGTATATTTTAAGGAAACGTAATAAAGGGCAATGCTTAACTAAGTAAGTATAGAGAAAACTATTGCATATCGTTACATAATTTGCAACTAATATATGCAGTTGCACATAATAGTTTTAATAAATATATATAGGAATGGAATATAACAGCGAGGAAAGTGTAAAATATCTTTGGGATACCGACGCCGACGTCGCGATGCGACAGTTGAGTTGAATTGATGACCGAAGGCGACTGTGTGTGTGCGAGTGTGACCAACGAAAAAAGGAGACAGTCTTCGATTGCCGCGTGAAAAGAACAGTCTTGTGTTGAAATATTCTTTTTTATTATTAAATTAATTTGAAATTTTCTCTGCTTATTTCTTACTCGCAAAACTCTCAATCATTCCTACATATATAAAAGCTATTTTATTTAAATAACATATGATGCTGTAAAATGACGTATATTTACTTTACATGTTAATAGAAATAGCCTTTTGGAAAGAAATAGGATGTATGAATACTTTTATAATAATTAAAGTTCGTGACTAATTAACGATATCTCCTTAAGATATTTATAAAATTGAAAAATAAAATTTTGCATATGTATGTAAAAAGATCGTTTATACATTTTAATATCAATTTGCTATAACACTATTTAAATAGTTTTTGTGTTTTATTAGGTTGATGCCCTCAATGCATTTTGTGATATCTTCGAAAACCTGTTGCACAAGCCATTAGTAGACATTTGTGATACATTAACGGTAGTAACTTGGAAAGCGTGTGAATCCACGAAGAATATGAAAGCTAAGTAAGTGCAGTGCAGTTTATATACTTTTTATAAAAAGAATCACATTTTTTTTAGCGGTAATTGTTTTGTATTATTTCTACATAATGATAATTGTTTTGGGTGCTGGGTTGTAGATCGAACCGGAAGGTTTTGATAACAAGGCTGGATCGAGGGTTGCCATAAGCCTAAACACTCTTGAAAATGTGCACTACTATAATTGCTTATAAACAAGTTTACTTGGAACTAAGCATATGCGTTCTAGAGAATAATTAATTTAAACTTTATTTCATAACAATTAATTTTGCGAACTTCATTTCTCCAAAAGTCATAATGATCAACTCTATAAATTAAAAAGCGAAAAAAAATGATGAGAGCTCAAGAGTGTTTTTTAAATTTCATATATTTTTGAATTTACATTGGTACTTGTAAAATTATTAATACTATCCTTTTCTTTGCTATGAATAAATTTATAGAAGTAAGTCAATTGTTTTCTTAGAAGTTGTATGCAGGGTGTCCTTAGAATCGTGGTATAATCGGCCGGATAGTGATCCTACATGCGAAAATAAATCTAAAAAAATGAATCACATTTTTTAATTTAAGGCTACATTTCCGAAAAAGATGAGTTTAAAAATCTGTCAGTACTTGTATATTAACTATAAGTTAGTGAAAATGTTAGGAAACAGAAACGAGAAAATGTTATTCTTTTTCTTGATTTATTTTTGCATGTAGTACTACCAGCCAGTTATACCACAATCCCATATAATCATGCAACTGTATAACAAAATTGAGAGAACGAAAGATATGTATTTGGCTAGAACACTGCTTTCTGTTTTCTGTGTTTGATAGATGTGGGAAAACAAATATAATATTCTAAATAATACAGAAAGTGATTTCTTGAATTATATGTTTTTATGGATATCTAATTCTGATATTTACATGCATCTAATAGGTGATACGTATCATGATATATATTAGTAACTATAAGCATTTAAACAAGTAACATAAAACATTAAACCAAGGAAACTGAAAACTTTTATTCCTTAAAATAACTTTGAGATCTCATAACCATATGATTTTGAAAAAAAACTATAAACAAGTGATACCGCATTGTCATTGTCATTAACTTAATGCTATGTATATGGATTTCAATTGCTTTTATATGTACACATTTATAAATTCATTTACCTACATGCTTATACTAACATTCCTAAGATTGGCGCAGATGCCTCTTTAACTAAGTTAAAGTTAACAATAGTTTAAATACGAATTTTCATTAATAACAAATTTTCATGTATTTTGAGACAAAATTACAATTGAAGGCACATATTGTAGTGTTACTTATTTATTCTTTATAGGTTGAAACATATTTATTTCAAAGTACAAATGTTTGAAAACACAGACTTTTTATTAGGTTGTCCCAAAAGTTCTTTCATTTTGTAAGGAAATAATGGATACACCACATTCTCTGTTTTATATTATTTTTGTCGAATCATGTCTGATCATAATAATAGAAATAGAACAAAATGGATCGTAGATGTTTCAATAAAACAATATAAAACGAAAAGAGGTTGTGCATCTATTATTTCCTTACAAAAGAAAAAAATTTTCGGGACAACCTAATAATTGTAAACATCTGTATGTATAAAGTATACTACATAAGATATGTATATATATAGATTATTACATAGTATATGTAATAGTGTTCACTAATGCTATTATATTTAATAATGCTACTTAAATGTAGTATTAACATACAGGATGAGTCATAAATGTGATGTCCATACTTAACAGGGTAAATTATATATATATATGTCTTACATATCTTAGTTTTCTAGGTATGGCTGATAAAAAAGAAAAGTTATAAGTATCCAAATTGTGGTGTAACGTTCCGTAACAGTGCCATGAGCCCTGGTACATTCCCTGGTCGATCAGCCGCGGTCGACCGACTAACAGCTATATAAACAACCTCATATTGAACCGCAATAATCCTAAGGAATCGTCATAAAAATTAGCATGTTTGACGATCGAAGTCCCTAATTGCAACAAACTCTATAAAATCATGACATTCCTTAGGGTTATTGCTAATTGGGGGGAAACCCCGGAAAAGACTGGGTTTTCCATATTCCACGATCACTGGTGAGGGGAGGGGGCGGTCGGCACCCATCACTCGTTCTTATAAATACCGCTCTCACAGAAGATAAGGGAATAACTTTTAATCAGAACACTCAGTGTCATTCATTCAGAGTAGTCAATCAGTTAGTCAGTCAGAGATAGTCAGTCAGTTAGCCAGAGTTAGTCAGTCATTCAGTATATCGTCAGTGTATCATCAAGCAGCAAGCATCACGAGTTCATCACACTTATTGTTAAAGATATTCGCCGCCCATTATTTATTTATTCAAAATGTTAACATAAAGTGATTGTTGTTGTTAATTCTGTGTTATAATCTATCAACCACCCCTATAATCTTAAACGATATAGGGAACCAACTGATTTCGTGGTGCCGATTGACTTATCGTAATGAGAATTTACGACTCTCGTTAACTCGTTGTGTCGCGAACGCGTCTCTCCGCGAAACGGTTGAACACGTGGCTGAACGCACGTTACTGTCCACGTGAATATTGAGTTCTCAAGTACTCGAAAATATCAGGTATTCCTCGAATTATCTTAAATCCACCTTTTCCACAGATCGTATAGATAGTTCACTTGTGTTGAATACACAATTGAATTTAAACTGTTCCAAATCGCCCTCTAATGGATTTAAATCATAATTACCATTCAATGGATCCATCTCACCCTAGTAGTTTGCGGCCGTACCGTTAAGAAATGTTCTTACTGTAAAATGGAAGGGAAGCGAAAGTTCCGAACATTTTCTTTAAACATCCATATGTAAATATCGAAAAATAAGATATGTAGGATATATGTTCATAAGACGTTGTTTACTTATCTTAATGTTTAGATTCACTTCTCGAAGTATGAACATTCATATATGACTCATTCTATATCTATATAATATATGGTTTTTAATCACTTGCATTAAATTCAATCGATTTGTTTATTTATCCTATGTTACAGGGTAGGACGAGCTAGTTATGTAAAACAAACACAATATTTCCAGAATGTAGATGCTGGTGCATATGCTGTGGCGACTTGTGTTGAAGCCATTACAAATGTACTTAAAAATCTCAATCTTTAAGTTGCCTATTAAGTCATTAAGAATCATATTATTGTAATTTCTTATATCTTTTATTAAATATATAATTATATATTAACGCATTATAAAAAGTGTGTACTATAAATGGTAAAAGTGTGTCAAAAACTTTTAAGAATTTCAAAATGAAAAATAAACGTATTATTTGCTACATGCAATTTATAAAAAATAATATTTAAAAAATATAATAATATAGCATCGGGGAAAAACCGATGAACTACAGGTAGAAAACAATAGAAATGCTGACAGACCGAGAAAGATGAGAAATCCCGATGGGCCATATACCTGTGGCTCTTTAGGACATTGGGTAATTAAAAAAAAAAGTGTACTTGACCATCTTAGGTTGTAAAACACATGTGCGTGCTAGAAAGACCGGAACTGTATATAAAAGGTAGCCGTTAGTCAGTTGCAAGTCAGTTACGACTGAATTGCGACTAGTTGCAGCTGCGAGTAAGCTGCGAGTAGTTGCGGGTTAATCGTTACTAATGAGTTATCGAGTCGTTGTGAGTTGTAAATTGTAAGTTGTAAGTTGTGAGTTGAGTTGTGAACCATCAATTTAGTTGTCTTTAGTTGCATCACACTACTACATCTATTATTAAGTAGATGTAATAGTGGAGATAACTATAATCTGAGATTTCTATAATAAAGTATAAAATATAAGGTTAATGAAAGTTGTTTCTCCAATCATCATATATTTATCTGTTGACCTTGCATAATTATTGTATTCTAGCACATTCTTTTCCCTTAAATATAAGAATTGGATGTCATGCCGTATCAACCCGTACACTTTTACAGCTATTATTTAAAAATATCTTCGAACAGTGAAATCTAACTTTCAGATACACCCTAGTATCCAATATACAATTGGTAACTAGGATGAAATTTTCCGATACTCTACGAACACAGTGAAGATACAGAATTAGCAATTCTACATTGGCCGTAAATGACTATTTTATTGTGAATCTCGGAATACTAAAGCTGTCTAGAGGTTCATCAATACGATAAACTACAGGTTACGAGCTGGTTGAAATCGTGTAAGTAGCAATCCTTGTACCGAACATCGAACTTCATCATACACGCTGTAATTCAGATATGAGTGAATGCGAATATTTCCTTCCGAGACGATTCATAAGAATAACGCTCTATTCCTAATCTAAATTTCGCTTGAAACTTTGCACCAAATGGCTTCATGCCAACAGTCAACTTCTGAAATACGAATATCACAGATTACGCTTGAATTTTTAACAAAACTAAAACATGAAAAATTCGACCATTTGCGATCGTTATATAGACTGAACTCGTTACTACTCTTCCAAAGGTACATGCAGGACACCGCGAAGTTCAATCTTATAAAATGTTTCTGTCAAATATGCGAATTTATGTATTTCCTGTCTAGCATCAGTAATGGCGACGAAAAAGCACGCGATTTACGCCCATGCTTCACGCCACAGGGTGCACTCGTTAGTACTTTTCCCCACGTACATGTAGGATATGATGCAATCCTCTGGAATATTTCTATCAAATATCCTATTTTATGTATTTTGGCAACTGCTCCTGATACAAGGTGACAAACAAACTCGAATTTCGCGCTTTTGTAGACACCACTTAGTGTGTCTCTTCAGGTAATCGCTGGACACCGTTAAATGCAATCTCTTGGAATATTTCTATCGAATATGCTATTTTATTTATAAGGTGACAAACAAACTCGCGTTTGATGGTTTTGTTGGCACCACACAGTGCGCTCGTTAGTACTTCCCTTCAGGTACACGCTGGACGCCGTGAAATGCAAGCTCTTGGTTTATTTCTATTAAATATGTTATTTTACATATTTTGCCAACTGCTCGTGATATAAGGTGACAAACAAACTCACGTTTCACCCTTTTGTTGGGCCCACACAGTGTGCTCATTAGTTCTTCTCTTCAGCTACACACAACTCTTCAGCTACAACTTTTTAGAATATTTCTATCGAATATGTTATTTTATGTATTTTGACAACTTTTTTTTACGTGAGGAAATCCTCATGGACACTGCTCATCGGCGGCGGGGTAGTGTCGACTAAAACCCCACGATGGCCTTCCTGACGTTTAACAGGAGTCTTCTCCCAAGCTTCTAAGGGAGCCATCCTTGTCTCATTTGGCCGTTAAGAGAGACCACGCTTCCTAACGCCACGCCTGGATCGGTGTCACGTTCTCTGCCTTTCTCTGTCTGCCCGCTTCTTTGCGAGCATAATCCGTTCGCAAAAGATACGGACATCAAGATACTCCTGTTGCCCTCTCAGCATAGCTTCCACGATCGACGAGGGGGGCCAATCTGTTGCCGATGACGACTTGTAGGACACGACGCGGTTCTGCATGTAAGTTGACAACTGTTCTTGGTATAAGGTAACAAACTCTCGTTTCACGATTTTGTATTTTGTAGTGTATTCGTTAGTATTTCTCTTCAGGTACACGCAAGGCATGGTGAAATGCAACCTCTTTTCATATTTCTATCAAATATGGTATTTTATGTACTTTGGCAACCGCTCGTGATATAAAGTGGTATCACGATCTGGTATTTGTGACCATTACGTATTTTGTCACGTCTCGAATAACGCGGACAAGATGGAATTAGGTAAAGATAATTCAAAGGATGAAAATAAAACACGTTCAGATATTTTCACTATCCATTAATTTATAACCAAATTAAAGTAATGTGATCAAGGATACTCGCGAACCGCCAACGTCCGAACAACGAGTAATATATATAACAAACGATGATTACAAATCTTGTCATTTCCAGACGTAACGCGTTAATATCGGATTAAAGTAAAACCAACAAGGAACGATTATGTGGAAAAACTAATTGAAGCTCACGAAACGTGTACGATACATAACATGTCACTCGAAACAAGAAGGAAATAAACCAATAAACACGTAAAACTAATTGGAACGCACGAAGTATTGGCGCCACAATCAGTTAATCACGTAACATGCCATTTGAACGGGAAGGTAATAGAGTAACAAGCCTGTAAAAGACCAATCAGGACTCACGAAAGGTACGCGCCGAAATCAATCAAGTACAGAATCTGTCACTCTGGATAAAAAGGAATAGTAAAGTAACAAGTATGAAAAAACCAATTGAAACTCACGAAGTGTGCGCGCCACAATCAGTAAATTCCACAACATGTCATTCTAGATAAAAGAACAGCAAGGTAACAAGTATGAAAAAATCAATTGAAGCTTATGAAGTGCGCGCGCCACAATCAGTAAATTCCACAATATGTCACCGTGGATAGCAGAAGGAATAATAAAGCAACATATAAACAAAATAATCGAAATTCACGAAACGTGTGCACCACAATCAAGGTTCACAGGCGATGGAAGCTAGGAGACCATGACGTTCTCACGTAGCGTCAGCAGAGATAAGCAATTGCGACGCGCCAAAGGATCAAGTATCGACATCAGCAAAGATAACCATGTGTCAAGGAAAGTACGACTTATCATCATCGAAACCTAAAACTGCAACATCTGCAAGGAGAATGTATCAGCAAGGAGAAGAACTTCTCGGAAAAGACATTAACAACATCTGCAAGAAAACCATATCAGCAAAAAGAACTTTTAGGAAAGGACATCAGGAAAAATGAAAATTGCAGCGTCCATGTTCTTATAGAAATAAATCGTCATGTGACAACTATCCCATAATAATTTTAGTATACATAAGAACAATCGCTTAAAGCAACGATCAGTCGTAAAGAATCAGTTATTAATATTCAGTCAAGCAGTCTTAATCAGTGATGTTCAGTTCAATTGCGAATCGTCAATCAGTGTAAAAATCAGTTATAAAAAGTGCTGTCATTTGTTAATACAGTCTTGAATAATCGCCCAGAGAGTTTGTTACGTCCCGAGGCTTGCCAAAAGCCGTTTTCTCGACCGTCCTTCTTCCAAAAGAACACAATTAACGACAAATTGGTTACACGACGTATTTCGCGTCTTCGGCACAACAACGTCTATTCCCAACGGTTTCCTTAGTACTACATTACAGTACTTTCACAGAAAGATCGCCTTGCAAGACCGTCAAATACATACAATGTTACGGTACGTGACCGATGTTGCGTTTTGAGAGTTCTTTACATTTCGAGAGGCCTAATCAGTCTTAGGGATACACCTCGATCCTGGGTCAAACGATGGCTTACGTAATCAGGACCACGAACGGTTACAAAATGCATGCATGGTGGAGAGGAAAAAAAGATAAAGGAACATAGGAATTAAGGGTGGCAGATTCCAACAGTTCTCTTCGAACAGTCAAAAGCAAACATCGAGAGGTTCAGTCACAGTCATAATCAGTCAAGTCGAATAAGAATATAGAGCTAATTATCATCTTCACGAAATTATTTGTTACGCATTCTCAAATATTATTAAAAAATAAAGATTTATACTGACTCTGCTAATTTAGTGTGTTACGATCCGCTCTCGTCTCCGGATTTCGTAACTACATCGATCGTATTTAAAAATCAAACAATAGTTGCTGCCACCAAAAATAGTCGTTAGACTATTTCAATTTGATCGATTCTAAGCTTTGAAACGAGTCAGAATTACTGTACGGAATGGTGTCGAAACTAAATTAATTAAGATTAAATTAATATTAAGAATTGACGTTTAATTCATTAATATAACCGGATAGGTAGCGTTCACCAACGTTTAATATATTGATAAGTGGTTTCCATGTTTTTGGACTTTGGTATTATAAATCGAGGATGATAGCTGTTATCGTATAATTTTGTGATGAAACTTACTTGACTTTATCGTCGCTCGTACTCAGGGACGTCCCAAAAGTTAATATGATGATTGAATTGTAGATTATAACGAGACTTACAAAGATTTTGACCGTTTCTGATAATTACAAACTCTGACAACTTTAAACTATGTGTGAGATGGAACTATGTGACTGTATGAAAACCTAACCCAAATCTAACCCTAACCTAATCCAAACCTAACCCAAACTAACCCAAAACTACACTTGATTGTTGTAAGACTGAACACGAGTTGTAAAATCGTATAATAGTTATTAACTGAAACTGACTGACTGACTGATTGACTGACTGACTAAAAAAATATCGAAGTAATTGCGTCTATTTATACTGATTTATAGTAGGGGTAATCGTCACGTGGAGGTAGGTTGTTAGGTGAGTGGAGATCTTTGAATTTGCTGATGTCTTTTCGAATTATTTGGGTTTCTTGGACTGAGGTGATCTCTGCTGAAGCACCACTTCTTTTCTAGGATCCCTTACGGCTGCATTCCCCTTATGGTTTTTAACTCCGCTCATAGTAAATCGTGTGATTACTTCTGCTGACCGGTGATTGTTCATTTCTGTGAATGCTATGTAAGGAGGTCATAGTCTTTTAACTTCCGTCGCCCTCTCGTCGTACCAGAGTTGTAATTCATATTATTCACAAATATGACATGTCTTCTTTGACAATTTGTATATCTCATATATTCGTAACAGTATCTTGAATTAAAAATAATCTACTTCACTGTAATATCTTGAAGAATGTTTAATCTTTGTAAAATGTCTAATATTTGACGCAGCAAGTACTATACGTTCACGTATTGTATAATAAAACATTAATTCTCCATTCATCATACATCTTCCATTAATACATTGGTCTAAATCCTATATAAAACACAAATAATTAACACAGTAACTCTTCATGCACGTCATTATGAATTAATGAATATACATACTAGGATTTGGAGGCGGACGTAATCTATACATATCTGGCGGAATAAATCTTGGTGGAAATGGTCTTAATGGACCCATCATTTGCCTAGTTCCTCCTAAAGGCGGTACCTGACCTCGAATTGGAACCAAGGGACCAACCATTATTGGTCTCGGAGGAAAATCCTAATGACCAATGAAATTTAATATCAAAAAAATTATATTCCGCGTACAATTTAAATACTTACTCTATAATAAACAGGAACAGGAATCTGCTCGATATAATGCGATGGAGGTACCCTATGTTCTCTAGACCTATCCCTTTCTCTTCTTTCTCGGGACCGTTCTCTTGATCTTCCTCGATAAGATCTTTCATCTTTATATGACCTATTGTTTTAATAATATTTGTAAAATGTAGTTCTCAAAAAACACGACATTTCACATGCCTTTTTATATACCTATGATGAGAATCCCTGACCCATGCTCTTTGTTCTCGCTTCCTTGAACGTGAACGATCCCTATGACTTCTTCTTTCACGTAGATGCTTTTCCTCTGCAGTGTTTAATTGACTATGTCGTCCGATTGTTTCTTTATACTCTCTACTTCTACCTCTACTGTGATTTCTTTCCCTAAATAAATTATACAAAAATTTAGAAAAACTGAATAATAAACATACTAAATATATTAAACGTATTAAACAAATATACAAGATTATAAGAAATAATTTGTACCTATCACGTCTATAACTGTTCCTGTTATCATGTTTTGAATCCTCATACCTAAGAAAGAATACTTAAGTAACAAAAGTCTAATTTTTAAACATTTTATTGTGTATTATAAATAATATTCGATATTTAATATTTGAATATGGGGTATTTATATCTTAATATAATTTTTTTATTTTAATGTAGGATACGCAATACTCTGTCTGTACTAATATCCATATTTCACCATATGATAAATTTATTTATATGTCTATTTTATAAAAGAGATAGTAAATTACGAAAAAAATAATAATAGTAAATAATTATGGATAATCATGCATTACATTCAAATTACTACTATTATTTAAATCCATAATACTATTTTGCATTCATAGATATCAATAGGAAATACATTTTTTTTAGGTACTTAAAGCATTAATTTTTTACTTTATTATTGAAGTACATGCAGTAAGTAGTTGTATAGTTACACTTCATTATAAATTAGGGAAAATAGCAAGTTAGAAAATATATGCTGATATTTACTATAACATGCACGCAAAAGCAAGTAGAATAATTCTCAAACTAATATTGGACACAAATATAAAAAATAAACAAATTTGTGCAATATTGTAAAGAATAACAATTTTATGTTTTATTTGTTATGTATTTCATTGATTGCTTTGCATAATCCTTAATAACAAATTAAAGATTGTGCAAAGCAATCAATGAGATGTATGACAAATAAAACAAATGATTAGTACACATAAATATTAAATTTACTTTTAGGACTTCGATTGCTTACCTTCTAACAACTGTTATCAATCATTACATCCATAATACATTACCTGAACATAAAGTATTTAAAAATCAAATATGGTGTACGAATGTTGGTGCATACGAAAAATACTAGTAATAAATTCCATTTATATTAACATATTAACCAAAAATTTACATTACAAATTAATATTTATTAGAAATGACTTAATAAATTAAAATTTTTCTGGTTATTGCACTTTATGACGATATAATTGCTTTTCATTCATTAGCATGAAAATGACTGCAAGAAATTTTAATTAAAGTACATGAAAATAATATCCGCAAAATATAAGTATGAATTTGAACAGCAGTGTTATCACGTAACTAGTTCTAATTTACTCTTTATTCTATGATAAAAAGTGTTCCATTATATTTTTGCATTTTTCATGAGGAAACAAAAAGAAAAGAAACATATATGGTCAAATTAGAAAAAAAGCATAAACATTGGTAATGATATAAACAAGCATATGCATATAGATAGCTCCCTTGACATTTACCATAACAGTTACCATGCCAAGACTGGGTATATTTTCATCTACTGTAGATGGAGGAAGAGGTGTTTTTAGCTAGTTAGCACTTTCCACTTCTCACACATAAAAAAAAAAAGAAGCATAAGCTGGAACAAATCAGAATGTAGTAACACAAAGCACACACTTAAAACAAAAATCAAATAGTACAATTGTATTTAGAACATGGATTTAAATTTAGAGCTATGACAAAAAATGAACATATATTATAGCAAAATATGTTCATTATGAACGTAAATATTTTAGTAATGTTTATAAATGCTATGTTTCCGTATACTGTATACAAATTCTAATCATTTATCACGCGCTAATTTAAATTTGTTGTATTACAATAATATAATATATACAATAATGTCTGTAATATTATATATAAAATTTTATATAATCTTATGTACAAATTTTACATAATCAAATAACTAATTATTCATCCACTGTATAACGATGCGGTTATAAAAAAAGAAAGAAAAACGAAGAATATTATCATATCCATAATAATAAAGAATTGTATGGTAAAGTGGTACAAAATGGGAAAGACGATATAAAAAAAGAGAAAATATCGTGTTGATCTAATAACCAATATACAAACCTGGCATGGCGGGACGATCTATGTTGAGGACTGTGACTTTGATTTCTTGAAGAAGTAGTATATTTTTTATTCACTTTCGACTCGCTTTCTAGAAATTAAACATGTTATTTTTTCACAACAAAAATAAAATTTTAATGTACATAGAAAATATCAACTTTGAGAAAAAGTATCTTATCTAGTTAAACAAAATAATGGCAGAAGATTTTAAATAATAAACAAACCTAAATTTTCATTATTTAAAGCAACAACTGTACGATGTTCCACAATTTCTTCTGTTTTGACTGTTGTACCTTTTATTTCTTCTCTTTCAAATATAGGTTTTGATCCTTCTCCTATGATTAAATAAATTTATTTATGAATAAAACATCTAATATACTTGCACATGAAAGGAGCAATTAAGCAATATTAGCAGTTGTGACAGACCTTATAAATCTTAAGGTTGGTATGTAAATAAATTGACTACCTCTGAACGATTGTAAGCCAGGACATTTTATAATAGATGTGTGAATTGAATGAAACGATAAACATGCTATAAAAGAAATAGAAATACCATTATCTTTTATTTTATATTACTAATTCTGTACCAGTATTTCATATGTCAATTATGTAAAATCTGTATGTGTATATATATATTTGTTATTAAAAATATAAATCACATTAATTGACTGTTTATTATACAAATATATATATAACGTTTTTATATACAAGTTATTTTTCAGATTATATGTACAAATGAACATAGATGGCTTACAATTTTCTTCAGTACCAAAAATGATAAAACAATTTTACATACACAAATCCATAATTATAAGAAACATTAAGTTATGAAATGCAACCTTTACTTTATGTTATTTTGAATAGATTTTATCATATATACGATTTAATAATTAGACTAATTTGTGTTTAACAAAATTACAATCCTATGGTAATATCTTCCGAGACGTTTCATATCTTCCATAATGATTAAAAGATCTTCCACTTAGTCGTTATATGTATAACTGCATAATTTGACTATTGCTTTTTTCAAATATACTTGATTATAACTAATTATTATATTATAACATATTACATTTTGCAATCAAAAAATAAATCTCAATCTTTATTTAAAAATTTCAAAAATAATTATTTTTTTAGTTTAGTTGTTTGTATAATATTTGGTAATATGTGCAATATTAAATGTTTACAAGATTTGTAAGCCAAGTTCTATTTCATCGCTATAAATCAGAAATAAAACTAACTATCTATCTAAGAAGAAGCCAATGAATTCAAATAGACTCAGCAAAAAATATTTTTGTTTCATTTTAGAATTCTCAGATGTAATATTTAATGTCAAATAGTTATTATTGAATATAATTTTGATTCTTCAATTGTAGATTATAACCTTTGGTGAATTTTCAATCAAAAAGTTCCAGATCTTTAAGAGTTCCTTCTTCCACTGTTGAATTAAAAATACATTTAATACATCACTATAAAGTAGGTGTTCTAATTAAACTTTCATGCTTTTAAACATGCAAACATATAGCAAAGTATATGGAGAATGCACAAAATGGAGCGAGAATTTAAAGTATATTTTTACAAAAGATTACTGCCTTTTATTATGTATCATTAGTTCTGTTTTACTATTATATTCCAAAAACGTAATTTTTTGTGTAAACTCGATAACAGAAAAAAAAGATATATAAAACAGCAAAAAAGAAATAAAAGCATTCTTAGGACACTCAAGATGAAAAATATTGAGCTTACATATTGCACATTATATGTTTAATATCCAAATATCCAAATCCAATGTTATATTCCAAATTTTCTTCATCCTTGGTGAATCAAAACCACATTATTAACTTCAGTGTTATGTAAATTATGTTGAATGATATAGAAAACAATATGACGGTATATCCATTATCTCCATGTCTGTAAAAACTTCTATATAATGTCATCATTCTTCAGATGATGAATTTAATAAAGTTAAAATTTTGCTGTTCTTAATCAAATTTTAATCAAATTAAAAAAGAAGAAGAAAAATATAACATACGGTTTTCAATTTTACATTATAAAGCATACAATCTGCTGGAACTTGAACTTATAAATTATGATTTTTTTAAATTTCCAAAAGGATTATCTTCCAAGTTCAATTCATATATTCCTTAAGTATTTCTTCATTGGATGACTGAAAGTTGTTAGATAATTATAGAAAAAACAACATTTTACTCCTTTATCTTCTGACTGCAACATCTTCTAGATAATACCTTGTTAGAGATTATTAGGTATCTTTGCCTGACACATTTCTGTCAATAACCATGTGATTCTTTGTAGTTCCACAGCACAAACTAGTGTGTCTTTTGGTCCTTTACTTTGTTGATGTACACCTGCATAGTTTAACGCTTTAATGTTTATAAAATATTAACGATAAACAGGAAGATCGTTTTATCAATTTAAACAAAATCAATGGCAGAAAGTTAAAATTTTAAATAATTAACAAACCTAAATTTTCATTATTTATAGCAACGACTGTACAGTATTCCACAATTTCTTCAGTTTTTCACCATTGTACTTTTTATTCCTTCTTTTTCAAATATAGGTTTTGATCCTTCTCCTATGGTTAAATAAATTTATTTATAAATAAAACATCTAAAGTACTTGCACGTGAAAGAAACAATTAAGCAGTATTAGCAGTTGTGACAGATCTTAGAAATCTTAAGGTTGATATGTAAATAAACTGACTATCTTTGAACAATTGTAAGTTAGAACATTTCATAAATGTACAAAGTGAAAAGATAAACGTAATATAAAAGAGATAGAAATATAATCATCTTTTATTCTATATAAGTGAATCTGTATTAATATTTCATATGTCAGTAAATAAAGTACATACATATATATACACACTATTAAAAATATAAATGGCATTAATCTATTATTCATTTTATACTCACATGTGTGCATGCGCCCCTTTTTATGTATAAGTCATTCTTTAGACCAAATGCAGAATTGAACATATATAGCGTACAATCTTTCTTCAGTGTTGAAAACCATAATAAGTTTTATTGTATTCCAAATTTTCTTCATCCTTAGTAAATCAAAAACACATTACGTATTAAATTTAGTGTTACATAAATTGTTGAATGTTGTAGAAGGCAATATGATAATTTACCATCTTCATGTCTGTAGAAACTTCTACATAATGTCATCATTCTTCAGCTGATGAATTTAATAAAGTGAAAATTTTGCTGTTCTTAATCAAATTTTAATCAAATTAAAAAAGAAGAGAATTATCTTCCAAGTTCAATTCATATATTCCTTAAGTATTTCTTCATTGAATAACTGAAAGTTGTTAGATAATTATAGAAAAAACAACATTTTACCCTCTCTTCTTTTGACCAGAACATCTTCAGGATTGATAATATCTCGTTGGAGGTCATCAGTTGTTGCTTTGCCTGGCACATTCCTGTGAATATCTACTTTAATTCTTTGTAGTTCTGCAGCGCTAACCTGTGTGCCTTCTGGTCCTTTAAATAAAGGCGTTGCGCCATCTGATGGTTCTAATCTATAATGCAAAAGAATTTACTTCATTAAACATTAATCTTCTTCATAAATTAAGAACTAAATTATATTTTTGAGCATCGCATAAATATGTATCTAATATTGCTATTATAATTTGCAAAAAAAGCTCACATTTTATATGTATATGGTATAACATGTCCTCTAAACATTTGCGTTAAAAGTAATTTTCATTTATACTTAAAACAATTTCGTTTAATTGTCTAAAATAAAGTGTCTTAGATTAGACATACTTACTTTTTAGATAATATAGATGTATTAGATGTATTAAATGTATTTGATGTAACAGTTTCATGTCGATTTTCCGTGGATTTGCTCTTACTCTTACTGCGGCTGTGATGTGAAAATCTTCCTCTAGGCGGCGGTAAACCTTTCTCAAGAGCACGACGTATTTCATATTCTAAAATCTTCTTCTCCTTCAACTTTTCATGTTCTCGTAGCTTTTCTTGTTCTATCATCCATTCGCGCCTACGCCGTAATCGTTCTTCTTCTGTTCTCCGTAGACCAGCCTCATAATTTCCATTGCGTGATGATCTCAACTTTTCATCACGATGGGAATGATTCGACACGTTACGTTTCATTTTCCAAAAAAGAAAAATTTCGTATGCATGGAAGTTAACCTGCAAGTCTTTTTTTGAGGTTACAAATGCGGAAGATTCAAGTATGTACGTTATACCAACGAAAAATTATAACACTTACAAAAGATTTGCTGAAAATGGAGGAAGTAAGGGTAGTTCAATAATAAATTGATGTGTCAGCCTATTGGCAACAAAGTTATTGAATCGTATAAGAGAGATTGTGACAGGAGTTCTAAGGAGATCAAATGGACACACATACATACAGAGTGTAAAGAAAGTAAGTGTAAAGAGGTCGTAACGTGATTCTATAATTCAAATAGGTGGAGATTAGACCTTAATCTTGAAATTCAAGATCAAATTTTTTATTGCGAAAAAATTCTATCCATCACGAAGAACAAATGTTTCAAAGTCACAAATGACCTTTTTTCCTGAAAGAAAAATGTTAAAGTTACAATGGCTTTATTCACAATATCCTTACATTCTGCAATCAGATGTAAAAAGGTAGCATCTATTGATACACCTTAATAGCCCAAATCTATCATTATATATTGCATACTTTCCTTTCCTAGTTTCTTTCTTCTTTGTCTTTTCTTTTCTCGATATTTAAACTATCTTAAACTCATAATATTGAAATAAATTGAAACTTGACTAACTTGAAACAATACTGAAATAGATCATATCAAAAAATTAAAAAATCACTAATATTAAATCAAAAATATTATCCACATTTATTGCAAAAGTTATGGTAAATGTACAGATAGAGGGCAACTTCATGAATTTCGATGATTTTTGAATATCTGGTTTGAATATGGAAGACCTGATCACGGATCGGCAAATCTCTAAAAGCTTCCCAAATGTTAGGAGAATATCAAAAGAATAAAAATTTATTTCCGAAAATATTAACATCGTAAGTAACCTGAGTCTTGCTATTTTGGAATAAACCGATTTGCATCAAATTTCCGTTGATTCCAGAAGTCCATTAGTGCTTACTTTTTTACACACTAGGGAATAGAGTCAGGTTGCCGTCACTTTTTCCCTTCGAAAACATTAAAAAATAAAATTTCACTTATAATGATTTAAACTTATTAAACTTGTTAAATTAAACTTATAAGGATTTACTATTCATTTAGGCCCGGTGTAGACGAGTACCCTTTTGACTCTACATCATATGTTTGTCCTCGTTGTTTTTAACTAGTGAAAAACAAAGAAAGATATATGATGGAGCGAGAACGCAGCGTTAGAAAGTTGCTCGTCCATGCCGGGTCTTAAATATCCTTAATATTCTGTATCTACATCTTGAGTTTCGACTCATGGGACTTCTTATATCTGCATTTAAAATGCCTTTTAAAGGCTCTCGTTGAATTTTCTGTTAAAGTTATTCCAAAATTTGTAAAATGCATTTATATTTTGATTTACCGTTATAATTTTGTGTCATTTGTTACTATTTAACGCAAAAGTAAGTGATATTTGTTACTCTTTAATACGATTCGAACGTGGTTAAATAGCTTTTTCATGAATACAGAAAAAAGCACCGACGTATATATATTTTATATTTAAACTGTACAAAATTTGCATTTTAGATATGTAGTTCATACAACAGCGCTCGACTTGGTTTGGGCCTTTGTATTGTCACACGACCCCCTTGACATGAAGATCTCCAGACGCCCGGAATACGACCAGGCGAAAACACCCCCCACCTAAGAAGAAACCCATAGTATATATAAGCCCCTAAAAAACTGTAAACTTCAGTCATTCTGTAAATCCAAATCACATAACAATAAACTGAGTTCGATCTACGGATCCTAACTTCTTTTGTGTTGTGTTATCATTGTGTTACGTGACATTTTAGCGATCCTGCCAGGATTTGAAAGTACTCGTTAAGAAAACAAGACATCCTACCGGAAGAGGATCAACCTTGGACTACGGTCATCTCAAACGACAAATTCGCAATCAACGAATCCGAAAGAGACATCTGTGAAAGCAAAAACATCTACGATAGCCGAACTACCGAAAAATGTCCAAAGATAGAGCATCTGCCAGTAATGACGAGGTAACGTTAAAGCAAGTACTAGAATCTATTAACAAACAACGCGAAGAACATACGCGACAAATGACGGAACTGCACCATCAAATAAACTTATTAACGAAACAAGCCGACGACGAAAACTCTAAAAGAGCGAAAGAAATAGAAACTTTGGGAAAAACAGTAGCCGAAATGAATCTAGAACTAGGAAGCCACGAGTCAATAATAACAGAAGACTTTGAATCTGTTGATACTGCTTTGAATTCCGCACGACGACGACTAAGCCACTCTCCGACTGCCCCACCAGTAGAAATATATAACGAAAACGACGGTTACGAATTCCGAAATAATGCATGCGCACAATACCCTCTGCTATCTGCCAAGGACGCGATAAGATATATTCCGGTCTTGAACGGTGACGACGACATTGGAATAGAGAATTTTATCAAAGAAATTCAGGAAATTTCTCCTTACAGTGTCGCTTCGGGACAAAAGAGGATGTGAACGAAGAATACTCGTCGACACCGGAGCGGGAATCAACCTATTGAAAGAAAATAAAGCAGAAAATATTCAAGTCTCTGAACCACAATCATTCTATATGGGAAACGACAAACACACAGTTAATCGAACGACACGCATGACAGTCCTTGATCAAATCCATACGTTCCACATAGTCCCTAATAGAAGACGGCATAATCGGACTTCCATTTCTTTCTAGATATAATTATAAAATTACTAACAAGAACCTAACACTCAATAACACCACCGTCAAGTTTCAAGAACCCGAAAAACACCCCCTGTAACTAGGAGAGACAAAACTACACACAGTCTACCTAAACGGAATTTCTACGCCAGTATGCTTCTACAACAATGGTAAGCGTATCCATCATATTTCGAGCGAGTTGAATCTACCAACAATCTAGAACAGATTGATAAATTAACAGAAATTATTAGAACACAACATATTGAACCAGCTTATAGACAATCCATAGAGAAAATCCTAATATCCTATTTAGACGTTTTCAACCTAGAAACCGACACACTTCCCTGTACGAATTTAACAGAATATGTAATAACTCTAAAGACAGACAAACCAATCAACATCAAAAGTTATAGACCACCCGAATATCGTAAGAAAGAAATCGAACGCCAAGTAAATGATATGCTTCAACAAAATATTATAGAAGAACCAGACAGCCCATACAATGCACCTGTCTGGGTTGTACCGAAGAAACTCGATGCATCCTGAAAACAGAAGTGGAGAATAGTCATAGATTTTAGAAAGCTAAATGAACATACTGACCAAGACGCATATTCTTTACCTAACGTCAATGAAATATTAGATCATTTAGGAAACGCGAAATTTTATTCAGCCCTAGACTTATCTTCTGGATTTCATCAAATTCCGTTGAACAAAGATCCAAAAAAATATACAGCATATAGTACACCGCAGGGACACTTTCATTACAATAGAATACCTTTTGGTCTAAAGAACGCACCCGCGACATTCCAACGAATGATGGACACAGCCCTAAGAGAACTGTCGACAAACATTGTTTCGTATATTTGGACGACATAATAATATTCTGCGCCACCATTCAAGAACACAATCGGAATCTAGTTATAGTATTACAACGACTTAGGGAATTACGATTAAAAATCAAACCAGACAAATGTGAATTCCTAAAACCAGAATTAGAATACTTAGGACACCTAGTAACAAGTGAAGGAATAAAACCAAACAATCTAAGACCCCTACTCACGTCAAATCATTTCTCGGACTAGCAGGATATTACTTGTTAGATATTATTTGTTAGAAACTTTAGTAAAATAGCTAAACCCCTCACAGAACTCACTAAAAAGAACCAATAATTTCACTGGACTGACACACCAGAACAGCTTCGACGTTTTGAAACAAAAATTATGTGAAGCCCCAGTATTACAATATCCAGACTTTAAAAAGACAATTTACTCTAACCACAGACGCAAGTAACGAGGGACTAGGAGCAATACTATCCCAAGATGGACACCCTTGTTGCTACATATCTAGAATTCTGAATCCATCCGAAAGAAATTACAGTACCACAGAAAAGGAACTATATGGGCAATCAAAAGACTTAGACAGTATTTGTTAGGAAGAAAATTCGTTATACAGACTGATCATCAGGCACTTAAATGGTTAAAAGATTGTAAAGACTCTTCGTCCAGACTCACGAGACTTCGTTTAGAAGAATACGAATACGATATAGAGTACAAAAGAGGAAAAGTCACAGATGCCCTTTCTAGAATATATCCACTTAGTCTACATGAAAAAATAGGAAATCATACTGATTCTTTAGAATCAACATCCCAAGGATCCAATCCCTCCTGTGAATAAAACACACTCCTACAAGAATACTTAAAATGGAAAGAAAATCCCATAGTTAGTTCCAAACCGATATTCCAAAGGACCAACAGATATACCTTCACCCAGATAAATCAAGACCTAATGGGAACATATGACGAAAAACAATGGTTAGACACTTTAGAAACCTTATTTAAAACTTGCAACAGAGCAGAAATATCAATAGGAATAGATGATGAAAGATTCACTTCAATAGAGAAAGTTAACAATCAACTCATGCTTAAATTTTTAGCCACCAAATATCCAATAAAAGTCATATATTTATTAGATCCATCTAAAGAATATACTGAAGAGGAGAAAAGAACAATTCTGAAAGAAAATCATAATGAAATTATAGGACACTTAGAGACTTAGGGACAACGTACATATAAACGAATACTAGAAAAATATCAATGGGTAAATTTATTAAAGGACGTAGAAGAATTTGTAAACTCCTGCGAAACATGTCAGCGCGAAAAATTAACAAGAATACGAGCTAAAGAAACACCGGTTATACCTGACACACCACTCGATCCTAATGACAAGATAGCTATGGACATATTCGGACCCAAGACAAAGACCAAAAAAGGAAACTAATTCATACTCTCCATACAAGATACACTAACCAAATACCTCCTCCTTATTCCTCTCAAAAACCAACAAGTTAATTCAATAGTTGACAAACTATTGGAGCATTATATTTATATTTTTTCTGCACCAAAAACAATTTTGACCGACTAAGGAACAAACTTTATCAGTAAACTGATGGAAACGTTTGAGAGAGCATTCAAAATCAAACATATAAAAATCACTAGCTTTCACTCACAATCTAATGTGGCTATAGAAAGGACACACGCCACAGTCAAAGTCTTATTCAAAACTTACATGCACGACACAAACACTGAATGGGACGAAAATCTGAACATCATATGTATGGGATATAACATTTCAGTACACGAAACTACAGGATACACACCCTTCGAACTAACATTTGGCAGACAAGCTAACATGCCCTCTACCATAGCGACAACTCCCTCAATAACATATGATCAACTCTTGAAACTTTGGAAAAACAGACACGACACTTACTTGAAAGAGGTCCACAAAATCATTGAAAAGTATAAAGAAAGATACCAACGCGACCAAAATAGAAAAATCATTCGTACACAAACTGTATTCAACACTAACGATTTAGTTTGGTTACACAACGATCATAAAGAACACAAGTTAGATCATGAATGACTCGGACTTTACAAAATCCTAGAAGCAAAATCACCTAATTATACGCTATATATTAACAGAAATCATGTAAAAGTGCATGGTAACAGGTTAAAACCTTTTATTCCAGTACAATCTTATTTGGCACCGTCCGCCTCGCAAACTACATAAATACAACACCCCTCAACAATACCAACATATTTGTCGCTAATTTATACATTGTAAGCGAAATCAACCAACTTGTAGCGAATTAGGAATGTACGATTGTTCAACCGAACTTATAAACCTCGGAAACACAATGAAAACTTGTCAATTCGTAATATTCAAATTTAATATTTTAACTTTCATACCTTAATACTAAGAAAACCATTTCACTGTAATTCCACAAGAACCAATAGTTATATATGCTATTTGTAACGGACACCGACCAGTTAGAATAAAGATCAACATATCCAGGTTAATTCAATCCATACGAAAAAAAGATAGCACGTCTTGAGAGGCCAAAACGGATCGAAACGGGGGGAAGTGTCACACGACCCCCTTGACATGAAGATCTCCAGACCCCCGGAGTACGACCAGGCAAGAATACCCCCCATCTAAGAAGAAATCCATAGTATATATAAGCCCCTAAAAAACTATAAACCTCAATCATTCTGTAAATCAAAATCACATAGCAATAAACTGAGTTCGATCTACGGATCCTAACTTCTTTTGTGTTGTGTTATCATTGTGTTACGTGACAGTATCCTGGCCACAGATGAGATCGTGCCATGACGCGACTGCAAACACCAATCGGGACGTACCAGATAAACAAGCGAAAGGGACAATGACAGATTATCGGAGGTAACACTAACCACTTATTCAACGACAAACAGATCACGGTATACAACAAAATTAAAAAATAAAAGTTAATTTAGATATAGAAGTAAGAATCTGAGCAATCCAATTGAAACAGTCTGGATGGACTGATAGTTGTTACAATTCTCAGTCCCCTTTATAGCGTTTTTGAAAACTAGCTTCGATTAAGTAACAGTCAGCTACTGTGAGAAGTGATGTGTTATATCACACCTTGCGATCGGTATTTAGGGCCGCACTAAGAAATGATCTCATCTGTGGCCAGGGTTTCAAAGGCCCACATCGAG
>JACXII010000037.1:162038-469394 GCA_014737395.1 Bombus waltoni
GAAATTCCTTTATTTTTTTAAAAAAGACATATTGTGTTCCATTGCAATTAGTAAATAATATATGTATATATTGAACAATAAATACTGTTTTAGGTATCATGGCGTCTGTTTCACTAGATGATAAATAGAGCTAGTATATGTTTTATCAAAACCAATAAATATACAGACATTATACTCCGTTAAAGCAGATTGAATTAACAGGGCTAACTCTTTAAAAATATTTTTCTTATTAGTAGTTGGTGAGAAAGCTTTATCGAAACAATATTTTTGACTGATTCTCGGCTGCCTTTCGCTACAACTAACTGAATCAGATCTATTGAATTTTCCCAGTCCGATATTGCAATCATCTACGAAATTTATATTACACATCTTGGAGAAAATAAAATTAGATATATTTGATGTAATAAATCAATTGTAATGTGAAAATCTACCTATGGGCAGTAATAAACCTATCGTAGGAACACGACATATTTTATATTCCAAAATCTTTTTCTCCTTCAACCTTTCATGTTCTAATACTTCACTTTTCATCACGATGGGAATGATTCAACACGTTTCGTTTCATTTTCCAACGAAAAAAAATTTCATATGCAAGACAGCAAACTATTTTGAAATTAGAAACACATAAGATAAACCAATATTCAAAAAAATATTTAATTACATAAAAAAATTACAAAAATAAAAGACAAGAACATCAAATGAAGTTACAGAGATTGTGTACACAGTAAAGTTATCGTATTAACGTATGTTTACGTTAAAGCAAAAGTGCTAATTGTTTTAAAGTTACAGAAAATATGCGTCACTCAACTGGCAAACAAAATACTGAAGTTTTTGTATTCAAAATGGTACATTTTTATGAAATATCAAACATTTTTTTCTTATTACATTTTATTTATAATTACATACATACTTAAGCAATACTGTTAAAGTTAACATTAGATTAAAACTCTAAGTTTATACTTATACCTTGTGCCTGTATTATTATAGTTCTATTCTGTTTAATTTCAATGTGATCAGTCTACTCTTCTAGTCATGTGAAGTTGTCATGTGAGCAGCGGTGTTGTCGCCACCACCCTAGATTTGCCAGCGGGGTCGTTACGCCGAGAAAGTTCTGGGTCCTCCTCGGACTTGCACGACGGCCCAGGGAGAGCGTGGCGTTAGGAGTGCGTGGTCCCTCTTAACGGCCAAATCAGCCGAGGATGACTCCCTTCGAAGAATTAGGGAGAAGACGAAGGAGTGCACCGGCAGCAATTCGACAAGAGGGCCCGGGGCACTTCTGTCAAGCATCTGGAAGACCACCGAGGGGTTTTAGTCTGTAAGAGTCCGATACTACTCTTATCCGAGAAAGACGGCGGGGTGTCCATGAGGATTTCCCCACGAAAAAAAAAGTCATGTGATGTTGAGCGGCCTATTTTGTAAGTACAACCATTTTAGCCATATAAAAAAATGAAAAAAACACTGAGAGAGAGATTATAACTTATACAACACTACTATCACATACTTACAAATCATAATGTAATTGATAGCAATCCATTATTTCCTCGCACACCTGAAATTTTTAATTAAATGTGTTACATCATTAATAGTACTAATAGTAAATAGAACAATCAAACAATATACATAAAACAATACAGAAATTAATTCTTAAATGACAAACTATAGCAATACTACTCCATAGTATATGCACATCATATTTTAAGAACACATTATAATATACATTACGTTTCAACAATATTCTGCTCCGTACTCAACAATACTATGTTGTAACATATTAAGATTATGTTTGGGCAATACATTACTACATACCCATATTATTTATCATACTCTGCTCTGTACTCAACAATACTGTATTGCAATATATCCAGGTTATGTTTTGCCAATGCATTATAATATATCCATATTGTGCATGAGAAATACTCTGTAAGATATCCATATTAATTTTTAAGTTGCCTGTTTCATATTCAAAAATACTATTTTGCAACACATCCCAATTATACTTTTGCAATATGTTACATATCCATATTATACATTAGAAATACTATATCCCAATTAATGAAATATATATGTTACGTCGCGTAACATAACCATAGACCATCCCGCAGGCCAGATGGTCACCAGGTACACAGACCCTTCTGGAGATACTCAATAAACCAAGGGCAGATCATAAATCATCGTATTTTTGACACTCATGACTATCAAGTCTTCCGAGTTTCTCTTTTAACAGTCGTGCTGTTAAACAGTCCCTAGATTTATTACTAGTTCCAGAGGAAAACTGAAATAGCGGGCTTTTCCCAGAAATTAGTTGCCCTACGACTAACGTTTGGTCGGGGGGCGGCCATCACCTGACCATACTCTAGAACCTTTCCGGCATGTTCAATTAGCATCAACTCACTTAGGTACGAAAAGTGGCATCAGCGAATCCGCGTCTCATCACATCTTGGATACAGCATTCCAGAGTTTTCCTTCGCAACAACGGCACAACCGAAAATCACTTTCGAGTCAACCTTCGTACAAGTAACTTCTGACAAGTCATTCCTCTTCACATTTACTGTACGAATGTACGAATCACATAAACGTCACAATCAAGTCAATCGTCTCACGAGTCACTACATACGAGGAACATCCAGTTCACATCATACGTCGATCACGAATCATAACCGTACTTCGTCTGAACAACGCATTGCGAGTCACATTCTTTTCTACTCATTCGATTGGAACTTATTGTTAGTGCATCAACTATAACGCTGTACGATATTACACCTTGTAAGAATAACATTGCAGAACTTTTGTAAATACGCGAGATAAGTGCTGTAAATATAGTGCATATTAACCCTGTTAAACTTGTGTTCTAATCAATTAACCACCCCTATTGTCCTAATCGAAATAGTCAATCGTAGCGAGAATTTACGACTCTCGCTGGCGCGTTTCTTCGCGATCGCGTCTCTCCGCGAACGGTTGAACAATATATACTTATTCTAAACAATAGTTTGCCTCATAACCAGACACTGTATCATATACTATACAAACATAATATTTTAGTGAGCTATTATCACATACCCATATTATACATGAGTAATACTCCGTAAGATATCCATATTAATTTTTAACAGTTACCTGTTTCATATTCAGCAATACCATTTTACAGCACACACAAATTATGCTTTTGCAATACATATCCATATTTATTCTAAACAAGAGTTTGCCTCATAACCAGGCACTGTATCATGTACCATACAAACATGATATTTTAGTAATCCATTATCGCATATACATACCGCAATGCATACGGTGTCAACAATACGGACACACCAAAAATTACTACAACAAAAACCCGGCGTGTGTCAAATGTGCAGAAAATCACCTAACAATAAACTGTCCATATACAGGAAAGATAGACGAAGTAAATGCTATAACTGCAATGGAAACCACCCAGCCAGCTATAAGAGCTGCAAAGTCAGAGAATAACTACAGCGTAAACTGTTTCCACCGCTTCGAAGCAGAACATACAGTAACTACCAATTATAACAAGATTTTACAGAAACAGATCCAACACCAAATGTACAATACGTATCGAATGCCAACCATAGAAACATCAACACCTTTCGTAGCCGAAATTATGAACAAGTAACTAACCAAACACCACCCTTAAACAATCAAAACAAAAGTAACAACAATAACGACGCTTAAAAATCAAGAAACTGCTCCAGCAATCTATCAAAAACACTGAAATGCTAACAAAAATGATAAGTGAGCAAAACGCAGTACTTAGACAATAAACACAACAAATTACAGTCATGTTACAAATACTTACAAACACGTTAAGTAAAAAATAAAAATGGACACTTTGAAAATAGCAGCTTGGAACTCCAATGGACTACAACAACGGGTCTTTGAAACTAAAACATTTCTGTATAACAATAATATTGACATATTACTTGTCTCAGAAATACATCTCACTCCAAAAGTTACATGAAAATACCATATTACACCATCTATGATACCAAACACCCCTCAGGAAAAGCACATGGAGGGACCGTAGTGATAATAAAAAAACGACATCAACCACCACCTATATAGCCAAACAAATGAAGAACACGTACAAGCAACCACCTTCACAATACAAACCAACGATAATTACTTCCAGATATCAGCAGTATATGCACCACCGAGATACAAAAGGACACCAAAAAGATAGGAAGGGTACTACCAATCCCTAGGCGACAAATATATCGCAGCTGGAGACTTTAATGCAAAGCACACGTTATGGGGTTCAAGAACTAATACACCGAGAGGTAGAACACTAGAAAAATACATTGAAACCAGCAACCTCAACGTACTATCCACGGGATGACCAACATATTGGCCGACAGACCTCAATAAAACTCCTGACCTGCTGGACTTTGCAGTAACAAAAGGACTAAACGTAAGCAAATTAAAAATAACACCCAGCCTCGAGCTTAACTTCGACCATACATATTAGAATATAATATTAATATAATATTACCATACCATATTAGAATACACAAGCAAACCACTACTTTATAGCAAGCCAGAGTCGCTTTGCAATAAAACCACCAAATGGCAAACTTTTAAAGAACTAATTGAGAATAAAATCAACTGCAATATCACACTGAAAACACCCGGACACATCGAGCAGGCACTAGCAACATTGATAGAAATAATATAAGAAGCAGCGTGGGCAACGAACAAAAATAATTCCATCAGACATCCTTGACAAAATCAGAGGAAAAAGAAAAGCGAAAGCAAAATGGCAAAAACATAGAACACGTGAAAACAAAAAATACCTAAATAAACTTACAAAGAAAATAAAAAATTAAAAAAAAATCACAATAATTGCGAATTCTCAAAATTCATAGATTCGCTCTCTGCGCACGAGAATGCCAACTACTCCTTATGGAAAGCCACGAACAAAATAAAGAAGGCAATAAAACCAATCCCAGCAATCAAAAAATTAGACAACACGTGGGCCAGAAGCAACGAAGAGCAAGCTAAAGAATTTTCCAAATTTCTTCTTTCCATCCCCTCTATCCCGAAAAAATGGCAAATCAGGAAATTCGAGTATTCAAACCCAGCAACTTGTCTGAATTCAAACATCGTTCCTATCGTCAGTCTGTAGTAAAACTTCACCAAGCAAGCACGCATTTCTTGTATTAAGTATACGCTTTTCCCTGGCTTGTTCTAAACTGTCCTTAAATTTTAAAAGAACTCAATTGCATTAAATTGCATTTGGAGACAGTCGAGTAAAAGTTCGCGTGAAAGATCTCTAGCACTGCAATGTGTGTTATTTAAATAGTCCAAACGGATTCCAATACTGCAGTGCGAGAATTAAATTAATTTCTATTTTTTTAAGCTGACCTGTCTAAATATGAATTTTGTGATATGTATTGTTGTATCTGAATTGCTTAGCTTGTTCCTTATTTTTATGTTTAATGTATTCAAAACACGGCGATCCTCGTCTTCTCCTTATTGTGATGGCAAATTTTAAATCCTTCGGCGACTACCAAACCGCTCTCGCTCTGTGTTCTTGCCTATTTGTACTTCTAGCAATAGCTAATAGATGGCGAACGACATTTGACTGTGTAGTAAGCGTACATGTTACAATGTTGCCATTCACCTAGCGCGGGTTCCAAGTTAAGTGGATAACCCTGTATATCCTTTCTAGTGTAATTACGTAACTACGTGTAACGCACAACCCGAGGGGTTTTTTATTTTTTTACCACAGGTTTTTACTTCTATTAATTTCACTATGTTTATGTGCGTACTATGTCGTTTGTGACTTTACCAACTTTATTGGTTGGATTGAGTATAATTTCTGGACTTACCGCTATAAATCGCAGAGGACATAGGAAACACTCTATTTTTCTTCACGATCGGTATTTCAGATGTAAGATCTATTTTGTATATTGGTTTGTGGTATTACAAACGATAGTTATGAAAAGTATCTGGAAATTATCATCTGTCAATAATTAATTACAATATGTATAAGCACACGTCTTTAGATGAAATATACAGATGTCGCTGTTGGTCTCTGGAAGGGTTCAAATATATCTATAATATGTATTGATAATATGTGCCCATATCTAAATCGTATAATTCACTGAGAAATAGAAAAGAACCAAAGAAATAAAGGAAAAGCTGTAAGAATCCATCACTGTTATAAAAACTATTAACGAAAGTAATGAGACAATAATATAGTCGAGTTCAGACTGTCGTGGTAGCAAGGATTCGGTAGAGGAAATTGACGCGAGTTGTGTAGGTGCATTGAACTTTCCTGGCTAAGCATAAAATAAGGCGATTTCCATGGGACGCGCGCGCGCCAATCTTAGTGGTGGTCAGGAAAATTGCGCGAATCACGATCGGGTTAATCGTGTTAGCCGTAATTCCAGCGCGCTTATCGTCCGTCGGTTAGGTATAGCTCGTGTAAATACGAGTTTAATCGAGATCATCGCCGAGTAATCAATCTAATCGAGATGTACCTCGATGACGGAGATGGAAAAATCAATAATTCGCGAAGATGGACGTGCGAGCGCACATCAAAGGTATACACACAGTCGTGTAGCACGACTGCCTTTAAATAATCGAAAACACTAATAAGCATGTTTTCGAAGGAAATTTCAACTAATCGCATGCGTTCAATGAATATCATTTAATTTATCGAGTTAACAATTATTCATCGTATTGTATTATAAATAAATATTGATATTATACCAGGATGTAGTTGCAAGAATAACTGCAAAGTAGAGAATACTAATTTTCAATTGATTGCTGGAGCGATTGAGATAATTTCTGTATTTAAATAGCATAATTTTGTTAAACGAATAAACTTGTGATACTTTAATAATCGATTAAAATAATTTTCATTGATTCATCATTTTAGAATATCAACAAGCAAATATAATCTTCGGGTGTCAATATTTATGGAAAATGTGCTTCAAAACGGTGCTGTATGAATATAAATACAGGCTGTATGAATTTGTCGTTGTAAATGCTAAAGACAGGGATCAAGAATTTTAGTTATTCCCATAATAACTTGACGTTATTGCATAGCTGAATTACAACTTTTCAGAAATGATAACGAACCGTGCAGTACAATCAAATTCTATCCAGAAAAAAGGGATAAAGATATCCGTACGCTTATAACCGAAAAATACCCTATAATTATTCTAATGATCCCCCACAACTATAGAAAGCGCGTAGTTTGCGATATTCAATAACAACTGATCTATCAATTGATCTGTACTCGTGAGAAACCGCATGGTTTCTCATGCCTGGGATCGTTAAGCAGTTGGGCATGGTGAATGTAAACAGAAGTGAACTTGGCAGTGTCGATAATATTCCCCAGTGAGGGTCGTCGAGGTTGAAACGACGGAGAAAGTGCAGTCGCGGTCGAGAAGAACGAAAAGAGCAGGATGAGGACGGACCGCGAGAAAAAATGGAAGGAGAATGGTAAGATCTGGCGGGAAAAAAGAAACTGAAGACGAAGGGAGAGAATGACATCTGAATTAACGTGTAACAAGGAAATGAGAGAGAAAGAGAGAGAGAGAGAGAGGATGTGGGAGAAAAAAGGAAAGCCTCCGAGACAGCTATCATGAACACTTAAAGAGTTCTGGCAGATTTATGAGCACGGGGCTCTTCTCTCCATCTCTACGCTCACGAGTCAATCTGCTTGTTCGTTGAATAAATCCTGTCGGTCACTCATTCTCGTTACTCTCTTTCTCCATTTTTCTAGACAGCAGCGAATCTTCTTGCGTGACCGCAGCCGCCGTTTTCATTGGGAACATGGCGAATGTGGCAAGGAACCGCGGAGAAAAGAATTCTATCGATGTTCAACCATACTTATTAATAATATTTCTTGCGAGGGCCATTTGCCTTGCCGTTGATAAGCTTATTGAAGTTTGATTTATAATTAAAAGCGTTGTCACTGTTTCGCGGCCAACGATCGTTCGACATGCGATAATTTCATGACCACCAGTTTAGTCAATTAAATTAACCGTCGCTTTGATAGTCATCGGCCACCATTTAAAATGCTTTGCGCGAATAATCATATTTGCAGCGATTAAAATAGTTGAATCAACCAGATACGATCGATGACGATTAAACATAAATAAAATTTATAAAAATTTCCAATTCGTAGAATATTTTTTCTCAATGGGGCTGAATTTGTTATGTTTCGATATTATCTTCGAGGTTGGTGTAAATTTGGTCAACGTGACGGCGTGTGAAGAGTATTGGTTTGGTAAGATGGTTTTATAGACTTATTGCGAAGTTATCGAATTGTTTTCGATGGAATATTCGATTCATGATTTAACGATCTTGGTACGATCTTCGAATTTTTATGCCTCGATCTTACTCTTTTATTTTAACAAGCAAAAGGCTTTTTATTGTTTTAAGAAAAACTTTAGCACAAAGCAAGAGGGAAAGATCGTGCGTACCAAGAACAATTTTTTCATACTTTCCATAAACACTAAACTGAAATTTGTTAATCGAGAAAACAGTATTATTAGGTCTAAAGAAATCGTAGTCTTTACATGGTAACCCATAAGCGACCGCTTCATTTTTCATGACTCTCCGTTTCGCTACGCGGGATGATGATTTAACGAGGCGCAGACTGCGAGAAAGTGACTTAAGGAGGCAGCTGAGAGATAAGGTACAGCGAAACAAGTGCGATAAGCCGAAACAAGATAGCGTCGTCGCAGCCAGCCGACGATATCTCAAAGTCAATGTCCTATGAAGGACTGCTGCTACGTTCCGATCCGACAAACCACCGTATATATACTACATACTCTTCTCTGATTACAGGCATTACGGCCACGTGCGTCGCTGCCCGTCGCTGCCCGTCGCTGCATTCTCCTTTCTCCTTCCTCCTTCCTCCCGTTCCAACGCATTCTCCGTCTCTGCCTCGTGGAGATATCGATACCGAAAACACGATTTCTTATTCGCGCTGATCTACCTCTATTTTTGCATACTTGCCGAATCTCTTGCTCCAACGCGCTTGTTTAGAACCATTCTTTTTCAGGAATCTGCTTTTTCGTTACCTTGGCCTGTTAAAGGGGATTGATTCGCGGATTCCTGGATTTGTGTTTCTTAGCCAAATATGCAGCTGCCGTCATAAAATATTTTTATTTCACAAACGTGGCTTTCGACAAATTCTATACGGTGCTTACATTTATACGAAACTCGCTATGATAAAACGTAAAACGTCTTATCTAGAATCACGATAAGAACAACGAAACCTGACGCTGACCTTAAACTTCAGGCGGCACGGCGAATGGAATTTGGAAAGAGAATCATCGTGATTATTTTATTCTTTCTATTTTCATTGATTCGTTAGATAATATGTAAAACCAATCGTATAAGATCAAGAGATTTCAGAATAAAATTATATGAAAATTCACATTTCACAACAAGAATATATGATATTTATCAATTATTTCCACAGATAATGTTGCCTTCGCAAAATAATCGCTTTTATGTAAAGCATTAATCTATTATCTTTATCTCAGATATTTAATTTATAGATATACGTATAAAAGATATACATATTCGTTCTAATTACAAACTTTCAAGTACTCGAGTGATACACGATAAGTCCCCGATATTTCGTTTCTTTCTACTTGTAGACATTCACACATGATATAATTGATACAAACAGCGTTGAAAATATAAATTTCAAACATTATTCGTGGTTTCTTGCATTTCTATGCAATAACTAATAACGTAATTATTAGAAAATAAATTACGTATATGGGTGGTGGATTCTACAGAAGTGCGTAGTATTATTCGACAGTGATTTAGTCCATACACTTTTTCATTTCATTTATGAATTATGTAACAAGTTTTAGATATGGAAAACGACATGCTGATATTGCTGTATAATTTTATAGCTAATGCTAAACAAATGAATAACTATATGTAATTTTATCAGTACTTTTTTAAAAACTATCTACATGGGACTGACATTTCAATAAAAGTCTCATATAATCGAGCGTATTTCAAACTCTTTGCCTGAAAAAAATAAATTGTTGCTCACGCCCCTTATCAGAAAGAATTAGTTAAAAGATAATTAATTCTCTCAAGAATTATTATCAAAATTTGAACATCCAACAATATACATCAATAGTAATTTGTAATCATCAAGATTATAAACGAACTGACTACCAGTTTTCATAATTGTCAGTTAAACTTAAACGTGAAAACAAAAATAATTAAATTTAAAAAACAAGCAACACTTATTAATCGTAAACGAACTAGTTATAAATGCTAAATGCTAAAAATACTATTAACTATGATTCATGACAACTGTCAGTTAAACTTAAAAACAAAAACCATTGCGTTTTTGAAACTAACGAATACTTATTCCTTGTATAAACAAAATAGCGATCAGTCTCACGTTCTTTATTGTAAACATTTTTATTGCAAAAATTTTCAAGTGAATTATTATTCAATTCTAATATTAAAAAGACAACCCAATGCAAACGTTATATTTACGTTACGTCAAATAAAGCTTAATAAAAGTAATAGAATCGAAATATAATAGGAACCAGGGGACTAAATAGCAGACTGGTTGCGACAGGCGATTGTCGATGAATCCACAGTTTTAGCTAACCAAAAATGGTCACCTATAATAAACAGAGAGATATAAAGATGGAGTACGTGGGTCATATGTTGTGTAAATGCGTAAGTGAAAACGGCACAATAGAGGCCCCTTTTGTCCTTGTCTAATCAGGCATACACACTAACGCCGCTCGTTGATCGGCGTTACAATTCCATATTTACTATACGAATGTGTATGCGTTATTAGACAAGGACAGAAGGAGCCTCTATTCGCTAGCGTTCGAATTCAATTCCTATATCGCTTTTTCAGCTCGCTCACGCACTCTATCGTTAGATCTCTATAATTGCAAAACGTAAGAGGTACAGTAACTTCGCTTGATTATTTTTTACTTAGTTCGCGTGATTTCTTTTTTAATAGCATAGGTATTGTTTTTTCTTTTTTTTTTTTTAACAATTTCACAGACAGAGGACTGAAATGTGACAAAGATTGTAAATGTTTTTCGTCGATAGAATGAAATCGATTAAGGCAAAAATAAACGTGCATGAGTTTTTAACGCGTAGAATCCAAAAATGCAATTGTTCACTTTAAGAATCTAGCGATTCAAGGTTTATGGATGTGTAAAACTGAGCATTTTTAGCGTATTTTACAGGTTAGTATGGCGCCATATTGCTTCTATTCGTAATCCGATTGATCCGCACAGATGAGCATGGAACTACTAACTTCGCCGAATATTCATTTATACTAGCATAACCGGCAACCTTTAGCCAAAACTAATTCAGTACTCACGATTTAAAATCCCGTCACAAAATAGCCAACACCTAAGTGCATTTCTTAGAGCCAGTGATTCCACTCATTCCACGAATCGTGGTTAAAAACCAACATGGTGTCAAAGTTGAAGCTGTCAACGCTGAAATCGCTTAACTTTACATACTTGTAACTTTTGAACTGCTGGATTTCTAAAGTTAAAACTTACATTTTTGGATGCTACGCATAGAAAACCATTAAATTGCAATTAGGAAAGGCCATAATTTTGTGTCCGTTAAACCGAAGTTCAGCCTATATGTAAAAAGGAAAAATTAGTAAATACTTTCAAATTTACGCACTGAGCATGAGTGGTAGGCTAAATTTTGTAGTTGTAACATGCCAGGACACTGAGAATTTCATGTAAAAATGGTAATTTTTTGATATAAATAAATTAAATTGATAATTCTTCATAATTTGCCTATGAAGTTACAGTTATTATCTGTCTCTGGTATGTAAATATAATACTATTTAATGTTTTTAAAGTGTTAAAAAGTGAGAGGCACAAGAAATGCTCACTTCTGTAGAATCCCCATATACGTATGTGTATAAAACAAGAATAACTAATAACTTTTGTGTTTGTTTTATTAATGTTTACATTTCTTTGAAACATTTTTTTTCCAATTGAGTAGACAGAGAGAGAGAGAGAGAGAGAGAGAGGGAGAGAGAGAGAGACTATTATATTTTCATAGATTTCGAAAAAATTTTACAGTTAATAGATTTGTTCTTGTAACTTGTTAGAAATTATTTGTCTTGCTAGTAACAGCTATATCATTATAAAGTGGAGAGTTTATTTTTCATTACACTGTATGTAATGAAATGTAATCTTTGAAAACATGTTTTAGCTAAATACGTATATCTTGATGGACTAATTACACAATCATCAGTCGATGGCAATGTTCTTAGTAATTCGCAGCATTATAAAACAAACACAGCCGTTAAATATCAAGAATATACTTACAGAGATAAAGCCGTTTTGGCCTAAAAATATGTCTCTATATGGATTAGGTAATGTCAACTCTTTTTCTTCGAATACTCAAAGTTTTATGTGTGATAACGATGAAAAAGCCAGTGTAAATTTACATCTTTGCGAGTATTATAAAATTTATGAATCAAATTCAATCATCTCTACAATTTTTTCAACTCACAATCAGCTTCATAGATACTCGAAATAAGTTTTACGAAAATTTTGTTTTATAAGATTTGTACGATATATGACATTTAATAAATAATTCTAAGAAATTACATTCATCTTTTCAGTTTAATATATCTAGATAATCGTAAAACTTGGTATAACTGAATTTCTTATTGAAAAGCTTTTTCTTTAAGTTTATAATTATATATCGTAACATTATATTCTCCACAAATCTATTATGTATTATTAACATAACTATTAAATAATAATTACAATACGTTTTAACGATAAAATTAGTTAACAAAAGTAATCAGCAATATTTTGTACAAATTACTATAGCGATATTTCCTGGGAATAAAACAGATTAATTTATGTACTCATGATTGCTATCACACTTAACAATCAGATGTTGGATAAATATTAATTAGAAATCATTCTAGCGATCAATAAAGAAATTCTTATCATCAAACTACCTACAACTTCCGTCTATGATATTGCTCGATAGGAAAAACAGTCGCTTGAAGTACATTGCGTCATGCAATCTATGAATCTCTCACGATGGAAGAACTTCGAGAAAGGTTTCCGAAAATCTAAGCTAGGACGATCGAAAGTCCGAATGGATAATTTATCATTCTGCAATTTCTTTGCTCGACGAGCATGCATGGTATCGATGATATTTGGTCGATTGAATAAACAACGGGGCCGTTGACTCTTCATCAGCCATACTTTTCTCCGATCTAATCTTCAATCTCCGATCGAAACAGCACAATCTATCCAGCCAACATAGGAAACTTACGGGCCGGCTACAATCTACAATGTCATGAGCAAAGGTCTATCGAGCGAGTTCCAGCCGTCGATAACGGCAACTAACAACAGGCTAATCTATCAAGGACGCTCGACAGTGAAAATTTGGCCTTGAAAAGGCAATACCGTTCACTGGAAAACTGACGAGCTTATTATATCCATAATGGAGTATCGTTAGCGGAATACGTGCACTACTTACATGCATTCTTGTAGCAATGGACGCTAAGACTCTAAACGCTGTTTGTGAATATTTCAAAATATTAGAAATAGAATTATTAAATTTCAATGACTGTCTTTTTAAAAGGTAATCTTTTAGTTAGGAATCACAGAAGAATTAGCCATTGCTCATGAGGTTTAAAAGTATGGAAATCATTTTTTAAGAGTTCCCATTCTTTTGTTTAATTGGCATTTAGTAGAGCTGCTTTGATGAATTTTTAATGGAATTTGAGAAACCTAACAAAGATACAAACAAAGGTATGTATTTATGGATTTAGTTTGAACTATAAGAAGATTGAAGTTTCTATAATGTTGTGTTTTATTATCGATGGTCAAAATCATTGGACTGTAATCAAGTAAAAGTTGATTACGTTGATTCCTGAGCTAAAATTATTAGATAAGATTTAGCGGAATCATTAGATTATTTGGAATGATTACTAGTTGACGTATTATATCGATCAGTATTGATAGTTTGACGCACTAAGTAAATTCTTCTGCTAGAAAATCTATCATCTTCCAATAAACAAAATTTCAGATATCCGAATAAAATGATTCAAAATACGCAAAACCATCGATGAATAGCTTTATTTTTTCCAGAGAAAGATATTCAAATTTATCACCGCGATTTTTTATATCATATAAGCTACGAAGCCAGACTACGCGATGACGGCTGCCATGAAAGCGCACATTTTACGAATTAAACTGGCGGAGCATTGACAAGCGTGACACCTATTTTTACGAGCGCGGAGACAAGTGCGAGATGCCACCCCTTCATTTTCACGCACACCGAATCTGACCCTGGATCGTATCCCATTACCGCCGGAATCGGTCATCACTGACCCTCCTCCTTCTTCGATCGTACTCTTTCTCATTTCTTCACCTTGTCGCTCTATCTCTCTCTTGTAGGCCGCTCGATCGCAATACGCGTCGATCTCCTCGAAGCGGTTTGGGAATGGAGGGGGGAGAGAGTTCGGGTTAGAAACGGAATCAGGAAGAGAGAGCGTTGCACCGCTCGAGAGGGTACACTGTACCAGTGAACCCGGTATGTGGTTGTCGCGAGTGGAGGTGCGCGTCCCCACCCTTAATTAGGGAGTACAGGGGAAGCAGAAGAGAAGCAAAAGAGAAGTAGAGAGAAAGAGAATGCGAAGACAGGGGTGCATCGGTGTCGAGAATGAGATGGGGAGAAAGAGGCGAAGGAAAGAGAACGAGGAAGGACGAAAGTAACGCAAAAGTAACGGAGCTTCTACCCCTTCGCCCCACTCCCGCGTCTCCCCACCAATACACTCATTCACCACTGGAGGGGTATAAAACGGTGTCCCCCACCATCGAATCGATTCTCCTTCCTTCTGCTTGTGCGCTGTCGTCCCTCTAACCCTTTTAAAATTCATCCCTCCATGCCGTGAAACGCGTCGGTGAAACGTCGTCGTTACGCTTCCAACTGACGTCGTTTTCTACATACGCCGACGTGCTGACTTCAATGTACGACGTACGAGAACTGTGCAACGGTGGGGCAATCAGTGAATGGAGGGGATCGAGTAGACAGGGTGGGGCAGCGGTTGAATGGTGGGGGGACGCGAGTGTACGCCGAGTGGGGAGAAGAAGCACGGGTGGTGGGAAGTAAACGCAAGCAGAGGAGAGCTCGACGACGGCAAGGAGAGGTCATTGACCCGAGCGGCAGGCTGCCGGCTGCTAGAGAGCTACGTCGCTCGCGCGCTGCCCTGGCCTCTCCTCGTCTGTTCCGCGTTTGTCGTAACCTCGTGTGTGCTGTGCGCGCGAGACAGAGAGAGAAAAAGACCCGTACTCTGCCGCCTCTCTCTGCGGTCTCCTCTGTCTCTATCTATTACACACGTGTCTCTCTGCTTCGCTCCCTTGATCCGTCGTTCACACTGGCATATTCTGTCTCTTTCTTTTTCCAACTTGTTCTCTCTCGCCACTCCGACCCGTCGTGTCCCTATACCGTGTACCTTCTCTCGCCTCTGTTCGTCGTCGCGATTCCGGCAGGGCGCAAGTAACGCGAGAAACAGAGAGAGAGAGTGTGCGCGCGTTTCCCTACGACGACGTTGCGTTACGAGCGAGAGATCGCACCGACTGCGCGAGGAGAGCGCGTGTTCCGCGTTACACATGGTCGCTCCATACCTACTGTCTCTCTACCTACTCTGTTTTCTTCTTTCGTGCGTGTACCCCCGGTGAACAGCAGAGAGCACACGGTCTGTCGCATGCTCCTCGCGTCGTGGCTCGCTTTCCGGTGCCGCGAGAGAACGACTTCTCGCGCGTCGTATGCCGTACGTTTTCGGCACCCGCGTTTCATCCGATCGGTTTTCGTCCCCCATTTCCTCGCGAAGAATTCTCTCCCTCGTTAGTGCCATACCACCCGTCCCCGTTATCGTCACGCTTACTCGCTCCTTCTTCTCTCTTTTTCCCTCTTTGTCCCTACGAGTCCTTGTTTCCATCTCCGTCATTCACTCGCCGCTTCTCTCTCTCCACGTGTCTTTTTCCCCCGGCTTTTCTGACCGCGCGCGTTCGTTCCCTTCTCCACGAGGGAGGAGAGACGTCTGTCGCGCTTCGAGGCTACACGCGTGCACGCGCGGAGAGTCGGCTTATCGCGGACGAGCGTACCCAACGCTTTCTACGGAGTTCTCTCTGCATCCTCCTATTGCGTGCTCGACTAGAGCAGCGCCTCGGCAACTGACGGCGACTGAGAATGGTGTGTCCACATACGGGGACAGTATTCGCGGTGTCGATATATTTTGGTGTCGGTGTCTCGTGTCTCGTGTTTCGTGTCTCGTGTCTCGTGTCTCGTGTCTCGCGTCTTTCGTTTCGTCTCTAAGGATCGTGTCTTGGGAGTAAATGATCGGCTAAAATCGTGAACGTGCGTTTACTACGGGAACGGTCATTGTGTCCCATACGTGAACATTGTTGGGTTAAGTCGATTTTCACCTCGTGACATTTCGATGTGACAGCCGGCAAGGATTACTCGATACTGACGAAGAACAAACAGAAACAGAAGAAGAAGGAGAAGAAGAGGAAGGAGAAGGTGGTGGAGGAAGAAAAAGAACGGAAAGGAACAGAAAGAGTAGGAGGTGGAGAAGGAGGAAGAGAGCCGCGAGTGCGACGACCGAGCCACAATAGTGTGCGTCGTTTGTTGTTTCGTTGGCCAGTTTTCGGTTTGCAGTTTGCGTTTTCGTGAATTCGCGCAATTTAAAGCGTGTCGACTCGAGAGAGAAGTGGCAAATCGGAGCACAAGTCACATATACGGGAGGAACAGGAAGGGATATACATGCGGTGAACCCTTCGAGTGGATAGAATCACAGTAGAGAGTTATATATTAGCGCGAGTGTACGAGTATCGTCAGTGTAGTGCTAGTTTTTTTCTGCTACTTGTTTTCCTATAGTCCCTCGATGTAATAATACGCACGTATTCTTAAAAATAGTCTACTTCTCTGCCCGTCGTTGCGGAAGTCGCGGGTGGAGGGCCAGACCGAGAGGAACAGCGGAGAGGAACCCAGTGAATCACCTGTGGTGATATGCAGTAAACGGGAGTGGGGAAAACACGGAGAGACGATATATATTTATATATATATACGTTCATTATACACGCACACGCACACACACACACGCGCACACACATATATGTATATATGCGCGCGTGTGTGTGTGCGTGCGTACGTGCGTGTGTGCGTGTATATACGTATAAAACCGATATAGAGAACGCGCGAGGGACGAACGAGAAAATACAAGCGCTTCGGATCGAGATGAAAGTAGAGAATAAACCGAAAGGAAAGATAAAGGAACAGGAAGAGAAATCTGTCACGTCGTGATCAGCCGGAGAGCGAGAGAGACTCCCGGATATATTCATCATGCATATACACGCATACACACGCATTACATATAAATAGATGCATATATACGTATAATGTTCGTCGCGATACGGATCCGTCAACGTGTTATTCAGTTCTTCATCTTTCTCGTCTCGTTCATTTTTGTTTGTTTCATTTTTCGTTCCTTCATTCTTCTTCGTTAAATTCCGAATTTATATTCATCATTTGATATCGATCTCAATTCGTTTATCCCAGTGTCGATACGTCGATCTCGCGCCACCCAGCTCAGACTTAAAGTCCCCATAGTAGTCAATCGGTAGATGAATACTCGATGACAAACGCAATACGCGTGATAGTCTATTGCTTCGTTGCTCATCGCGGATTTTTCGCGATATTTCATCCTCACTTCATCCCTTATTGAGAACGTTACTCTCACTCTCTCTCTCTCTCTCTCTCTCACGCGCGCGCGCGCTTCGGTCCACCACACAACGCACGCTTCTTCGCCTCATCCGCTTCTTTCTAACAATAAGCCGATCTTTATTCCCTCATCAACAGTACACGTGTTTCATCCACTGCACGTGCGCGACCGTGCGCACTCGTGTTGTTTCGAATCGCCTGTTATTCTTTCTCTCTCTTTCTTCGTTCTTTCTGCACACTTCTTTCTCCGCTTCTCTTGCTCGTGTTTCACCCTCTCTGTTCGAGCAACCTACTCTCTTTTGCTTCTTCTTCTCTCTTTTATTCTTGATCCAGTGACGTCGATTCGTCCCAGAAGATCATCGTTGCGAACCTCCTGTCTTGCCTTCGTCTCTCGTCGGCCTCGCAGTACCGGAATCTCCTGGAATCTCCACGAGATTTAAGTATCTTCAAGAACGATCGATTCCATGGCCGCAGAATCTTTTGGTTTAAACTTCGTTTAATTTTTGTTTCGTGGTAATCGAATTGCAAACGTCTACCGTTCCCTCCTTCACACGCTTTGGGAACACGGAATTCGAAATTCATAAGTGACAACCTCGTATACGAGTTTCTAGCACCTCGGATCGAAAGAACCGGAAAAACACTCGCAACCGCCGTCGTTTCTTGATTCGTGCGCCGAACGCGATTTCTTTTTAGAAATCTCTCTGCCACCGCCAAACGAAACGCGAAATAGTCTATAACGTGGAATTGTCGTCTTTAAGACTGGATTGGCGAAGACCTATCGAATCGTGATTGATAACCACAGATTGAGCACTTTTATCGGGTAACGCGTGAACGATCAACAGATTAGATGCTTGGTACGTAACTGGTTCTTACTGAATTTTCCTCTGGCTGATTGACGAATGTGCCTAACGACAATTTTAGATAGCTGCCGCACGTCTATTTAGCTGTCTGAGGCTGGTTATACCAAGTTGCTCAGATTCTTTGGGCTTCCTCAGTGGGGATTTATCGATTTCCACGACGAAAATAAAGTGGACTGTCTTTCGTAGTCGAACCGTGGTGAACTGTTTCTTAAAATTTTGTAGAAAGATATTTGTAACTTTGAAACTATAGAACACTTCACGCGTCGTTATACCTAACCGGCGATTTGTTTGATAATTGTTTCCTGACCATTTTCACAAAGTCCGACAAATCTTATCGGCTTAGATCGTCGTGTGTTTTAGAATTAAACTCCTCCTATCTAAATCGATTTTCTTCTCTTTCATGACAATCAAAAATCGACCAAAGGTTCGATCCAGAAAAACCCGCAGAACTTCCAAACGCACCGCTGCCGCTAAATATAAGCCACGGCGTTTCGTTATTTTAAGAAACATCATCGGGTCGTTCGGTGTATCAGGCAATTCTCTTCCCGCTTCAAAGGCGACACGTTCGGGTCGAATCGCTGGATTAGAATAGCAAGTCGGTCTAATAACTGTTTCTTCTTCTTCTTCTTCTTCTTCTTCTTCTTCTTCTTCTTCTTTCCTTTCTCTTGATCTTGTTTCCGCGTGTCGATTCTCGCGTTCATGATCTTTTTTGATTCTGTAACAGCTTTGCGAACGGTGCCGCATATGCACGCGAAAGGACGCAGTACGCGTGCGTAATATTCGACACGCGCGTCACAACGCAACGCAGCCCGTTTCTGACCGAGACGCGGTTATAAATAAAACGCGCGTCGTGGCCGCGGCACCGCATTACGTTCGGGCCTCTTTCGTGTCGGTATAACAACGTGTCAATGAAAATAGAGACAGCCTGTCTACCTCCGTGTGGAAATCGAGCTCGTTGCACGAATACGTACACCTCTTTCACATCGACGCGCCGCGACGTCGAAAAACACGTTTAGTGCATGATAGCGTCTAGAGTTTTGGTTCATAAGGGAATAACGGCAATTAAACGGGACATGTTGGTACTAGGTTAATTGATTACTTGGAAACCGATTGAGAATGATTATTATATAGTTGAAAGTACAGATGTTTGATAAAATTTTGACAATTTAAATTGATTTGGAATAAAGTAGAAGTTATTGAGCCCAAGTTAATGTTTCATCCTAGTTAATGAGGAATAATATATATTATTACGACTTTGATTATCTTGATTGGATTTGAAACTTGAATTGGTTAACATTTTCAATATTTAAACAAACTATCAGAAGGTAACCATTGGTTTGATAATTAATTTCATATTTTCATCTAGTACTCATTATTATGATTCGCTGCAAACGTATTAATATAGTAATAATATAGTAAGATTACAATCAAAGTTTCAAATGTCCACTAACGGTCGATTCTTTTGCTATTGTCCAACGAAACATACGGTTTGTAATTGCGCTAATCAGATCGATCACTCAGTAATCGCGTTAAGTGCGACATCGTAAGCGGTTTAATTATTGGAATTTCCTAGCGTCTGAATTTTAACTATGCGATATATCGTTAATCAGATCGTTCGTCTGTTTCAAGTTTTGCACACATATACCAAGTGACTTAAGAAGATAAAATTCGTCAATTTGTTTGTATCGTCTTCTAATCGTTTACACATTTTATTCTCTATTTGAATTTTTCTCGTACTTGGTACTTAAAAATCATCAGTTACGCGATTTATTACTGTTTAAAGTGGAAACTATATAATATTTCAAAGTAGATAGATTTATCGGTGATTTATAGTATCTAATATTTGCGAGTAAAATTAGAGAACAAAATTTTGAACGATAAAACAGATCTCGTATTATTCTTATCCGTTCATACGCTTTATTAATTCTCTGTTCCTTAAATTTTCAATAGTTTTCTAAAATTTTGTGTTGACTTTTGTCGATGCACAGTTCCTTAAAGATTTCCAACAAATAGAACCAACGGACTCGACCTTTGCAGTCAGATATATATATATATATATATATATATATATATATATATATATACTTGCTCACCTAACGGCGATTAACCGAATTGATCTTGTTATCTAGCAATAATTCGAGGCTGTCGTGCACGGTTGGCGGTCTTGTCTCGCGCTACGCCGACTGTACCCGATAACGAGTCAATTATCGATTGAACCTTATCGTAACCAAAGCTTGCTGGTACTCGACGAGTATGCCGAAGAATGTATAGCTGCCGTTAATTTCAGATTTCCAAGAAGACACAAATTCATCTATACCAGATTCTTTTACGAAATTTTATCATCCCAGAAAAGTTAATTCCTATTAACATTCTATCGTATCTTGTAAAAAATCATTTCGATTTTGATGATAGTTTTTAAAAAGGGCCCGATAGATCGATAGGGAGGGGTTTGTATCGTATAGAATTGCTTTTTCGAACCTCATTGGACTTTTCAAAGGTCGTTGTGCGTTCGTACAGATCCTCGCGTATCCCGACCGCGACAAATTCGTTCAGCTAATTGACTGGAACGATCATCGCGATCGATCGCGACTGGTGTTCGCTTGGGAGAGGAGATCTCGCGCACTCCCTTTGCTCTTTCCGTGTCGCGGAACGTTGCCGCGATTCGTTGCCACCGCGAATATCAGCCCAGCTGTCTATGCTTTTATTATAAAACAGGCCCGCCGGCGAATGGTGCACGCGACTGAGCCACGCGTAAATCGGAATTCCAAATTACAAGTGGGAAAGCATTGGAACGATGTCACTAGAAAATTACTATCGAATAATTTAAGTTTTTATACCGCATAATTTATTTCTCTAACTATTCGCCGGAGATCGTGTCAGTTTTAGAAGAGAAAGGAAATTTAGTATCGATTTTCGCGATTATAGAGAATTTAATAGAGAATGTAATAGTATGACGAATTATTAAATACAATAAGCTGTACACAAACCAAATCGTACCCAGTAGTAAACGTAAAAAACAAATAAAATTCCAAACGAAGGAAAAATTTGTGTAGCTTTTCGTCTCTTAAAATATCGATTGTGACCAACGAAACGCAAAGTATCGAATAGATATCACTAGTCATCGTGACAGAATAAACCGTTCAAAAGGCTCACGCTCGCGTCGCTTTCGCCGTCAAGGGACACGTGCCATGAGCAATTTTACTTCCTTGCAGCGAACGTAAACGAGGAAGAATCGTCCACGGTTCCAGCAGTTCCAGGATGAGTTCTTGGAGCAAATAATCGATAAACTCTTTGCGTGAACGTACGCACGAAAATAGTGCCTCGGTGGCCGAAGACGGCAGGCTTGATGTCGAACTGTGATGACCGCGAATCGCTGGCGGAAAGTACTCGAAAGCGTCGTGATTCTGTCGTGTGTTCGCGTGCTGGTGCACAGACCGGACTGACGGATAGCAGTAATCGAGGAAAGACGATCGAAAAGAAGAAACAGTTTCGCTAGACAGTCGTCCATTGTCTTGAGCTTTATGTCATGAGCTGCCTCGTCGCAAACAACACGCACTTTCCAGCCAAATCATTAACCCACGGAGAGGTATGAAGCGCAAGCTGGAAGATAGTTAACGATCGCGCAATGATGTCGAGCGTTGATTCACAGCGCAGGATCGTTTGTTTCCTATAGAAGTGGAACAACGGATCACGAGGATCGAGCTCAAGTACGACCGACCGAGAGAATCCGGTAAATGGACCAACAACAGCAGTCTAGCGGTCAACGCTAATAGAGAAGAGTGCGCGATAAGCGATTTCGTAACAGAGCGACGCTCCTCCAGAACCAGTCGAACGACTCGGTGGTATCGGAACCGTGCTCCCAGGTTCCAACAAGGTGTGAAGCACGTATCGTACACGTATACGTGTATATCGAAAGTCAATCCGGGAGTTCGTTAGCGCGAAGTAAAGCGACTAGCTGGGCGGTGAATACCAACAGGAAGAGGTGAGCACACCCGGAGAGTGAGCGGTCTATGACGTTACCGGTGACTGTCTACGTCACGTTAACGGTAACGGTAATCCTCGTACACAACACGCACGCGACCTAGTCGTAACGCAGCGGCGCGGAATAAAGCAAGTGGAGAGTGGCTAGCGAGCGAGCGAGCGCCTCAAGCAATTTAAAAGTGAAACTGTGACGATCCACCGGCACTCCGGCGCGGCGTTTCCCCCTTCTCCTATTTGCTCCGTCCCTATTGCTCACTGTTCGCTTCATCTTCCATTCCCTTCTCATCTTCCGTTCTTTGACCAACGAGCCACTATCTTTTCTGCGCTTCTCTCTCTCTCTCTCTCTCTCTCTCTCTCTCTTTCACTTTTATTCCTCGTCGTTTCGTCGCCCGTTTCTGTGTTCCTCTCTTCTTCGTTTCTCGCCCCCCCCCCCCTCCGTCCGCCTCTGGTCGTCTCGTGATTGTGACACGGAAGGGAACGCGCGGCGCGCAGTGAAAGTGATCGACATTACGATTTTCCTGGCTAGCGAACCCCCTGGGCTTACTCGACGACAGGGCCGATACTCCAAGGCAGATAATCCGTGACGGAGAATGACACGCAGGTGCGACGAGTTGGGGAGCAGCTGAAGGCGGCCGCGATCGCGACCGACCCGGTGTCGTCCACGCTCGTACTTCCGGAACACCGCACAGGTGGGGAAAAGAGGCTACGCTAACACCTGCCGCTCACGTTGATGGCCGATCATCGACGAGCCAAAAATGTAAGTTGCACCATGTACGCCATATGCCGTTAATATCGATCCTCGACATCGATCCCTTCGATCTTTCAGAACGTTCACGATCGATAAAGATTGGTACCCTGTTCTTTTCTTGGAAAAAGCTTTCAAAGGCAATCAGGCGTTTGTGGGATCGATCGTCGTTTTCTCTTAACTCTCTGTAATGCCTTCCGAGTTGCAGATTACTTACATACATAACTACATATCTACGTTCATTGGAACGTTTTATTTTCCATCATTGCGTTATTTCGTATATTGTTAGGAATTGGAACAAGCATTGATAGGAACATTTTACCAGTATCTATTGGTAACTTTATCAGATTTCGTTGGCAATATTAGTTGTACTGTTACGTTACGAGTTATAAGATCTACCTATCGATATTATCCTGTCGATAATATATGGATTAGATTATCTCGTCAAACATAGTCTAACAAAATCTGCAAACGGATAGTTTCCAAATATCCAGAGTAAAACGCTTCAATATTTGAAACTTAACAGGGATTGATAAGTGTAAGAACTCGTTCGTTCGATACCAACAATATCATTATCTGAGAAAAGCGAAGAAAGAGTGTTCGCCAGTCTAATGTACCGTTGCTAGTTACAGAATGGAACTTTACTCTTGCGGTAGAAAGGAAAGGAAACGGATAGAAACGACCTCTAAGCTTGCAGATCGAGTTTCACTGCTTCGCTGTCTCTTACCGCGACTCGTTCTCATTTTCGCGTGCTCGAGAGCGTTTCCCTTCCGCCGCGAAAGAAAAGGAATCCGCGATTTACTCTACGTGAAGTCATTGTCTGCGCGCGAGTAGATTCCTTCGGCAATTTGTTCTCATCGACTACCGCTAGTTTCATTCACGGCATATTAAAATACACATTCTAGGATTTCCGATAAATATGTATATCTACGAGCCAGCAGAGATAATTTTATACATTGGGAAGGTCTTAAGATGTTTACAACCTGTATCTTTTCAATTTTATACAGTTCACTCCGGTCCTTGATACATAATTTTATAACATTAACGTGCGGATTGTAAACGCCTTAACGAATTAATTTAGTTCAGAGTAATAATTATAATTATTATAATCGTTATTAGTAAATAATAATTATTAGTAAGTATTCAAAAAATCAGTAGCAATTATATAAAAAATTGAATAATCATATATTCGACTCGAAATAATTCTCAAGTGTAATCTGTAAATTTTGCTGTGCACGCATCGAAATTTGAAAATGTAGGGCAAGGAGGAAAAACGAAATTCCACTCGTCCGAAATTCGGCCGATCCCCTCCGAAAGCGAGTGGACTTGACCGAATTGGAAGGTAAAATATATGTTTGGCCGAAATTCTTCGGTAAAACGTCGCAGACATTCATCTGGTTACATTTCTATGCGACTCCCCTTTCGTCTCGAAAAGGGCGATGCGCGCGAAAAGGAACGAAAGGACGTCGCGAATTGGAATGTTCATCAAGCGTTATTCATTTTCCAAGCAAAACGACACCTCTGCTTCTCAGGCAGAAAGGCTTTTCTTTTTGCAAGGCTATAAATTATATTCGAATTTTTTAATTTAACTTCTCAAACGTTCCAAATTCTGTGCCGAATTACAAAACTCTATTTCCATTTATTAGTTCCAACCGAATATCTGAAACTCAATGAATTATCCAGTAATTATTATTAACCACTTCTTTTTAAATCGCTTGAGAAAATACTCCAGGTGTAAATGCTTTGGACTAGAACGATCACTTTCTTCTTCCAAAAGAGAGGATTATGGGGAGAGAAATTCTCAAAAAAAAAAAAAAAAAAAAAAAGGAAAGAATTACGAGAAGAGGGATTCTGTGAAAGAGAGAGGATGGTGAGAAGGGAAGGAACGAGAAAAGGAAACGATGATATCGATAGGGGAAGAGAGATTGCGTATCGACTGGAAAGGTTCGTTGCACCGGGAGGGTAAGCCCTGGTTAATTTTGTATCGACAGGCACCTATGGTTTGTGCCCGCAGATATGCCTATGCCTATGTAGGTTAATTCACGCTCGATGGGAATCGACCTACGGAGGAATCGCGACATGGGTCAGGTTAACGAATGGGGTAGGTTAGGAACGTGCGAATCTCGGTGCACGTGGCGCGCCATATCCGTACCTGTTCCGCTTTTCTCTCTTCGTGTCTCTTTCTTTCGTTTTCTTTTCCCCATACACCTCACTCTTTTTCACCTTATACGCAAAGACGATCAACAATTATTCTATTAATGATACAAGAAATATTTTCATCCTCCATTTAAATATTTCTTTATCGATCGAATACATTTTGTACATTAAATTTTAACATTAACACTTTCATTGCGTGCATCTTTGATATTAAGATTAATATTAAAGTATACATACTTGTGAGATATAAATATGGGAAACAAATAAAAAATCGCGGAATTTTGAAAACATCTTTTTAATAATCTATAAATAAAGCACATGTGTGCAGTTTATGGTATTTTACAGTTCTTACATATATGTGAGATCAACTACGATATTCCTGTTTTCTTTAAAAACTGAGAAACATAATTATTAATTTTAAAGTGAAAAATATGTGTATATAACTGCATATCGTGAATCAGAAAAGGCGATCTCAAATGAATATCAGTCTAAAATATTAATGATTTTAATTCATCTGGAAAAGATAGTTTTAGTTCTTTGATAAATCGTTTGGTTTCAATGTCACCAAAATATACATTTCATGATCCAACGATCAACGGTATCTCCTTTTTTTTTTAGCCGTTACACTTTACTTGTTACAGCAAACGTTTATCTGTAAACCTGTGTTTAGCGTAAAATAAATGTGTCTCTTTTCTCGTAAACAGATTCCAAACTTCTGCTTAATTTTTCTTTGAATATCTCTAATATAAAAATTCACATTTTCGCGAGAAGAATTAAATACTCTTTCGGCGACAATAGATGTATCGGTGAATTAAATTCTGTTGTGAAAATCGGTGATCATAAGAAGTTCAAGTTTTTACTAAATAAGTCGATTAAAACTCACGAGGAGGCGAAGCAATGAGCATACGATCGAGCATACGATCGAACATGCAGTTACGCATGTCGAATAACATTTAAATTGTTCCCACGAAACATTCGTTTTCAGATATCCGTGAAATTATTCACGCTTGTCCATGAACGTATGTTAATAATTTTAATTACCGGGAAATATTAGAAATAGTTTGCGAACGCAATCGAATCGAACGGATAGAATTACTTCGATCGATGGATTCCATCGCTTTCGAAATCCAGTTTAATTTTCACTGAATTCGCGTGTTCGTTATTTCCACCAGCGGAAAGATATTTCTTTTGCTCTGAAACTGTACGAAGAATAAACAAAATATAAATTTTTGATATTTATGCCACGTTCATTTTAAACAGTGCTAAAGTAACGTTAAACTCACATTTTAAAACTAAATTCAAACTCTGAGTTATGCTGAGACTTCTAGTGTCTAAATGAACTACTATCAGTTGCACTAATTACTATCAGTGCCAAAAAATATTTCGCTCATCTTATAATCTACTTTAGTCGCTTTTGTAATAAAAACAAAAGGTTTAAGTAAATTTCAATTGCAACTGCTTTCAGAATATAACTCACAATTTACGGTCTCAAGAAATTCTTTCAATTACTTTACTTGAATCTCAAGTTCCGCGCCTTACATTCAATAAAAACGTTAAATTCCAAGAGCGCGAGTTTCAAAATCCACTACGTCTAACGACATAGCACGAACTCACTCGACAGCTGACTTCAGAAAACCATCTTACAATTTGCACGCCCCCAAATGTTTCCTCTTTTATTTGCCAAAAACTCAAGAATATACTCGTGGCTGCAAAAAGCATCACGATAGAGTTACCTTGTGGTTATGTTCATTCGCGAAATTTTGTGGTTGTAATGTTTACAAGCCATCGATATGAACCGTTTTTGTCTTTGATATATCGACTAATATTGGAAAGTGTTTCACCACGTTCGTTCATCGGAGAATGGTAGCAGCGAGGACCATTTATCTCGTTTCTGATCTGACCGCGAGTATTCGAGTATACAAAACGCGGCGCAGATGCATCTCGCGTGTCTTTATCATAATTTTCCTCCGTCACGACGATCAACTCCCCGTTATTTGCCGCATACAATATAACTCGCCTAACGACAATAACCACGGACCGGAATGCAAGAGCAGTGAAAATTTGAGGCAACACCTCGCGGTCTGAATGCCAAAGATTCGCTGAACGCAAGCGTCGAATTTAACGTTATGGGATACGTGGAGCTTGTATCAGAAGAAAAGTTAGATGACTTACAATTATGAAGCAGGAGTGGATGAAGATAGATAGGGTGAATTATTTAACCTCGTAGGATCAGAATTTTGCTTCCTTGAATTGACCCGAACAACGTGTTTGAAATCGATTAAATCTCATAGAAACAGCCGAAGGTACGGTACTATAAAAATCAGTCGTTTGGTGATCGGTGATTTTATACGATACATTTTAAGATTACATAATTTCACGTCGTGTTCGTGATATAAATACGACGATAAACGTGGTCGATAGCGTGGTTACCTTGGTATTTTAAGCGGAAGATAAAGATATGTACTTGAACGTAGAGTCTGAATAACTTCCGAAAAGCCAATTAAATCGTGATAAATCGCAACTGAAAACTAACGACAAACTCTCACAGGAAACATCAATCTCTTTTAATACGCGTCAATACTTTCTTTTGGCAAATTCTTACGACAGAGTTCTTCTTTACGGCCGTTTTGTCTTTGCGTCACAATAGTGATCCGGAAGCGACAGTCACGCGTATTTCTGATAAACGTGTTTTTTCCCACATTGTTTCATCGAGGTATCGATAGAAATTGTTAAATTGCTGGGCGTGACCGTATCTCGTACACATACAACAGCCACGGCCAGTTTGTATACAACTTCCTTGCCTCGCGTTGTTCATTGTGACAACAATTAGTTCGTGCGGCTTTTGCTTTCATTCGTCAGCCAATGGAATCAATTTCTTTCGGTCGTTTCACTCAGAGCTTCGGAACAGACGTATCGCAACGATTATTCGGCCCCTTTTTTAGCGTTTCCGCTTTTTCCTTTCTTTTCGTGCATGGTTATTTGATAATATACCTGATCGTACTCGTAATGATTCATATACGCGACAGCGATATTTCCTTCGATAGTTGGTCGGCTACCCGACTTGATTTACAATCTCATTGTATTTGCCATGGTTCACGAATACATCTGTCTCGCTCGTGCATGCAAGGTGTTCCGGACGTTGGCTCATAGATATAGAATAGAATACTCATAGAAATACTCGTGTATTTCGTCAGAGAAAAATGGAATAAGACGAAGATGTAATAGAAAGGTTGTTCTTGACATGCATGATGAGTTATTATATGTCTACGTAGGTTGACATCATTAATTCTCTAAGATTTTATTAATCGTTTGTAACTTGAAAAGTTATATGCCTATGCATCTATAATTTTTACATTTTACTTACTAACGACTATAGCATTATGTCTCGTTCATAAATTTGTATAGCTCTATATCGATAAATAATCCGTTTATAATTTATAGTAACTACTTATTACAGTAATCTATAGATTTAAAATTAAGATAAAGATCGTAATCAATTTTTCGTGCAATACGTAATTATAGGGAGTTAAATCTTTCTATTAAATTACATTAACAAATATATTATTCACCTATTAATACGTTAAGGAACAGACGACACTAACGTACATAAGTAATTAACTGAAACGTGCACACGGAACAGAATCTTGCAGCAACGATGATGCAACCAAAAATTGAAATGAAAGATGTCGAAGTCGATCGATCGATGGAACGAATGAACGAACGATTGTGCAGCGGATGATTGTCGAGAATAGGACATCCATAGCCATAGTCACGACACTTGCACGGCTATCGAAATAAGTAACGATACTTCGTGAGCTGTGCCCTATCCACCGAACACGAACCGACCGTCGGTCCCGCATTCCCCTTGTCGATCCATTGAACGTACTATACTGTGTTAAACTGCCTTTGAAATTCCATCATCGAAAACAGCGAGCTTTCTGCTACGGTGAAATTGCCAGATTCCCCGTCATAAAACCGATACGTCTACCGGTCGTTCATCAATGTGCGTCGAGAAGAACAGGCTCGAAACCAACACGTCTGGATTTCGTTTTCACGTCGACGCGAGGAATCGTTTTTCTAGGCCCGCGTGCGTGAGCCTGCAGTGGAAAAAGACCGCCCTTCTGCCTCCTTCACCCCCGTGTCGCGGCGCGGCATGCGGCATAGCCTCGCGTGGTGCACATCACGCCACGCCACGCCACACCACACGCCACGCCACGCCACGCCACGCCACTCCTCCTCTCTTCCTCCTCGTGCAGTTACAAAACTCACGCATAACCGTAACTCGCGCATTTCCGCGGTTTTCAGGAGCGACCGGACAGCAGCAGCCGGCCTGTGTACGCTGTATACATAATGGGCGGCTCGCGCAAGAGATGGAAAGCTCCCGGAGAAGCTTGGAGAAAGAGACGAGGCGGAACGGAGATCGAAGCAGATCGAGCGAGGTAGACGGCCACGTTGGAGACAGAGAAAGAGAAAACGCGCAGAACGATAGAGCGTTGAGATGTGCAGACGAGCCGTAGGGAATAGGGAGGGGACACAGAAAGAGAAGGACAAGGCGCAATGTGTACGGTCGCGGGGCGCTACTCATAGGATCGGTGTGTGTCGCGCTGGAGGCCGGCCGAGGTCGACGGCCTCTGGCTCGGCCGTTTCCGCCGCCGATCGGCCATCTTCGGCACTAGGTCAGTGATGGAGTCACTGGCCGCCCCGAGCGTCGAGGCAATGACACCGAGCACGCCGTTGCTGCCACCACTGCCACCAGTGCCACCGAACAACCCCCACTTTACCGCCCGGCGCTCTCCCACCTCGACCACGCGCTCGTTATCCCTTCCTGCTCTGGTGGACTATTCATCGCCGACACCCGCGGTCGACACGACCGCGTGAGCAGCGCCCCCGCACTGACAGTGTTCTTGCGACACGCCTCCCGTCCTCTCTCTGATCAAGACCGCATATGTAATCGGCTTACTTGCACACGGCTACGCCATTGCCTTCGTGCCTCGACGAAAACAAACCGGCACACGGCATGCTACTACATAGCGGCTCGACTCATCTTCCGATTTCCCTTGGAAATCGGGATGACTCGTTTGTTGCAGGAAAAGGATGATGGAATAGCGTGGATCGTTGACAATGATGACGAGCTTGTTATTTCGAGCCGTCGAGGGGTGGCGAATAGCATCGTAGGAAGCGATACCGGCTGATTTTGTGTATCGAAGTAGGCTGTTACTTGGGTTGCTCTGTTGAATGTGGGTAGAGGTGGATGGATGGTATGTTGAAAGAGATGGGAAAAGTTCGTTTTGTGTAATGGATGTTGGTAATGGAAGAAAATAGGTTTTCGGGGTGGGCTTTCGTGTCGCGACTTTCTGAATTAATTTTATAGAAGATAATTTCAAATTGCAAAGATCGAAAGTCAAGCGGATCGTTTAAAAGAAACAAGATTTTTTACAAAATGTACGTACATTGTTAAAGAAGTTCTATAACCTCGTATGTTCATAGAAATTTTCTCTAACTGCAGGTCTTCTACGTTTTAAATTATTGAGTTTATATGCTTCAGCTTTTTCAAATGTTCCTTCTTTCGACGATCAAATTTTTATTCAAACATTTTCTTAGCTCTTGATTCAGCGAAGCATACAAGTACGTTCCTTTATCTGAGCAATAGATATGCTGTAGGGAACAAACGTACACGCATTCTCACGATACTAGCATATTTTATTTGAAGCGTGAGTATAATATTCCGCATTAACGTCTATTCCAACTATTTTCTCCTACCGTTAAAAATGGTATATCATGCAAGTTCGTGAAAGAAAGTTGCTCGTCATCAAGTGATACGTTTCCTTCCCTTCGTGCTTATTCCATCCATTTGATCATTCTTTTAATCAAAGGCCGTTTACTTCGAAAGATATGCAGATTCGTCGGCTACAAGGTCGCCATTATTGCTACAATTAATTTTAATCGGATGTACGGATCGTTGCCGTCAGATAAAACGTTGTAACAGGGAACATGTCGATATATACGTATTACATTTCCCAATTCGTTTCGTTCTACCGTGATTTAATTCATAATTTTCGTTTAGGACGAAAAAACATGGCTACCGTGACAATTCGCAAATAGCAAGTTTATCTTTTTTCTCCGATCTAAAATAAGTTAGTTCTCTTATTTCCGAGCCATTATCTCGCGTATAAATATTTCGTAGAACAACACGGACCTACGGATTCGACAGGACGTGAGGTCCAATTATACAATAGTCGTATCGATCGCACAATCTTTTGCCAATGCAAAGCAAATTGTCTAATTAAAACTAATGATTTGTAACGTTTCTTTTACCATGCAAGAATTCGTGCTTGTTATCTTTATAGAGCTTGAACGCGCTTCATTTATTAAACGAATTTCTGCTTGAACGATGAATCGTCTCGGAGGGGTTGTTCGCGGCCGAAAAGAATCGGTTCGTTGGCGATTAATTCGATTCGGTACTAAGCAACCATGTATACGGCCGGATGCTCCGGCATCGCGCGGCGTTGCGAAACTCGTGCAGACTAAATATCAGAAGTACCGTTTGAGCATCGGCCGGTTGGCCAATAGGTCGTATAAAATGAAATGTAGATGAAGCTTGCGACACCAGGAAGAGAGCTCGAACGTTTTGATGAACAGAATCGTTGTAAAGTTGGATGTTTAACTGCAGAACGTAATGTTCGAGTCGTGGTTGAATTCCTTTGAAGCGATAGTATCTATATATTTCTCGTTAAACCGTGATACTTAAGTAACAGCATTTTAAGATTGAAATGTCGATTGAAATGTTCGCATAGATGTTTGTAGCATATATGAAATAAAAGATGAATTTAGTTTAATTAACACTCATTTAATTAATTAATTTACAAGTTGTTCATTTTTGCAAGATAAACACAATTTTACAGTGTAATATATTTAGGTACTAATTTCGAAAATATCAATGGAACATGGTTGTAATTAACCTAAGTAATTCAGTAACCTTTTACGAATAAGCATGTACGTACTATATGATAGTCATTTGCCCTTTACGAAGAAAGCAAAGTATCAAATACTATCAGTTTTTAGAAAATTTATGAAACAAAGCTTCTTTGAGTGGAAGGTATACTCGTGCATCTAATTCAAAATAATACCACTGTGTGAAACTCATTTTAATTCATAAAAGAGTAACATGAAATGTGCTTTGTGTTTCAGAATGAACGAAAATACTGTTAGAAAATAGTGATTTCTGTATGTTGTGTAACTCGTGATGCATCAAATCCATTTTTCAAGTTTTGCAAATTGTGCAATTTTAAATATTTATTGAACCATATATTAAACAATGAACTACACCTAAAAGAATCTTTGTTATAATGATAAAATGTCCTAATTTTTATTTGATTATTATTGTTGTAAATTTTATCTTTATGTTTCGTTTTCCCCTTTCAAATATATTATGTCAATATATATCAATATATGTCAATAGACATTTAATTTAAGCAATCAAAAATTGAAAGCCCGAGCACTTCAATTTTACTCAATTTTACCATTTTATAATTGCTTTTCAATGTAAAATCATCACACTTCGATCGAATCGTTCTTTAAATTTTGTTGTAATTCTCTGTTTCGTTCTCGTCCGATCAGATTTTTTATTCTACCAATTATATCTTCCCGTTAATCGAATCCAGGCCCATCTCGAAGGGATCAAAAGCGCAGTATGGTGGTCTTATTGTGTTGGTCATTATCGCGATTGAAACACAGCGAGGCAGTAATAGGCGATTTGCTACGCTCGCTATCGACGTCTGCCAATCGTGAGAAACAACTTCCCGGAATCAATATTCGAATTAAGGATGATTATTTCGTCCATTAATTGCGTTATTGTTGTGCGAATTCGCGTTCATGATTGTTGATTCGTATTCGAAAGGACAAATGATGTTTCGTTTCATTGAACAAGCTCTTGAAACACGTGGCTTCTCTTTACTTTCATCGAGATATTTCTTACCGGTAAGGCAAATATTATGCGAGAACTTAATCCATTAATTAGAACGTTTCCCAATCAAAGATTCTTTCTTAGCGCCCACTGAACGTTAATGAGGCTGAATTCGCTTAGTCCTTGTAAATGTAGATATAGTAATGTATGTTTGATATAAATTTAATGATACAAAAAATGCGAACAATACAAGAAACGTCTATATAGAAAAAGTACTATAAGATCGAAAATTTGTATGCATTGGTGAGAATTGAAAGTGCAAAAATGCGCAGAGTGCAAAGGGTTTGTAAAAATATGTGCAATATTCAGGGAATGGTGTTCTCTCCAATGTTTAGTAGGCAAAACAATTTTCTATCTAGGCTACATATCTTTAATTACATTCGTAAAAATGTGAATTTGCATAAAAATCCGCCGTCTAATTATTACATCCAAGACATTATTAACGTATATAAGATAACTAGAGAATTTGAAAGTGTATTGTGCGAAATGAACGATTACTTGTTTCAAACCAGTTCAATACGAGAGGTTAATGTTAAATTATCATTTAAATTATACTTCATCAAGTATAACTTATTTTTCAAAGAAGATATATACTAAATACTAGATTTAAAAATGGTTGTCCTTTTTTATAGATAAGAATATCATGTTTCCAGTCATAAAACTTCTGATACTCGATTTTCAAATATTTTCTCTACAAAAATTTCCAATTTCTATTTTACTACTTTTCATACACCATCCCAATATCAAAATGTGTACTAAATTATCAAATTCTAATTTAAATTATGTATTTCAATAATTAAATTTAATTTATGTATTTCAAACTTTAATATATAAAATTGAATACAGGTCTCACTTTCCCATTACACGAATTATTATAAAACTAGAAAACGTCTGATGAAAATCGAGAATACATATTTCTCTGGTTGAGTTCGGCCACTCCTTTTTAAGCTTTTAGGACCTCCCGCGTGTGAAAACACTTTCGTCCGACTTCCTACCCCGTGTTGTTTCGTGTTCACCCGCTTTTCCTGCTGCCGACTCTATATCCTGTGGAATTGGCTGCAGGAATGCACGAAATCATCGTCCCTATCCGTCAATTCGTCTTCGAAAACCCTTCAAGAACTTCACCCTCACGGCGCGTCGATATGCCACACTTAGGACCTTTCCACGCCCTCATTATAGTACTCGATCTATCGTCGTGCAATTTCGTTGACGAACATGCAGCACGATTGTGCGATGAGGAATCAGTGGCGCTGGAACGAGGTTTCGTTTATTCAACCTTTGTCACGACGAAATGGTCAATAAAATGGACGAATTTGTCGATAAAATGTTACTAAGTTCTCTGTGTTTCGCGATTGATCCGCGTTGTAGATATATGTACAAGGACAAAATATATGAATCGAGGAATTGAAATGTGGAAGAAAGGAGAATAAGAAACAATCGACACGTGTCTCGTAAAACTTTTACAAGTTTGCATTCTTTTTTAAGGAGATGAAGATGACACAAGGTTCTCTCCTAGTTATAATTTTGTTAATACATTTTGATAGACATTTATGTATTTTATTACTATTATTGATGTCTACGTTCTTATATTAGAAGCAAATCTGGTTTAAAAACGTTCTGGAACACAACTGATAGTTTACCTTGTGCAAACAATGCAAATATTCACGCAATTACGTATCTCTTGATCAGAGATATCGTTTAATGATCAAGACGGAAATGCGGAGTATGATTTGAAAAGCTCAAGGTAAACTTCGTATCTTTGAAAGAAATCCGTATAAAGGAAAAAATCGTTCTCATTTAATAGGCAGACATGCTGCTGCTCGTTCTACGAACTGATCAAAGTGGTACAATATTAAACTTGCTTGTAATAGTTTCTGCATTACTCGGAAGTAAATAACGTTTGAAATGATAAAATCAAAATACTGCACATATAATATATGAAATACGATTGGATGTAATATATATTTAAAAAATATTAAAACCGAAGAATATACATATGTTAAGAAAAAGATGTCTTTTAATTTGAAGAAGAATAGTGTGGTCAGTTAATTTAAATATTTCAGTTTGTGTAATGCATTCTTTAGATATATCAATTATCTACAAAATCATCTCTAAATTATATTGAGAGTAAATGGTTATCTTTTAAGATTCGATTGCTTCGAAATTGACTCCAAGGGTGTAATGAGATTAACCGAATGTAGTCTACATCGTAACGTAATTCGATTTTGTTAATACCACTTCCAAAGACAAAATTCAAAACAAACCACATCTTCCTGTTTTAGCGATTTAATTGAATCGGTGTATTTGCATAAACGTATGAACATTTATATTGAAATTTACAATCGTGAACATTTGATTGAACGCGCAGAGGAACCTTATGCGGATTTGCATGAATCTTACAGTAGACCCGATCGTGCATTATGCATGCTCCGTAATTCGTAACTTTTGATTACCTGATGTCATCAGTGATTTATCGGCCACTCCATTGCCTTCCTTTCTTACTCCACACAGCACACAGAAACGATTTGTATGTTCTGGATCTCTTCTCTCATTTTTCCTCTCTTTCTTACCATTTCTCCTTCCAATAAATCCCTCTTTTTTGTAATTACAAACTTCGAAAGCACTCTAAACGCTATGTAACGAGGAGTCGTATCCTCGGGGCTGTATCAAGTGCACCTGAGAATTTCATTTTCTTTTCTTAGGAATGTCGAACCTTAAGAGAAATTTATTGGATAAAATCGTCTGGTTTAGGCTCAACTGATAATTTCGACATAGAAGTTGATGAAGCTTTCGCCGAATTATTATATGCAGAATTTGCATATTTTTTTCTTTTTTGATTTCGAAGTTTCACATGACTTTGGAATTCATTACATCTAATAAGTAGGTGAGATTGACCATTTAAAAATATTTATAAAATATTTGTAACGCAGAAATCGCTGTGAATGTTTCTGGTGGCTTTGATATTTGTTGTTCTACAAAGTTGTCCCATATCTTGCCTATTCCACCGTGTTTAAGATGTCTAACGTTAGAGTTTTCGCTTAATTTTTACATGTTAAGCAGTATTCAGTAAAAACGTGTTAAACACATTCGTTTCATTTAACTTAAATAAATCTTACCCGTTACTCAACAGAGTCGAACAGAAAATTAACAAAAGCGCCATAAATTTTTGGGTGATGGCAGATAAAATGTTTCCCTTCGTTTCGCTCTACAACAGGTTAAGGGATATATCGATTTTCACATTTCGTTAATCGAATAGCAGTTACCATGTCGCAACATGGGCTATTAAACGTGACGTACGTAAGTTCGTGAGTTAGAAAAAAGAGAAGAGAGGAAACAAGGTGAAGAGAAGAGAGAAGACTAAAACAGCGTGTCACTTTCCCGGTTTCAATAACGCGTCGATCTCACTTTCACCCTCGTGGGACCCCACGAGCGAGGGGAGGATGGTAAAAGGGAAAACGGGGTTCTTGCGGAACATGGTACACCATAATGATCCAGCTTGCTCGACGCGGGATGCGAATAACCTTGGACTAGCGGTACTGTGAGTAACTATAGCGGTATCTGCGGTTGGATCGGATTGCTTCGCGATCTTTGAGTTCCTTGAACTATTATGGCGCTGTCGAGTTATCGTTTGTTAAGTGTTGTATTTCCTTCGTGTTGTGAAAAACGATCAGATGTTTAGAAATCGACGTTTTATCTTGACCATGAGGTAGAAATTAAAGTTTAAACTTGTCAAAGTAAAGTCAATAATATTTATATTAGCCTTTAATATTGCAATAATTTGTCGTTATCATCGGTAATTTATTTATCCGTGTAATAATTTATAATTTCTTAACTTTTAGACATTTAAACGTTGACTGTGCAGGGATAGTGGGTGAACAAAAATCAGACTTTGGGTACAACAAAGTACAATTTCTTAAAACTGCTTCGGTGACGGATGTTAGCAGACCGAGCTCACTAACTTATTGTTCTGCGTGCACGCTTTTTGGTCGAGTTCACAGACGCAGACGCGCGCTCGTCCGCGCATATATGTATACAGATACTTTCTTTTTCTGCACGAATCGTGAGCGTAAGACTCGCGCTTCGTTACTGTGGAACAGTAGTAGACTGTTGTAGACGAACGTCACAATAATGTGTCGCCAACGTTTGTAGTGGCGGTTTCAGCGATAACATCAAAATATGCTATCGTCGTCTACAACAAAAAACTAATCTCTAGTTCGATGTGAAAATAATCTAATTATAGATTAAATTATAGATGGTTTATAAATCATCGTGTAATATTGAAATTAACAAGCGATAAACAATTTTCCATCTCATCATCTTTTTTGCTTTGTCACTAAAAATTAGAAATTCGAGTGTTTGATAACTCGTGAACCAATTTGTGTATATTAGACCCATGTTGTTCGGATCTTGACGCGAATGAGTCACGAGGCGGAAAGGGAAAAGCCGGAAGTCACGTAGCAAGTCGCGGAGCATCAACGTCCAGCATGATGGTCTGACAGCGCAGACGTGGCGCGCACAGATGTGGAATAAGCGTGGACTAGCGGTACGATGAGTAAGTTAGCGGAATCTTCGTCTACGACAGGCCGCTTCGAGAGCCAGTCTAGCGAGTCCAGCTGCGACTGGACTCATCGACTCGTTCACAGACCGTCCACTAGTCAACGACTGGGCCACGGGCTGAATGACGGTACACGTCGCTCATGGTGTGCCTATGGACTTTCACCTCTTTCGAGTAACTCCTGGCCGCGACTCTCGCTTCCATTTCGCTATTGGTTGCGGACGGCCACGGACAAGCTTTGCTGAATGGAGCGTCGAACGCTCGATGCTAATGTTTTAAACGCTCTGCACGTAGTCTAAAGAACGATTGTTCCCTCAAAGATATTTCCTTCTCCCTTTCCCTTTTTTCCTTTCTTTTTCAAATATTACTTGTTTTAGAAATTCCTTTCTTTTTCGCGCGTGGTATTTGAGGTAATAATCGTAGGCTCTACGATGATTCTTTAGCGAGTCTTCGGTATAATGGGAAGAGTTCTCAAGTAGTTCAATATTGCAATTATAATTCTTCGTTATAAAGTTTCAAGTTTGCCATATATTTCAGTTTTCCTCTTACCGTGCACTCTACACATACAAAATACGCAATTTGAATTTTCGAATCGTGCATCACGAGTGATTCACGAATAACGTATACGCTTTTCACAGCGATTACAATCCTCGGGATCGGTAAGAATCAGACGACTCGAGCTCGCCTCACTTTCTAAACGTCGATTCGGATCTCTCCCGGCAGATCCTCGCGATTTAAAAGCAAGTCATGAGTCACTCGCTCGTCTTGCTTCTGTCACTGGATATTCGTCCTGTTCGCGTCGACGAGAATTTTTCTGTGCCTCGAAGACGTTCATTAGACGCGTTTTCTTCCCCGGCTGAATTTCGTTTCATCGTTCAAGACGTTTCGATGCTCGCACCTCTTCGTACGAGATTCCACGTACGTTGCAGGACTGCGATTACACTTTGATCGTGGCTATCAGGCTGAAAAGTGATCAATGTGAGATCACAAATTGTCGATCAACCATTTTGTCTTTCAACAGGTTCGTATAAATAGCATTCTGCTCCATGCGGAATGTCTTTGAAATTGTGGTAGTTACAGTCGAAAAGGTGATTCCTGATGTAGAAGTAAGTCGGAAATATAGAATAAAATTTCTCTTCTTATAGAACCCCATTTTCGAAATATAATTGTATATTTGTTAAGAACGCGTGCTCTTCCTTTCCTATTATATCACGATTTTCGGACATTCCGCATATTACTCGCGTATAAAGAACGGATATTACTCCGAGCATCTGTCCCTAAATGGTTGTTTATCTGGCTGTTTATCGAATGAAATAATGGCTGATCCGTAAAACATGATTTCTCCGAACCATGATCTTTAAACAATTGTTGGCGCGGCAAACGAAAGGGCGCAGTCTCAGCGACCGTGACATTAGTCACGGATCCGTATAACCGCAACGAAATCACTTTCTACGATTTATCTACGACGTTGATCACCTTCGAACAAACAGTTTAAGAATATTCCCGCATTATAATCAGCGGTCCGCGATTCCTTGCGCCTATACAGCTTAAAATCGCGTGATATCGTTGCGTCGAATCTCTCCGTATAACGATATTCGTGCAAGCTAGGCGAGCTAGAGCAATTAACTGGGTTAACAGGTGCGATATCCGAGCGATGTTTCTTGCGTTTGCATTTGCGTTTGACGATTGAGAACGCACAGGATATCGAAGAACGAACATCTAAGCAGTTTTATAGTACGTGAAACTATTCTGGAAGCAAACAGGAGATGATTCCTTATTAAAAAATAATTAAAGATGTAAAAGATAAAAAATATTCGATATAATTTTCAAAATACCTAACGTAATTGGTCCTGTAATCGAACGCGTTCGATATCGCCGGATTCCTGGATATTTGCAAAATATGAATACTTTCATCGAAACTATTGACACCACTTGACTGGGCATCATTTCCATCACTAATTAACACGGAAATCGAGTTCAACGTTGCCTGCCGCTTTTAATTTATTATTGACGGCTATTAGTACCTACTCCGACGGGTTATTTTGAACACAAATGGTGAAAACGTGTTCGTAGATATTCCAAATTAAATGCTTTTTATACCTACGTTGAATATTAAATAAACATTAACGAACAATTTTTTCTTGTCACTTTCGATTTAACGGAACATTTTATGCGCCTCGTCCCTCCGTTTCTTTCATGAAACAGCTATTTTCAATCTTTCGATTAAAACGTATTAAATACTTGACATTATTTATATCGGTTCGTTCTGTTTTCCTACTCTTCGATCTTCACCGTTCCTCTCTTGAAGATCTTACCCGTGGCCAGATCAGCCACGAACGTCGTGGAATACATTATTGACACCGCAGAAATATCGAACGAAGGATGAACTAAGGAAGGAGAACGTCGCACCGCGTCGGTGGCCGCGCGTGGCCGATAGATCTCGTTTCATTTTTCATACCGCGGAAGAGTTCTCCGTTCTCGACGTGCGGTTGTAACTACGTTGCATTCTCATAATCGGTCAAGCATAACTTCCAGCGATATTCAATCCCAGCTAATTTTATACTGAGCCTGGAACCTAGCTGGCTCCATCGTTTGTTTGTTGGCTAGATCGTGTAAGTATTATGCCACTGCAATAAACTTTCTCCCCGAGGACGATGCAACTGGCCGTACTAGTCGGAGTTCTATGCGCGTCGTCCAATAGAATCGTTCGCTTCAAAGTAGAAGGTCCTTTCTTCCTTTCTTCCTTTCTTCTCATCGGAGAATTATCATTTGTGTTGTTACGTTCTTTGAAACCTTTGCGTATGGATTTCCCAAATTTAAGAAAAGCATCAAATAATCGTTGATATGAATGATTCTTTGTTTATAAAAATTCGGGGATCGCGTCAGGATCGAAAGGACGATAGTTCGCGTATTTGAGTTTAACAGATGATGTTTAACACTAAGTAATTAAAGATTGTAGCACAGTGACTGTTCACTTGAATGAGCTGTTGTAACGTTTGAAGTACACACGAAGATTCTAAAGTCCAGGTCATAGAATGCCGCGGACGAACTCTTTTCTTCAGACTTTTATTTTCGTCGCATGCTTTAATGTAACGATTAATAAAGTCAAGCGTTAAGTGGCTTTGACGGAAACATCGAGGTCTCGAATAGTTCTAACACCAGCGTCGAAATAATTCTCTACGAAATGACTCTCCGATAACTTTCTATCGTGCAAGTTTTGTTCTGGACTTAGACTTATGCAAAAAAGAATTTTAGGCCGAGAAACATGGAAAAATCAGGCCTAACGGGTTGTAATACATAGATATATTAAATACATTCTAAAGAACCGCGCTTTAAGAGAAACACTCGAGTTTTCATAGTTGGTAACTGTATTTATAGAGTACAAGTGACATACTATTACAAGGAAAAGAGACGGAAGAATAAAACAGTCGAGAAATACAACTATTTATTCTTTGTTTCATCGGTGTCTTTTTCGGCTTCGTGAATGTCGTCTGTGCGATGTTGAAAAATTCGATGCGAAGTTTGCCGCATTAAAACACGGGGTTTACCGCCGCAATTTCGGCTCAGGAAGAGAACCAATCGCGGGAGTTCTTTTTTCGCAGTCATCGTCTCGGTAGCTAAATTAGTTTTATGTGAGCGTAGGAAAGAGAAAAAAAAAAAAAAAAGAGAGAAGGGGATCCGTTCGAAATGGAGGATAAAAACATACAGCTGGTAAAGTGTTAATATTTTCTCGTTGATCTTGTACATATAGTTAATTTTTTAATTGCGATTTTCTTCTTTATCCGATAAACTTTCTTTACGATGACATTTGAACTTTTGAAGAAGCATCGAGCACTGCGATCTTAGGATTTCTGTAATTCCTTAATTTCTATTTTCTTTTCGAATCCACGCCGCTGTCGGTCTATTTACACGGCAAACGTAGGCGTATATCGATTTATATTTCGTTAATAATAAAGATGCGATGAATGAGACGAATGACGTTCAGACCTTATATAACCGCGAGGTCACTGACCCTGATACACTTTCTCCAACGAGAAGTTATCTGTCATAAATACAGATAAATATTCGTATCGTTTGACAGACGAAAGAGAATCAGCGTGATAAAGCATTTGTTATCTTTATCTCCTTTTTCCTTATTATAAAATATGTAGGTGTAGATGTCTTAAATATACGGATGTAATTTTGGAAATTCCTGATGTGATTTACGACACCGGTTGTCAAAATGGCATTACGTGCACGTTTTTGTATCGTTATAGAGACCACGAAATTGAATGCAGTAAGATAATGTCAAAAAACTAAATGCTACAGCATAAATATTAAACTAAATAGACATAAATGTTAATGCATTTATACAGTAGCCTTCTTCCATTTTCCATAGTCGCCGTTATAGCGCTATAGTGGAACATATACAGATGTTAATGTACGTCAGAACGAAGAGATTTTATAGCGAATAAAATTCCAGTATTAACTATATATGTAGGTTCTAGCATGCCGCGTTGTATTACCTACTACTACATACCACTAATGGTAATAATAATAAAAATAATCATAAGAACCAACTTAAACGTTTGCCATCAATAAAACACTAAATCCTCGTAAAAAAACTTGTAAGCCTGAAGAAATCGCTGCTACGCTCGTCACTTTCGTCTCTTCCTCGATCGACACGTTCTCGCGTGTCCGCGATCGCAGCGCGGAACGTTACATATCACTCACGCCGGATAAAATTACACCGTGGGAGCGATGACTCGGGCATAAAAATACATCGAAATGCAACTCTGGTCCGCGTGCATCCGTGCGCGTATCTCGAGACAGAGCCTCGACGCGCGAAAACACGCGGCGACGCACGCGAAACGCACGCACTGCCTGAATGGAACGTAATAGAATTTACGAGTCAAGGAAGCGACAGCGGGCCAACTGTGCGGCTACCGATCGGGGGAAACGGAAATTTCCATGGGGTCGTTCGATACGAACCGACACCGTGCATTTCATGGACAATGCATAAAGGGATCATCGGTGATCGTGGCTGATGTTGGGCGGTAAACGATGTAGGCTTTAGGAGATTAGCGATGATTTTACGAATATTAGGAAAAGAGGATTGCCGAAATTGTATTGCACGTGAAATTTAGTTACTGGGGAGTTTGACAATGCCGATGGTAGGTATAACCTACGTCGATGGTAGGTTAACTTATTAACATATTGGGCACTGAAGTTAACTTCCATCTTGTTCAGACTGAATTTCTTATGAGAACATTTATATATCGTAAAATACATATTTTTATTCCTGTCTGTAAATTAAATGCGAATTTAAGAATACCGCGTGTGTATTTAATGACAGTACTGTTTATGAAGAGTACCTCCGTTTATGTTATAAATCTTACCATGTGTTTATGTATCGTCGAACTGATTTTACAAGTGACAAGATTTAGGATAAGCGCGGCGTATAGATTTTACTTGCCTTTTCACTTTTTCACTTGCGACAACTAAGAATTCTTATATCCATCGAACGTTCAAATTGCTTTGTTATATTAATTTTATCTTCAATACTCATAATAACTTGTACTTTTAAATCCCGGAAACGTTCAGTGCGGTCAACAGTGAACGACGTTGGTGCGTACGAAAATTCACGGAAAAGAATCCCGCGATCAGCAGCAACTACCGCAATGGTAACAGGCCGAGCTTCGTCTCGATGCCAAGAGCAAATGAGTATTCGGCATTAAAAGCAGGGTCATTGACTGGTAGCGGTGGTTATACATACAGACGTAGCCACCTCGTGTATCCACGCGGTCACACTGGAGGGGCCGTTTTTACGCGCGGGAGTTATTAAAAGCCGAAGCAAATGGCGAGAAAAAGCGACCGGCTTAAAAAAGAAGTCGAACGTTACCGTCTTTCTGCCGAGTGTCACGGCTCTTTGCTCTGAAACTCACGGTCCCTACCTGAAAGGGAAAAGGAAACGCGCCTCTTATGCTTCGGCTGAAATCGCCGCGCCGCGCCGCGCCGAATGATTCCTTCTGTGAATGAAGAGAGAATAATTGAAACATTGTTTTGAGGAAGTTAAAGCTTGGCGTTGGTTTGCCAATTGTGTAGCTTGGTTGCTGTGCAATAATCGAGGCGTATTAGACCCGATGCAGACGAGCGATTTGCGACAAATCGGCGCAGCGACAGTCGGTTGGAAGAACAAGGAAATACATATGTATGTATCCTTCTTTTGTGAAATAGACGAACTTTATTTCCCTGTTCTTCCAACGTCGCCGATTTGCCTCAAACCGCTCATCCGAAACAGGCCTTAGGTTGTTCAAAAAAAGATGGAGGCGTTTTTTATATTTACCATATTAGATTATTTCCTGTGTTATCTACAACTGATGATTAAACTAAAACATTATTTATTCAAATGGTTACTTTTTATTTGTCTATTAAATACAATTTGTCCAGATCTGGTGTCCGACTCGGATCCGAGAGTCCGGATCCGAGACCCGCGATGAACGCGTTAATTCACTCTCCCTTTGATCGTGAAATTGGGCAAACCTTAACCTTTAAATGGAACGGCTATGAATGCCGGGAATGTAGTGCAACAACCTTGCCAATGGAGGGAATTTAATCTCGACCACGCTTTCCTTCCTGTCGGATAACAGACTCGGCAGAGAAAGAAAGAGAGAGGCACTTGACAATAGACCTCGCTGTTGCGGTCAGCTGACTGTTTCATACAAAAAAAGAAAAAAAAAAAGAAATAAGATAATCCTACCGCAGCGTTGATAACAGAGCAGCTTCGCCTGCCTGTTTCTAGACGATGAATTTTATTCCAATTCGATGGTACCCGATTAAACATTTTCACTCTCGTGCTGTACCATATTTAATTTCACGCGCTTTCAGAAAGATCAATTTTAAAAAAATATATAATAATGTTTGCGATACCGTAACATTTTTGCATTTTACGCGAGATGTAAGTCACTAGCCACTCTATCTTTCTCCGTTGAAACAAGCGTAAGGTGCTCTAAAAATTCCAAAACCCCGATGCAAACTACATGCGTTCATCGATGCTTTACGAGCTTGGAAGCTTTACAGGGCTTCTGAAGTGCAACGACACTACGTTGCCAGTCACCGCGACCTCTTTCTTTTCTGTATACGCCACGAAATTTCTTTCAATCCCTATTGTATTTTGCACTGTTATTATATTATATTACTATTATTATTATTATTATTATTATTATTATTATTATTATTATTATTATTATTATTATTATTATTATTATATATTAGCTGCTGGCAAATTCTTCAATCCAGAAAGAGTTTCTTAACGGAACTCTTAAAGGTAACTCTTAAAATATACACATGAGCTTAGAGGACTAAACTAAACGAAGTGCGTAAGCATATGCTGAGAACAACATGCAAAGAAAGAGAAATCGCTCGAAAGGATTAGCCAATTCAGATGTCAGTGATTTGTAACATGTCCCAATCTTGTCGAAATATCAAAATAATAAGGGAGAAAAGAGAAAAAATAGTTAATGCTTTAAGATATTTAATTGTATAATTATATAACAAATTACCAGAGGGATGACCATTACCCTTAACGTGTCATTTTTACAAGGTGTACAGAAAGAAAGAATGTCCACACGTTCTTTCCGATACTTGTACGTCGTTGTTTGAAGATGAACGTGGATAACACAATGTTATGTCCATAGCTATATTAAATGTTCTGTTACATTTTTATGACGCGTAACGAATCATTGCTAACGGGTCAACTTCGGGAAACTTTCACTGCCGCGAGGCCACGATAAGTTAGGCATTTTGCGCGTGCGATCATGGTGTCACCAGAAACGAGAGCTGCCTGTATGGTCTGATACTTCGCGGCTTGCGTAATCACCTATGGTTCATGCACCTTGCCCTGTCGAGGCAACGGCTCACTGCTTCTTCAACGTTCTGCTTCCGCGTTTTCCTGCTAGCTTGAATGCGTAAAACGTTGGTCGAGGACATGTAGCGCAAAATTAGAACAAAAAATAGCAAAAGATTTATCAGGTAAAAGATAACAAGAAACAAAACAGCAAAAACTTGTTTGTTCACTAAAAATACCAACAGACTGCGTTTTACAGTCCAGCCTCAAGAGATCAACGAAGGTCCCTGCAATCGGTCCTGCCAATTTTATTCTTTTCCTTTCTCCTAAAGACTCACGGGAAGCTTCTGCCAATTGCTTGGGGCGTTTGCATGGTTTAGACATGCGATCCAGGGCGGACTACCAACGTTCAAGAACGCACTATCAAATAGTTCATATCAACGAATACATCGTTCACGAATAACTCTCTCTTCCTCAATTTTTTTTTCGATCTTGTCATGATTCTATTTAAAAAGGTTTTAAGAGACAAGATTTTATGGGAAATTTGATACTGACGAACATTTCAAACTAATATTACGGAAAATATCTATAACTCTATTGTTAAGGCAAACTAAAAAAAATATGGATATTAGAGTTATTAATTAATGGCCGAGGTTAATCTTTATTGCTCTTTTAATCGACCTGGAAGAAAACATCAAGGACGGATTGATATTAAAAGATTTGTAAACAGGAAATATCGAAAGTATGGTTTCAGTCATTTTGAAATATATTTGAAATTGAAAAACACTATTATTACATACTTCGCAATAGGATAGAGATCTATGTTTTTATTCCCCTGATTCTTCTCAAAATGTATCTAGCGGTGATCCCTATCTTTGTCCTATCTTGTCTGTGATATTTATGTAGAGAATATTACAGAGCAGAGGATCCATCTTCCTCATCAAAATGTTTCGTGATCTGGCAGCTACGATGAGGATCATGGCATTCGTGACTCGTGACATGGAAGACAAAGTATAAAGGAAAGGTTAACAAACCACAGGATGTTTCTTTCAAACTCTCTTCATTTTCATCTTTACACGCATGTATGTATGTATGTATGTAGATTTGCTTTAGTAAGTACATTCAGTGTAACTTTGGTGTTTCTTTTTATATAATAATGGGCAAACAGTGGATAGAAATAATAATAATACTCTGAAACTAATTTAGACCTATGTTCATCAAGATATTGAAAATTTCTCAAATTTCATTAATCATCAACAAGATCGATCAGTTACGTAAAATAAAGTACTGCAATCTTCTCTTCTCTTGGTTCGCTTTGCTTAATGATTGTGCGTGCACGCGAACAAATCGTGGATAGGTCTTAGCGTACAATTGCATACGCTCTTGCACGTACAGGGTGAGTGCGTGCGCCGCGCGCTCGTCTATACTCGTACATAGGCGCTGGCGCGGGCGCGCGCGCGAGCAGACACCGTGTAGAGCGTAGAGCGTAGAGCGTAGAGTGTAGAGTGTAGAGTGTAGAGTGTAGAAGGTGCCGTGTCACGTCACCGACGAGCCAGGACGTCGCGTCGTAACAGTAGGTCAGCAGTGAAAGTGGCTAGGCAGCGAGATGATTGCAATTGCACCGCAACCGGGGGAGTTTAGCGGCACGCTTCCTGGTGTCAACCGACTACCGGCATGTCGCGATTACTCTCGGATAATCACCGATTCTTTGTCCGGGAAATTGCTTTCTAAACGCTCCTTCCGACGCTCTGCCTTTCTGACCCGGGTTATTGAACGTTCTCTACGAATTCCACTTTTGACGGATTACAATTTGCCAGGATATGCTTTTACAAGTTTCGGATTACGTATCATCGTGTACTTGTTTGTTTATTTTTAGTGTTCATTTTTATACTAATTTAAATAATTTACTTTCGATATTATTTTAATATTATTTCAATATTTCAATATTATTAGCTACTAAAGATACTGCCAATTCTTTTAATGTAAGTCGAAAGCCGAAATTACCTGGGATATTTATTATAGTAAGAAGACACGAAGTGTTCTCAAGCGAATGTGATGTTTGATGGGCATGCGAGGGTTAACGTTTTCAACCTGCTACGCAGAAACATTTCAATCGGCTATCGGATCATTAAAAACAGGAAACTATTACTGTTAAAAAGAGGTCGCAACGAGCTGCACCATAAATCATAAATCTAAGCGTTTTGTTCATTCACGGCCGTGTGTACGGGCGCGAGCGCGTAAATAAGAAGAAAGTACAAAGTCAATTCTCGGATCGTTAATCATGCCGCGCCCAACTATAGGAGCTCGTGACCGATGACAAATCTAATGAAGAATGTAAGTACACAGAGCAGTGTGCTTAAGCGAACAGTGGTCACCGAGAAGCAGTGTATACGATTCGAGGATACCATGAACAGATGTTTCTTCGTTCTGTACGTGCGACTTCATAATTCATGCTCACCTAAGACTTCCTAATCTTCGGTTCCATCGAGAACTAGTTCGAAAAATAGTCTCGACGACAGAAGAGAAACGATATAGAGAGGAGCCTCCTACGTAATATGAATTCTCTTCTCTTTTTTTAAGCGACTGGTTTCTCCTTCGAATTTGTGGTTGGCTTTCCATATAGGCGACTTTGTTAAATCTTCCACGAGACGCAATGTTTTCAATGTTTAGTACTGTCTAAAAGTGTGATAAAAGAGTAGTTAAATAATAGATAATATCTTGAGAGTGAAAGGTTAATTTTCAGTGGCAAAAAAATCACTAGCTGCCATAGTTTTCATTTCAGGCTCGTATTAATACAAAGAAATTTTTATAAACATAACGTCGAATATGAGATCTTTACCTGCAATAGGGAATTCCTTTTAAATCAAGATACACATAATGTATTTGGATAAAATTAGGTATTAATAATAGCAAATATAAAGTGGACAATAGTTTATCGTCGATCCGCCAAGTCCATTTATACAATTTATAGTTTAATGCGGTCAACTCTGCGATTTCTTCACGTGTACACAATGGTGCGTAGAATTATTTAGTAGCTTATCGTCTGTCAGCTATGACCACGGCCCGATACCGATTCCTCAAACATTTGCGTGTAATCGTATCGATCTTCTATTTGCTTTACCGGATAAACGGAACCTGACTATGAATATGTGTAACTATGCTCTTCGATGGCATTAGAAGGAACTTCGAAATTCGCCGATCGATCCAAGTAAACTATTATGTTCGGCGTTCGGTGGACCGCAGGAAGTTGTAATTCCCTCGGAATATTGACGATGGAGGATCTTGATTTACCACTGTCGCTAACTTGTGAAGGATCTAATTATGTTATGCTTTAAGATTATTATAATAACTGTCAATCAATTGGTATTGTAGTAACTTATAATAAGAATTTTAGAACAGTTATTTCAGATTTCAAGTACCACCAACCTTAATATTATGTTAACTTAAAACTAAAAATCAATAAAATGAAATCATTTTACATCGAAAATTTTACTCCTTTTGATACGCCAATCAACATTTAATAATATGTTGCGAACAACTAACGAATTCCAGAATTACAAACAACACAGAGAATAGCATTCCCGACATAAATTACATTACTGTCTAGCACCATTGCATTAAAACGTTCGAATGGCAAGCCGATGCAAAAATAATGTTCATTATCAAAGCGCTTCTGTGCTTGAAACGTTCTTCGAATTGCCACTGGGAAATGGAAACAGTGATAGAGGAAGTTTGAAATTACAAAGAATCTAACTTCAGAAGACAACGTGACTGGCATGTAACAGACAAATGGAAAGGAAGCGAAAGAAAGATTGTACGATACGGTCATTCACCATGTTACTAGGTTAATGGCGAAGATAAATGAGAGCTTTGTCGATAGGTGTACGCGATGCCATACGTGTAACTGCTTAAGTATGTCCATTTCTATTTCCATTCATACACCCAACTGATATCACTGATAACATTCAATCGTTTTTTTATTTCTTTTTGATCCACATTACTATTTTTTCCCTGCTTTCCTTTTTAATAGACTCATGGATTTTGGATTTAAGTCTCGCAATGTTGAAGTATCACAATGTATAACTACATTATTTTAACGGAATTATTTTTTTGATTTTTCGTTCCTTTTCTTATTTCGGTTGTTTCGTAGATGTATCGTATCTTATTTAGCATATAATAGGAAATTAATTTTTAGGTTTTTTATTGATTAAGTTTTTGGAAGCCGAATGTTGAATAGGGCAACAACAACAAGTGAGTCCTTTTTAAGGCAATTCATTATTTTAAGGTAATTTATAATTTAATAAAGTAACATTTTCCTTTTCTTGCCTTTTTTTTGAGAGACAGAAAGATAATCGTCCGATTGTGAAATTAAAAGTTCTTTTTTCTCCTTGAATACGATGAAACAAAAGTTATTTTCTTATGTATAATATTAAAAAGCAAGATGAAAGAATTAGAATAAATATTAAATCGATTTTTTCACGTTTAAACTTTAATAAATTTTTACTCATATTCGTGTCTAAATTTTATTAAATCAAATGAGCGTATAACCAGGACAAAGAGAAATAATTCTCAAACTGCTAGAAACCTCTCTAACGCAATAATAATTTCGTACTTTGAAGAGTTTATATGGACATGCCTGATAACTTGAAACAGTATTAAAGCAATTTCAATAATTTTAATAAAATCCTTCTTTTTTTTCTTTCTTTAATCAAACGTTGTTTGTTTAACTTTAAATATTGTCGTGCATGATATTTTTTGTCTTCTGAGTTTTTGTTAATACAAGTAGGTAAAACGAATAGGTAATATGCCGAATTCATCACAAATAATAAACTTAAATAATATATCGAAGTAACAATGACCGTTAAATAAGCATTTACATTAATATCACAATTACTTTATACAGAACTCCAGTAGAGGCAACGTATGCCCCAATATTCAAGTGCCTTGGCACTCGTAAATCGAGGAACGTCGCATAAGTGCACCACATGTACGATTACGCTCGATGTAAGAGTACATACATTTGGTGTGTCTGCAATCATATATCCCGGCCCACCGACATCGGTCGTAATGTCTCATCAATGTTGCACGGGCAGCCAGTCTGCTACGTGTTCTTCGTTCTCTTTGCTATAAGGTTCGAGCGTTCTCGCAAGAAGTTACTACGTTCCGCCATAATACAAAAATCGTTTCCAGGATAATCGATCGAATATTTCAAACTTTACGACAAGCTTGTTTTACATTACAACACTGACTGACGATGAGCCATATTCGTGACACAGTTTAGTTTGAATTTTAACTCGAGTTTCGACGCTTTATACCGAAGTTAAATACTGTAAAATAAAAATTTGTGGCGCGAGTTGATTACAAATGTTCTATTGTCATTAAGACGCGACTAATCTTTTATATTATATATTAATATATAATATAATTATTATATTACATATTTACATATATCATGCTATAAAAATTAATCTAATATAAATTCATTTAATGATATACATTATACTTTCCTAAGTGTTCCTATAATTGATGATGCTGAAATATCGGAGTCCCTAAAATTCTCTGCTGGGTTGTGGTAATTAAGTAAAAACTCAGGATCCTTTTACTTTCCTTAGGGACATTTTCTTAAACCTGGAGTTAAGTAGCTGCTAAAGGAATCATAACTCATAATGTTACGGTTTAAGATAACTATGGCAATGCTAAACTAGGATTTTTGTGGACAGTAGAACAGTTTGGTAAAACGGAGTAAGTCTAGCGCGTAAATTGTCGTGTGCATCGAACAGAATTCCGACTTGATGGGATCAATTTTGGTGGTCAGTGAATCATCGCGGCCGATTGGCAGTGTGTCAAAAGTTTGCATAATCAGTACCGAGAATAAATGAACGACGCGCGGCTAGATAAGCGCCGGGACGCGGAAACGCGTTTACATGAAATTAGTAGCGCGCCTGCTAAATATACTGTTAGCTTTTTAAATAAATATTATCGTTATCGAAGCGCGTTTAAGATGAATCGAGGCAAATCTTGGTTGTGAATAAGTCAAAACAGGCGTGTTGTCTCATATGAAACGAGATAATTTTCATGAAAGCAATTCGGAACAGATACGAAAATGTAGGAAAGTTTTGTTTATTTAAAAGGAAGAAGAAAATGGGGGAAAAATGCAAAACACAAGCTACGAGTGGTTACAGAATGATCAATAATATTCAAAAGATAGAAATAACGAATATTGCCTATATAATATATATATATATATATTGCCTAAGTAACGAATAATCTGCTCAGTGATATATTGTAAGGAATTGTAAGTAACAAACGTTAAATCGTACCATTTAAATATATTTGTCTTCTGAACACGAACACTAGATGGAGAAAGGACGACGGCCGTTTCAAAACGGGATCGTCCAAATCAAGCATATATTTTAGCTCGTCAATTAATGAAAGTTAACACGGAGCAAAGAAAGGGTGGAGAGGAGTAGTGCACGAGCACTCCATGCATCCCTTTTCTGGTCTTTCTGAATGTTTGTTCATTTTTTCCGCTCAGTGCTTGCTCCCTGTCTCCCTTCTCCGACCTCTAGCCCCTCTATCCCTTCTACCGTAACCTCCCGCTCCTTCCTTGGGCCGGAGTAAGGACGGGCATTGACCTCCACGCGGTGTATGGAGCGCTGCACCGAAATACATCGTTGTTGCTCGCACATGCGTCGCCTCTCTCGACTTCTCGCTCTATCTCTGTCTCTCTTTCTTACTCGTTTTACTCTGTCGCTCGCAGCCGTGTATATAGTGTATAGTGTGTATATGGTACACCGCCTCTCTCGCGTTCCTTCTTTCAACCACCCCCTGCTTCTTCTCCCTTTCGCTCTCTCTCTCTAGGGATACATGGAAAAACCACTAAGGGCGTGAACACGCCGAAACTAGATTCCTAAAAATGATAATGATAATAATAATAATAATAATAGTGACGTGTCTGGGTCCTTCGTAAGCGGAGTCGGTGTACACTTGTTTCGCCATTCCGGCTATGACTATTTTTAGCGCCCACAAACATTTCGGCCAGTGAAAATATAAAACGGAACGCGAATACTTCTCTCCTCGCAGGCGAGCAAGGATCGACGCGAAAGATTTCTCGTAATAGCGGTCAGGGTGACTCGAGTTTCGCGCCATGTAAACACGTTGCCAGCGTGAAAATGACCGGAACGCTTGTGACATGATGACGTTTCACGTTCACTTTGTGCCTGTCAGTTACGAAACACGCGGTAGTGTTCGTTCCTGGGAAGCAAGGAACACGACGTTTCGGACCTACGCCAACAAAACATAACGTGTCTACGGTACAAACGGTAACAAAAAAAAAAAAAAAAAATTATAGTTGGCTCTTAACTTACGTAGACAGAAAGATTTCACTTGGTCAGTGTTCGTGCACTCGTTAAAAGAGCGTTACGAGTTCGGCAGCAGCCGGAGCGGGTGGGTACAACAATCGTTGCATTATAGACGCCGCGACTACCGAAAGGCCGGGTTCAACGGCCTTTCGATGCACTCCGAAACTCCTTTCCTTCCGCTCCTTCGCCCTCCTTCTACGATCGATAAAGCCTGACCGTGAAAACGCGACGAATGTGCACGACGACGCGACGTCCAGTCGATTTTCAGACTCCCCTCTTCCTACACCGCCCTTCCTCGTTCTCGTTCCCACTTGCGCACGCCACGGCTCTAACCTTCCTGTTCATTCGTTCTCTCTTTAACCTCCTCGTTTTCCATTTATCTGTCACTGTTTTACTCGCACGTGCGCCGTGCGCTGGCTTTCGCCGACAACTGACAGCCGTTCGGCCATCTCCGGCGATTCTCGTCGCTTTTTGGCTGTGCAGGCGGTGTAACGTCGCTGCAACGTGGTTTCGCGAGTGTTAATTGAATTTTTTTCTTGATTATCACTCTTCAACGAAAATTACCGCTGCTATCCAACAGCCAAACTGATTCTTGAATATTATCAATCGACGCGAATCAAAGGAAAGAAACAGGCGATTGAACCAGCCAATTCGTGTGTATATAGGGAGTGTGTTGACGGACGCGGCAGGCAACGAGGTGGACTGGGACAGGTCAAGGACCTGGACTGTAACGATACAAGAGCAAATCTTACACTCTAATGAGTTGTAGACAGGAAAGACGTTTCATTGTGTCATTGACGTTTGCTTAAAAGAGTTGTTTTTTACACGAATCTGTAATGACACCGTCGAGATATGCCAAATAGTAGGTGTACAGTGAAAGGTTACATTGTAAAGTTGCTATTGTATAATTTTTAATAATGTATACATACGTATGTATAATCCTGAAGCAGGTGTATTTTATATCAAGTAACAATAAAAAGGAATGAATTACCCGATCCTCCTTTATCGGTGTTACCGTATATCCAATAAAAACAATTTATTGCATTATCGATCATGCATCATCGTTAAGCATCCCTTATCGATCTGAACGCATGCCACGTAATATTCGTTAGTTCGTCGTGCGACACGCATTAAGCTTTAAACGATCGTCGTATATTCGATAGAAAATGAATTAACCAAGTCCGTTATCTTTTATTTTGCTTTTAATTATTCCATATTTGATACTATGATATATTATGTACCAGATCTTATCAGCTAATGCAAGAATTGCTTCCGTGTCAGGTTAGGGCAGCACAATTCGAATAATGTTTATAATTGCCCGATTGTGTAGCCACTCGACTCAATAATCTTTGCCAGAGCTAGAAGGGGAAGTCTGTTCGAGGGGGTTTTATACAATACATAGTGGCTCTTTATCAGTCTGCTACGATCTTCAGAAGTATGTATTTCGTAACCACCAATATAATAATTTTTTTTGTACACATTCGTGATGCAATCAATGCATCACGACATCTAGCGATTCTCTCGCATCACATTCATTTCTGAGCATTTTAAATGTGCGTCATGCGTTACCGAATTGAGAATTAGTTTATTCGTTCGTGCGTAACGTCAATTTTTTCATATAAATGTGTCCTCCTTACTCGGCTACTTTTTGTGTTTGCTGTATACAAAGTTTGATTGAGGCAGTTTGACCAAGGTTTTTAATAAAATTTTGTAAAAATTTTGACAATATCGCACCAAAATTTTGAAACTATGGTACAGACAGTGCGAGATAAACCAGCGAGGCTGTCTCGGGGTGAGTCGATTGTCGGTTTTTTTGGCGAGATCAAAGGTGTCTCGCAGTTCCAGCTATGTACAGACTGTGCAAGGCATGCCTCCCAAGGCGGCTTCGCGTTTCTACCTTGCACTCCCTGTACATAGCTTAGAATATATTTCCACACTGAAGAAATAATGTACAATTATCTACAAATGTTTTAATAAATATCGATTTGCCGTACGTATTTATAAACTAATTTAATTTGGTCGTCCATAATAAAGTCATGTGTCACAAGGAAATCTATTCAGAAGTTCGTTAACTGCGCCCCAGACTGGTGACGCCATTTGACAGACTTGCGATTTCAAATAGTTTTTACCGAGCGAAAACAAACTCTGATCATCTCATAGCAAGATGACGTGTGTATCTCATAATACTTTCACCTAAAAATGATATCATCCTTGAAACTCGAAAAAGCTGTGGTCGTTCCAATGCCCGAAAATGGTCCACTAGTAACTGAAAAAAGTCTGGTATAGAAACATATGGGCAACAGATAATGTGTACGACTTGCATCGTGATGCACACGTGTGCACGTGTTGCGTGTCTTATCGCCATTTGAGAATTCGTTACGAATATTATACTTGCCAGTCTATCGTTTCTTCCATGCACTCTATGGTCTACGCCACACTACGCGGTCTAGGCTAGATTCTTGCCTAGAGCAAAGCGAGTGAACCACGCTGCAAACAGTGAGTGTAGCAGAGATAGCTAGCGTGAAGCAGTGTGGAGGGAGAGAGATTCAGCTCCATCTGGTGGAGGTGCATGGCGATATTGGCTCACCGTGTATACGTACATGGATTGGCATGGGTGTGTGCCTATGTGCACACGAATCCGTATGTCGGTGTACGTACGTTCCACAGCGTAGACGGGTCGTTGACCCCATGGCGTACTCTGCGCTACACGTATTCCAAACTATACAAAACACAACGTGTCTCGGTAACGCTTTACAGACCGTTTCGAATTTAATCTGACGCTAGTGCGGTGTGCATGCGCAATCGCGTGGTCGCCACGGAGAAGCACGCTTGTCTAGCGGTGTCTAAAGGAAGAGGAGAGAGAGATAGGACTGAGAGAAAGAAGGGAAAAAAGAGGATAGATTTAAGACGCGAGGGGCGAGAGAGACGATCGATCGGTTACAAAGCGACCGTAAGATAGTGGAATTGGCTCTTGACTCTTGAGTACGGAATGGTTCCAAGTCGTATCTCACGCAGACCAATTCGTGGATTCGTTCGCCGGCTTTCCGATCGGAGAATAGACATTAACTATTTACCCTTTATACGTTGCGCGGTACTGATTAGCGAGAGGACACGATCATGGTGAGGTGACGAATATTGACGTCTTATTGCAATTGTGTCATATATAAGGCACTAACTAGTTTCAATTCTTCCTTGTTGTTCGACAATTTATAATAGCAACAAGAAATTTAATTTACAGAGGACATAATGAATCCAATGACAAGTAAATATCGAATCTAATGTCGTAAGCGTTTTAAAATAATTGCATACATAAGTATAGCGCGGAACTGGAAAATAGACTGGCGTAAGGAATACGGTTCTGATTGGTTATTTTGTATAGATCCAACACAATAGGCAAAGATAAGCACGCCTATTGGCCGAAAGTGTTACGCATATAAATAAAAACAATATAGCAACGCGTGACGGCGAACGATACAAAAAAGTATACCTCTTTTGCTTTTAATCATCTTTCCAGCTCCGCACTTTTAGCTAGATACATACTGTTACTCAATAGAATAATTAATTTTTGTTGCCTTGTTAGTCAGTTAATACATTCAAATATGTACCTATTTAGAATTTATAAGTATTTGCTACCTAATAAATACTTAATAGATAAAAGTGTTCAGAAAGGAATGAAAAATAGGAAGATAGTAAATACGCAAAGGTGCTGAAATTACGATGTATTCTACTGAAACTATCACGGATATGCTGATGTTCAGTTAATTTTGACATTTAGTAACCACAGGTTCGTTAGAGATATTGGAAATAGATTAGAGAAACGATGAATGAGAGAGATGCTCAATTTAACACTGGGCAAATGCGAAACTATCGACACCGAAGTAAATTAAATATACCGGTACGTATTGTTTCGTCGTATTTTATGTAATAGCAAATATTGCTACAAAGAAGGGTGATAGTTGAATGTTTACGAGTTTGTATGTGAAACAGATACTTAAAAAATTTTAGTAATGTTTGAAGCAATAATTTACAAAGTATTTCCACTAAAAATAATTCTTTCGATAAGGCATATTTTTGTTCTAAATTATCTAAGCTATTCCTAACCTATCTTTTTTTCGTCAAATCGTGACAGTGGTTTCAAGTCCTCTGTCCTGTATACGTAGACGCGGAAATGAGAGCATTTAGGTACTAATCAGTCGCACGTGACTTTCTCTGGCTCGCACACGACGACAGTTTCATACGGCAGAGGCCACTGACGCTCGCTTTCTATAATTAAAACTAAAACCGTTTGAGCTACGAGGCACGCGTGTCAGTTTCTTATCTCGCATCTCATTAAGCAACACAAACGTTACGTTTTTGTCACCCCTTTCGACGTGCTGTTCTTTCGTAAACATGTAAATCCGTGTTTGACCGATATTCGATTAAATCATCGTTCCTTTTTAATCCCTTAGTCGATAAAGATGGCTATTGTCAAGTGAATGATATACATGATTTTCAAAACGATGTACATACACGAGTTTCTGATCAAAGATAATTCTAAAAAATACAAAGATATAATAGTCATATGTTTTATATTATATTCTAAATTATAACGTGCGTGGTTGCTTTTAAAATAATTCCCTTTCCCTTAATCTTTATAGTCACTTTTAGGAAGATTCATCAAAAACACACCGAAATTAAAATATCGGGGACTGTGAAACTAAAGTTCTGTGATAAAATAACACTCAACCATATAACGACAACATAATGAGACAATAAAGCGTTTCAAAAATACAATGGACAGTTACAACAATAAAGAGACAGCCGACGTAACGACCGAGTTAAATTTACGAAGAAGGGATCGAAGACGAGGCGAATTCACTTCACCCACACTGTCTCGGATGTTATCCGTGCAAAAATAGAGTTCTAATTCCGCGCGAAGTCACGAGTCATTAGTAACGGGACAATGCCGGGAAGTGTAAAAATTCGTGTGACCGTGGAACCAGAAATTCCTTGAGACACCGTTATTAATAGAACCCCGTCGACGCGCCAAAACCACGCTGGAGAAGAGATAAGTCCGGTCGCGCTGGATGAAAGCAGCTGCATTTCAATTTTCACCGTGACATCGGCCTCGACTCGATAACGAGTCATGTATGCTGAGCAAACCGATGCTGAAGACAGATGTAACCATCATGCTTTAATGCTAGGTTTACCGTGCTTTGTCACCGAAGGGCAAGATTTTCTCTTGTTTTTTGTACAAAGTAAGGTATTCGTGAGATTATTGTGAGATTTCTGTACAATTAATTTGCATATCGATAACGAACAGAAACTGGGAAACATCATACCGTCTGATCGATATGAAAAAAAAGATTATCAAAACCAATTTATCCCCTTATTGCTGCAGGTAACCAATCAAGTCGGCGTTTTACTGCAACTAGACGGGAATACCTTGAAATTGCTATCTTTCATTGAGATACGGATGTTTCTGATAAAGCGACAGTGCATTGGCCTGTTTTTCTGTCTTGGCACTTCGTTTCTTGGAGATTGGATAATGTCGATGACAATTATCACAAGAAGTTCTTTAAATTTAATTTTTTGTGCCGTGTATAAATTTAACAAACGAATGAAAAAATATTAGAAAATTAGTTTCATAAAAAGATTTTTATATACATTCGATGATTTTGACTTTTAAATATAAAAATATTATAAAAGAGTATTATGATAATATTACAAAAAAGTATTCGTAAACAACTTTCAGAACCATCGTATCTACGTGCAAACTAATTACGGAATTTATCTCTACTTACACTTGCATATTCACATAAAATCGGCTAGCTATTAACCTTATTCCAATTTTTGTCATTCAATATTTTGGCTTTATTTCAATAAATTTATCAAAAAGTGGAAAAAGAAAAACAATAGAAATTTTTCTATTATAACTTAATCTCGCGTGTTTGAATTGCTATCAAAGTAAAATGATTACGGTCACGGATGAAACAATTACTCTGAACCATTCTGTCGTTTACGAACGCGATAGTGTAAGAGCTATCGAGGAATACGTGTCAAAGGCCGGCCCTGACCGGTAGCACAGTGGCGTGCGGACAATCGTTGGCGTGCACATAGCAGAAATTGACGGTTAAGAAAGCCAGGCTAAATCATATCCTGTCATAATTGCTCGTAGTTTAACCTAATTCCTACCAGACGACCTACGCGACTACCTACCGACCGGCAGATTTCTCAACGAACTTCGGATCCTTCCTTTAACCCCTTCAACGTCGTCTGTACGCTTGACTAGTGGTCGTTTGAAATAGATGCGTTTATCGATTAGGATGCAAAACGCGAAGGCCTTTGAATATTCCAAATTATATTTTATTGTTAGAAATAAATTTTGTTCTTAATTAAGTTCATAAATGATTTCCGACGTTCATAAATTTTTAAGGTATTGAGATACTAAATTGCGGTACTTTGGCTTTTTTTTGTTATTAATCTGAAACGAACAATTTTTAGGACCAAGCTTCTTCTTTAACCATATTTATCATTTTTGGTGTATTACCTCCGTGCAATTCTTCGACTTCAAAAGTTGGAAGTGGTATGGTACATACAAATTTTCGAGTGTCCGAGGGTTAATTCGTCGACTTACGTTCGGTGAAATGACCTCGGAGCATCTCGAATACAGGTTATGCTTTTAAGGGGTCGATTTTCGAATAAGCTCGTCATCGAGGGAGACTCTGGAGGTACGAAAGACGCGCTGATCCTCGGCGTCGATCAAACTTCCATACCCTTCTTCCTCTTTTTCCTCTTCTCCGGCGTGTTCACGAGCGGTTCGAACGGAGAGTGACAATCGAACTGCGGAACAATGGCACTGATTAAAAAAAAAGAAGGAGGGTCTAGTCCTTGGATGCAGTTGGTCGCAGGGTAGGTTGTTAGGTTGCCAAGCGACAAACCGTACGTTGACCTACCCCATCGTTCCGGGCCGAGTGCAACGTGTACATCAGCCTGGCACACGTTGTCATGGATACTGCGTAGCCCCATAACTGGAAATCATCTTCTTCGATATGGAGATGGTCGACGAGTGTTTTTAAATGTTGGCAAAACGGAGAAGTATCAGCGTTTTTTTGAACAGAATCAGCCGTATAGTTCTGTAGTCGACGCGTCTCCGTTGCGGCAGCATCAAGGTGAGAAACGATGCTGTACGAGGACAAGGATTAGATTTTACGAGAAAGAGGAGTGGTTTAGTTTCGTAGTTCGATTGATAAATTGCTACTGTGAGGATGAAAGGTCTGAGATGGACTAATTTGCAATTCTCAATACACACGGAGATCTTCGTTTCTATCACTTTCTCGTTGTTCCACCGTCAACGGCTATTCGTTGCACGTTCAAAAATCACGATACTATCACCATACCAAATGAAAATTGGTAGCGTGTCATTCGAAGCAAACGAGTCCTAAATTAATTACTCGTGAAGGGGAATGTAGTGAAATTTGCCGGCAGATTTAATCTTTCTTAATTCAATCCTCTCGTCGAGAAAACCGTTTATCGTCCGAGTTTTCGAACTCTTTTCGAGCTTTCCGACCTGAAATTATCCTCGCTAGGGGCAGCCCCAACCAACCAAACACGTGAATATATGTAACTCCGCTCGTATATCGTATAATGCGGCAGACTACCGGTCCGCCGATCGTAAAACGAGTACAGCGGCATTCCGCGTGCCGCTACTGTCGGTTATGTTTTCGTTCCGGCATGAGGTGCCGCCGAACGAAAAAGGGGTGTTGGTCGTTTCGACATTGTCTGACCTCCAGGTCGGAAGTCACGCTCTGTTTTGCGAATTTATCTATGGCGTGAGTCGACTTTTTCGCTCGTTTATCAGCAGATTGATATTTTTCCTTCTTCTTTTCATTTTTTTTTATGAGTGGTTGATCGCTTTGATAATCACGAGTATGTAATAAGAAAGATCGAATGACTTGAATCAGGAATGGAGATGAGTTGATTTCTGGATACTTGGATATCATAAAGAGGAACATTCAAAGAATATTATTTTCTCTGCTTAACTCCTTTTAGATTAGTCTTACAAACATGATTTTTAGGGATGGTAAATTCATGGGATATCTTCCATTTCCGCTGTCAATATAGCAGCACGATCTTCAACGATGACTAATTATATAAAAATATATATATAGCATTATCACATGCTTTCACGATATATCGACTTGTTGCGTATCTCACATCGTGGTTGCAATCTGTGGAGAAGGAATGTCTGCAACCATCAAGGGACAGACGTTAATTGCGAATACCGATTTCTTTAGCGGCTTTTCGCCGGCAACCTATTCCCCCGGTTTGAAATTCAATTTATTCACGATGATTTCTATCTATCGAGACAAAGAAACCCTTTCTCCCTTCGTCATTTTAATCTTGTGTCAAAACCAAACGTTTACAAAACGACCTATTATATTTATCGCGTCTTATTTTACATGAAAAATTCATTTTATATAGATATGTATAATTGTGAAACGAATTTAATGTAAAATTTGCTTCACCGACAATGTGAATTTTCCTCAGAATTTGTCATTTTTTTCACAAGCTATACTGAAATCCAGCGTAACACTAGATCCGAGCATAAGAAAAAAGAAAATAAAAAAGAAAGACGAACAATCTCATTAATTGTAAATAATAAATCAGATGTAGTACAAAATACTTGTCGAATAACCTCGTCAACAAGATTTCTATATCGGTTTCCTTACACCGACAGTATTTCCCATATAGGAAAGCTAAAAGCTAAAGAAGCCAATATATTTGAAAATAGCAAAAAGAAGGAACACGACGCAGACGAAGAAGAAGCAAGCAACCAGTCGATAGCCTGCGCGACACGTTGCATCAGGAGACCGAAAGGCGTTTGGTAGTTGGAGTTGGTCGGGGTTCGTTGAACCCAGGAGCCTGGGGTCTTAAGGGAGGGCCGAAGTTCACGAAGCTTCTTGAGAGCATAGTCCCGATTCATTAACGGCGACCACGTTCATACGTGTCTCTGGCAGTAGCGCGGAACTGGTGGGCGGGGTGTGTACACGGCGTACCGTTTTGAGGGTCACGTTCACAGCGCAGCATCCCCCGTGACGGCGTCGCCGATTCGGTGGTTGCGCGAGGTCCGGGCCGTAAGGGGTGTGAGGAACTCTGTTGGCGAACTTGCTGGCGCGATCCTCTAGGCCAGAGGGTTGGCGAGGTGGTCGGGAGAGGCGAGCTGCCAGGCCAGAGGAGAACGAACTGCAAAAGCAACGGTTTGGCGACGGGCAGGGTGGAGGCGAAGGGGTGGAGATGCACAGCTGAGCCGCCGGTCGATGCAACTGCACGCGAACCCCTCCAATACATACACAAACACACAGAGCCGATTCGTTCTCGCATCCCCGTCTTTCGCTCTCTCACGCTCTCTCCTCCTCTTCGTTCGATCCTCGAAACCCCCAACCTACGGCTCTTCCTCTCTCTTCCTCTCTCTCTCTCTCTCTCCCTTCCTCCCTCTCTCGTGCGCGCGCGTTACCCCTCCATTCTCTCCGCCACCCTCGGTCAATGACCTCCGCGAGGTAACGCACCAACGATTCCCATTCTCTCGCGTTCTCTTTCTCTCTCCAGCCTTCGCTCCCTCTTTCTCGCTCCGCCTCCGAACCATCCTCCCTCCCGGCTCCGCTCTTCGTTCCGTTCCTTTCGGCGCTCTGCAGTTTGTTTACATCGGTGCAGGACTTTTAATCGCGATCGATTCTTGCGTCCCGTCACTGGAATTCGCGTACGCGAATCACGAACCACGACGATCATGACGACGACGAGCACGATTGCCATCACGATCTTCTTCGTTGACGTTGAATGACAAAGAGAGGGTGATTCGACCCCGATTTGACTAATCATTACCAGTGCCACCTCGCAGTCTCTGACTTCCAACCGTCGCGACGACGACAGTAAGGGAATCGACGATCGCGTTGGCATTCTCGGAAAGGGGACGGTGAAGGAAGAAGCAGTACGAGGTTGGATCTACCGGCTGCCAGGGACAATGCGTTGCTCCTTAAAGTTCTAGTTCGGCAACCTGCGTCGTTGAAGTTCCGGCAGAGAAGCTCGCACTGCACGCTGCACGTTGCATTTTGGATCCTTACGTCGTCGAGGTATGGTGAGAAGCTATTCCGATCGTAGGGATTAATTGCTTTTCCGTCGTGATATCGCGAGAAAGAACTGGTAGAGACGACGCAATAGGGCTTGAATAGATAACGCTGCATGCGGTGCTGATGGCAAGCTGCTGTTCTCTCGATGATTTGTGTCAATAGGCATTACAGTAGTTTATTAACCCTTTCGACTCTATGGACGTCTATGTACATTAAGTAAAATATATTCTCTTGGTCTATGAAGGCGTACATATATATGCGCTGGGAAAAATTCCGTCATTGTGGTTTATATAACACTTGCGCGTGTTTAACGAAGTTTGTTCGCTTATTCGTGATCATTATTTCATTTCGGCAGAAACGTGCGTTGTAGTTAAATCTTCTTTTTAATTAAGAAGTGGAATGTATTTTTATTAAGGCTTTCTAGATTTCTAGAATGAAGTGGCTTTTTTATACCTTTCATTTGCTAAGATACGAAAGATATGTATTTAGTTAATTACTTTGGAAAATATCTTTCTTCTACTACTTTTTCACAAGATCTTTGGAAATAATAAGCTTTTAACTTGGAAAGGACAACTTCGTAAGAATATTAAAGTTTCATGTAAAAGGCGAAGTTTGTTTCCTTTTTGTTCGTTTAGCCTTTGTAAGTCTACGCTTTCACGTGTTGCCGTTTTGCATTTAGCGAAATTGAGTCGTTACGCAACTAAACTCGCTTGCTAAAGAAGCTATTAACGAAATGCAATTTTTGTTTAGTTTTTATTATACATTCATCACCGTAAGTGATGTCTGTTTTTCAGAGTCATTGCCATTTGGAACGTCTCTTGTTTGTTAGAATTTAGAGAAGAAATCTCACAAAATTGACTCGAAATCTACTTGAGTTTAAAAGATATGACGGTACTTATATAAGTTCGAGAGAAATCTTGAATATCTTTCAAACCCGAAGATAAAGCTAAAAAATGTTCTTCTACAAATAAAAACGTCTGTTTTATTGTATAAGTTGTGTATCGATGTGTTTCATAAAATTATTGTTTGACAGATTTCTAAAAAAATTGTTACAATCTGCGAATTGACACGTTCGATCATTCCTTCTTCAAAAGTAGGTAACGACTATCATTACATACAGTCCACTTTGTAAACTGTATGTATTTCTTAATTGTAATATATTAGAAAACTTAAATGATTATTACCCTCGGTGGAATCGATCAATTTGACTTGCGTATGATTCACGGATACGTTTTCCAATCACCGTGACTATCGCGCGGTTTAAACTGTTGAAACTAAGGGGAAGGAAAAGAAAGGCCTTCGAAAGCCGGTCAAAAATAAGGTGTCCGCAGGGTTACGGTCTCTAGATAAAGATTCGAGTCTTCAGACCGACGTCAGTTTCTCAAAAGTATTCATTCGTTTCCCTGGTTGAAACTCGATAGCGGCTGAATTCGTTTCGCACGTTTGGTAAAAAAGAGTCCGAGTATCGTAAATACGGCTGTTCATCAAAACACACAGGTCGGTGACGGACCATTTTCTTCCTCTGTCCCTCTTTCTCAATTTTATTCGCGTTTCTCCGTTCCTTTTATGCGACTATTTTCTCGGCTGTGTTTCTCGAGATCGAAATACAGTGGCTAAGGGCGGTCGAGTCGACTACGTTGGAAAAGCTCGATTGATACCAGGAAAGGTATTCCCGGAGGACATGTCAATTTCGATGTCTCCCTTCGTGAGCTCACCCCCGCCGCTAGTTTCCTCTTCTTTCTTCGCGTTCAACCGTTTGCTCAAGCCGCGATCCACCGAGCCATTCCACACAATCTGCTATCTTCGATGAATTATTCGTTCGTCCGTAGGCCATGGTCATACGAGACGGATTAACAAGATTCGTAAAAACGAAAGGCATATTTGAAGTTCGAGGATGATTTTCTATGTAATAGGAGAAAGATGAGTAGAGATAGGATAAGAAAGTATGAGTGAAATTTTGAATTATTCTCCATGTGTCATCGCATAGTTTTAACAAGTTATTGAATATTATAATTATCAAATATTATAAACTTGCAAAAACCAATGCCGACGTTAGGAAAGATAATTTGTATTTCTTTGTTTCGCTATAAAGAAACTGATAAAGTTGTGGAACGAGTTGTTAACATTCTTCGAGAACAGTTCATTATAGGATCGGGTCTTTAACCTGCATATCTTCTGTAATACTTGTAGCCAGGTCCTAATACCGACATGCTTTTGTCAACTGATAAGGGAAGAGCTGTTGAATCGTTCGCCGACCAGTTATTGATAACGAAATCAAGCTACGCTCATAGGAATCTAATACCGCATGTAACTGAATGCGAACAAGGAGGAAAACAAGCAGAGAGTCACGAACACGTATCGCGAATAAAAGGTTTCAAGATGTTCCTGGAACAGTAGCTTTCGCAGATCCATATTACGATTAAGGTTAACGGGGCACGATGTAATTCTCTGTAATTAAAAGTTCTTTTGATTATAAAAGGTAATAAGGTTTCTACAAATTTTTCCTATGTTAAAATGAAGCAGATAGTATAATTAGCTTCCGTTTCGTACGATTTCTAACACGAATTTCTTACAATATATTATAATCGATTTCCAAAACTTCCACGAAATTTTACTAAATCGAAATAAGGCAAATCAACCATCTTCTCTTTCGTACAGTTTCTAACGCAAGTCCGTCTATTTTGCTCGTGGAAATTGTTCGAGAGGCTTCCACGAGTATACTCCGCCGACCATTGCTAGCCGCGTATACGTATATCTTCAAATCAACGACATCCGGCCAAATTTCAACGATCGTCAATCCCTTCGCATGACCCTTAGCAAATCCCTTCCTTGGCACGACGTTATTCGTGTCACCCTTACTTTCAATTTGCTTATTCACAGGGCATAAAACAGCTTCATTTCCATAAAACGTCATGAAACAAGATTTGACGGAGCTAGGAGCCGATAGATGGGTCGCGTTCTCCTTCTGCAGGCAAAGCGTCAAAATGCAACGTTGTCGGATTTCTATCGCAATTGCAAATCTGTTATTTCTTTTTTCTTTTTGTGCGTGTCCCTCCAACTTAAAGTCGCGAGTACGAGGACGACTTTGAAGGCGAAACGCTTGAAAAACGCGGTTGTAGGCTGTACGCGAGACGCACGAGGAAACTGCGACGTAATGCCTTTCGTAGCTAGAGAAAATCGTTGTTCTTCTCAGTCTCGTACTCCCTTTCGATGCTTTTACCTGTTGGATCATGTTATTTTCGCGTAAAACGGCGGTATAACTTCTTTGTCACCGGAAAGATCGTTTTTGCTTGGTTCCACGCCGACGGTTGTGACTTGGAACAATCAAGCCGTTCTCCGTATTTCAACTCGTTTAAGTCAAATTCGGAGGTTGGAGGAAGGGGGTTGTAGAGTATTTTGAGGACAATTTCTTTATTCAAAGGTCCCTTGTTCGGTGGGAATAGAGCGCTTTGTACGGTTAATTTTAACGAACGTTCGGTTCAACATGTTCGAACAACAAATAAGACGTATATAACAGTAGCAACGGGAAAATTCGTAAAACATAACGTCTCTACGTGTACTTTTACTCGACAAACCGATCCGTACGATGCTTTGTCTCAAGCTTTTATCACGATAAAGAAACGAGTTCTGTAAATCCATCGTTTCCAATCGCCAACTATTCGCCATTGCTCGCGACTCCTAACGTGCAAAAAGCACGAATCCATCTCAGCATCCCAACCCCTGAAGCCAAGCTACCTATCGTACCCTGACCATCCGCAAGCTGTCCTCTTTTCTCTTCGAAAGAAAGCATCTTTCCACAACGAACAACCAACCCATCTACTCCACTCTATCTCAACTGAACCCTCCCTTCGATTCGTTGGCGAAGTTCGTCGTCAGACGAGGTCGAAGAAGCGAGACAGAAGCGGTTAAGGAAGACGACATAAGCAAGGACGGTTTGCGAATAAAAAAAGAGAGAAAGCCCTCGAACTGGCCGTGGTAACCGGGCCCGGAGCAGGAGAACGGAGAAGCAAGACTCAACGATGCGGAGGAGTGCATGATCCGCGGGATAGTTGAAGGGGTTGAAAGAGTAGTAGGACGAGAGGGGAGCAGGTAGGAGCTGGGGTGCGGGGTTGGGTGAACGGTGTGCATTGAACCCAGACCGGTATCGAGCTGCCCACCCAGCCACCCCTTTCTCTCTACCCCGGCCTCTCTCTCTCTCTCTCTCTCTCTCTCTTCCCCCCACCCTCTTTTTTCTGTGTACTCACACCTACACATCATCTAACTTGAACGTATATAACAGCATCGAATCGGTGCGCCGCTGTTGCTGCTGGCAGCAGCAGCCGCTGCTGATGCTGTCGCTCACTGTATGTATGTCCCGGACCTGCCTCAACGCGAGTCGCATTGCGCAGCTGGGGAGTGTTTACTATTTTCGCGCGTGCGCAACACTGCGGCCACCCCCTGATTCATGCGTACGCGTGACAACGGGTCGGATGGAGGTGGAGGTCGAATGGAGATGGTGGATGTTGGTGGTGGGTCTGGGCCGGTGGCAGGGATGACGCATACGAGCGTACGCTCGCGGGCCAGTAGGTGGGGGCATGGGGAAGATATATAGGAGAAAACGGGGAAATGGTAGTGTGGTAGCGGGGTCATAGAGGAGAGGTGCAACCACCGTGTTCTCTCGAGGTGGGGACGGCCGAGTGAGTGGCTACGTGGTGGGGCCGGACGGTGCATTTGACGGCGAGGTGCATTCCAGGTGGGGAATTCCCCGGCGACGCTTTATGCCACGTAACCTACACCCTGCCTGCCTGTCTGCCTGCCGTGAGTGCAACGGTGCAGCGGCGGGAGAGAAAGTGCAGCGGATGCGACGACACTGGACCCCCGCGAGGGTCGAACGATTAATGATCGTTCTTCTCCCCGCAACTTCTCCCTTCGATGTTCCTGTTGGTGACGTTGTCCTCCCTACTTCCACTTTCCGTTCCTACGTGGGATCACGAAGGATCGCTTTCTTTCGATAGCCCTGGTGTCGACGATTTGATGGTGCATTTGGATGAGATTAGGATACGTAACGTAGGCTTAGGAACTAAGACCGTATCGGCACTATTCACTTGCGAATGTATTATTGCTGCAAGGATGTATATGATAGTTTGGACGTTCTCTTGTCTTTCTCTTCATTTTTTTTTTTTTTTGTTTCGAAAGTAAAAAAGAAGGGTATTATATGGCTTATGGACATTAGCAATGGAAATCAGTAGGTATTTCGTTCCAGCGAGTACTTCGAAAAGCACAAGTATATTTTAAAGTAAATTCGAATACATGAAAATCGATACATATCTAAATCGAACTGAACTCAAACTAACGTGGTTATCTGGTGTTGGTATTTTCAGATTCCGTATTTCCGTTTCACACTACTCAAACACCGTAATCGTACGTACACTAGAAATGAATACGCCTTGCATAAAAATGTTCGATATATGCGAAAGTGGGTTCTACGATATAGAACTAAAATATAAGAAGTATCTGCCGGTATAGTAGCGCAGATAACGAAGGTATTAAAATGTAACTGGGTTAGTTTTTTCTCAGATGCATGGTTAACGAGTAAAAAAGGCGAACGACGTTTCATATGCCGGGGTTAAGAGTCTGAAGGATGTCGTCGGGGTTAACCGCGACCGTTCGGGCGTCATCGGAAATATACGTCTTAACGCTTTTCCACGCCGCCTAGCCTGGTCGAACGAGCTTTACGGTCTTTATAAGGTTTTCCGCGTTCAAGGTGAGAGAACTGGGCGTATCTTATCGTAGCCATGCATCGGCATAGTGCGCGGCTTGGTTGTTCGACGAGCCGTGAAATTGTCGACGAAAGCACGATATGGTGTCGATAGACGTTCAACGGCTGCGTTTAGGCGGCCGAATCGACTAATACGACTGGCACGACGGTGAAAGTGAATCGAGGGAAGGCGAAAACTGTGAAGGGAAACGAAGAATCGTTGTTGCACATTCATTGACTCGTGAATATGTTTTGTATGAAAATTCAATGCCCGTGTAGTTCTTATATTTTCTTGAAACATTATCTAATATTTGAAATATTGAAAGAAAAAAAAAAAAAAAGGATTACGAAAGGTTCGCCTTTTTTCCATACTATAATTAAAAAAATTTTCGTAATTTTTACATTACGGTATACGAATGTGCATTAGTATGTACAGTTGAGCGCATCTGCAGACTCGTGCGTTACAAAATTCGTCTTTACGACATTTAACGCTTCGTCTAATCGTTTTGTAATTGTACTATTCGGGACAATTAAAGGATCGTTTGATGGAATGACTTCACCGACCAGTGAAGTGAACAATACCTACTTGGAAATTGCTTGAGTATAAATATACATATGTGTAGCTTAATAACTTCAAAGATATACGTGTATTAGATATTTCTTGTAATATGGGTAATATCATTTGTACCAGCATTTCGACACGTACATATTTACTATTGTACTATAGATAATCGTGACATTTAAAAAATGTATTTTATTTTCCCAATTCTAGCTTGAACTCTGTATTATCACAAAATTATTCTAATTCTTATCTATAAAAACACACGTAATGTAAATTATATCACAAGGATTAAGAAGTTAGCTTCTCGAAAAAAATGCTACCGTAAAGCTCTATTTACAGATTTCTCTTCGAGAGAAACCACATCGAAATTCTGTCACGTAGATGCACGTACTTAACACCCTGCGAGCAGTGGCTTTAACGCCGTCCGCCGTCAGGTGTGCACCAAGGGTATCATAAAAGGAACACCGAAGGGTACAACGGAAAACTTTTATCACACTCGTCACGTTCATTCGACCCTTCAGACTGTCATTCGCAATCCACGAAATTTGAAACCAAAGAAATTTCGATTCAATGTACGAGTTTGGTACAAATTTCCTGATCTAAAATTTCTTGGCTGTCCAGGAAAAATTTCACGGTCAGTAGTACGGATCGTTATTGGCCAGACGCAGCTCGGAGATCCGAACGCAAGTGTTTTATTTTATACTTACTTACTTTTAAAACCTCGTTCAGATTGGTCAAGTCATTTGAGTTGAATTAACTTGACTTTGAATTTGTATTTACACACAAGTCAAAATGACTCGAAAGGATTTACAGTCAAGTAGCCAGATTTTAAGCGAATATGTAGTGACATATGTAAAATGGCATATTACCTAAAGTCACTTCGAGCTAGGAAATCAATATTAACAACCAGAGAACTAGGAACGACATTGCTAGATATAGAAATTAAGATGGAGGAAAAAAGAATTTGTAATAATTTTAATAGTTCCGCGAAACTGTATCATAATTTTGTAGAACTTCTTTTGAATTCTTTTGAATTTTAATTACAATTTCAATTTGAAACGCGTTTGCGCGACTTTTTCGACCGGTAGGTGGTGGATCGCGTGTTCCCAAGGCGGGCGTTAAAAACAAGCCAGCGTTACATAACTGCCGCGCTCGCCACGTAGTCCGACGACCTTCCTCTATGGAAAGGATGGATCTGAAATAGCAACGACCCGAATATGGGTCAGCATGCATTGTGGCGCGACCCTCTTCACGCAGAGCGCCGCTGCAGCGCGCACAAGCGGCTTTTACGCTCGCAAAAATAGACGCTTTGTCAGACTCTCTCTCTTTCTAGGCGGCCCGGCGCATCGCGCGACGATCGCGCGATTGTCTGAAATCGCGGCTCGTTACTCAAATGGCCTTTCTCATTTCCCGACTGTGTCACGCAGTTTGTACACATTTTTCCACTGTCTTCGTCTCTCTCTTTCTCTCTCTCTCTCTCTCTCCCCCCTTTTTCTTTTCTTTTTTTGAGTTTCCCTTATCGGAATGGAACGACAATATGCCCACCGTTAAAATTATATCTATTAAAATTTCATAAAATCTGGAGTTTTTTTTTATGTATTACGATTGTAAATTACCATTATTACCATTTAAGCTTTTATCGCACAGTTCATTTTATTACCAATTTACAATCACGCGAATATTCGCCGTTTGGTAACAAATTACGTTTTTGTGAAACTTTATAGTTAGAAAACCAGTAAAGATTTTTACTTGTGATATGTGAATAAGATATATAACGAATACCGAATGCCATTTCGTATAAATATATCTGAAACATTTTTCCAGTTATCACTTTAAATGGATCGAAAATCGCTATGTCAGAGAATAATAAAGCGAAGTGAAAATTGAAGCACTTGGCTCGCGAATAACGGCAGGTTCTCAGACTGCTATTTCTCGTTGCGTTCGTTTGACCAGAGGAAGCTTCTCATGCAGCAAATCGCATGCATTTTCACGTGTTAAAGACTCTTTAAAAGTCGTGACATACCGAGTAAAACGCGGGCAAAGAAAAAAAAGGGAAAAGAAAAAAGGTAGAATGAAAGAGGATTGACATTGTAAAGGAATAAAAAGACGAGGCAACCGAAAATGCATCTCTGTAGAACGTATGCTCTGATCGAAGTAGGTCGCAAAATATTCTATTACTCGGTAAAGTTGTTCGATTTCGATCCTCGCGTTTATCGCATATAACTATCTCGTTCGGCGTTATCAACGAAACAGCAACCGTACCAGAAAGCTCTTTGACAACTATGCTTTGTACCTTTCGTATGTTTTGCGAGTTAAAATATTTCAAGTTTGCCGCCATCTAAACATTATGATTACAAATATTATAATATAAACGTAGGACGTACTACCAAGATTAAGAATGCAAGAAACACCCATTGTTTCTTTTTTTTTACCCCAAAAAGAGATGGTAAATTTTCAGATTCTCTTTGATGTCCACACTATTGATGTTCACAATGAAGTCAAATGTCCAAAATGATACGCGAAAGCACAAAATAGTACGGCTGATTTGCGTAATCTGTAATGGATCGACCTGTCTCTTGGTCACCGAAATCAGTTTCATCGAAGAAGAAAACAGACGTTCGCTGAAAAGTCGCCGAATTTAATTGGTTTAACCTTAGGCCAGTAAATGTACTTGCCGTTCATAAATTATCAACGACTTATCAACGACATCCCGTTTTTATCCCGTGGAAAGTTCAAAGGGATACGTTTCGTTCTCGCTTCAACGAATCCACGACATACTTTTGCCATCCCAGAAAATTCCCTGTAGTCGTGAAAGAAGTAAAGTCCTGGTATTCGAAGCGGAGATATAGGAGTAGAAAGGATAAAGGAGGAGGGGTGGTTGTATTCGAAGGAAGGACTCGCGTAGCGAGAGGACAGAGAAAGCGCAAAAGAAAGAGCTCCTCCGAGAGATCTTCGATAAAAGACTCGAACTCTGGGGGTGGGTAAGCGCGTCTATAGCCAGTTAGGGTAGGTCGCGGTCTATTTTTACGCGTGCTCGCCGTACTCTCGAGTTTTATCGATTCGAAATTCCACTGAACCGTACATCACCGTTGATAAACAGGTTATTATCGATGCGAAGATTACAGTTGGCGCGAATCTCTCGATCATCGTGAATCACCGATCGTTATCGCCGATTGAATCGAAGTATAATTCTTTACACGCTGCGACGTGTAACGTTCAACGGAAAGGTGATAATATTTCAAAATTGGTCCCAATTTCCTTTTCTTTGGTCTTTTTTCTTTTCATTTTTCTCGGAATAGAGAGTATAATAGAGAGCGTGAGAGCGGAGAATAATAATTTCTAGTTATTTACGATCGCTAATCGCCAGTTATTGATATTATTCTATCGTGTTCCAGATTGTTCGTTGTTTTATTTATCATTTCGCAATTTCGAAACTCTATCTGTAATCTAAAATTTCTGTAAATCTTTGCAAAATCTTTTTGTTCTTCGTCCACGCGAATCGAACCGTCCTGCTCATTTCACTGGTGATTTCCCAGGTAAAATCTCCGGTATATACAAATCAAATTTCCTAAAACCTGTAACTCGTCCTATCCATAGAGTTGTTTTAGAAACGCGCAATACGAATTTCGTGCAGCGCAAACCTAGCGTCTGACATTCTCGTTCCTATTGCAAACGGTAAACCGAAGGCACTTAGGTTATATGGGATTCTTTTTTGACTCGCTCTAGAAAGTAAGCTAAAAGAACAGAGAGAACAGAGAGAACAGAGAGAACAGAGGGAACAGAGAGAACAGAGAGAACAGAGAACACTCGGTTGAAAAACGGGGAGCGAAGGGCATACTCCGGAACAGTTTACGCGCGCACGGAGCATCGATGAACGTCGGTAAAGAAGAAAGAAAACGAGGCGGAAGGAGAGATTCATCGGATACATCCGTGGGTGAAGGGAAAGGGAGGGAAAATGTGTGGACGTGAACAGCGTGGAGGGCTGGTGGAGAAGCGGTGAGACACATGACGGAGGGGGAAAGAAGGAGAGAGTGAGAGTGAATCGAACGGAAGAGAGAAAAGGGGCAGACAAGGTAGGAGGGATATTGGGGTAGGTCGGACTGTCGGACGAAAGTACCGAGAGAGCACTGCCTGATGGTCGTACGGGTGGGGAGTATGGGAGGAGGTTGGCGTGCAACGAGGTGGTGGAACAGGAGGTGGAACACGACAGAAACGGAGGAGAAGCAGCGTGAAACGAAGAGAAGGAAAGAGGGAGGTAGTTGGCATTTCGAGGGAGTCGAAGGAGGATGGAGGAAGAGAGGTAGCACTGGGATACCTCGGCGGAGGGTTGGAGCTTGAGGGGAGTCAGCGTTCCTCAACCTTTGCCCCAGAATGCCCCTCATAATACCGATATGCAACGCTTCGAATCCGTTAATCGCGCATCGTTCGTAGTTTCGACGTGACCGTACACGACGATCCGAGCGAGTGGCCTCGGTGCCACTGTAATTTACTTCGTTCCTCGAATATTTATGTCCCGAAACAAGCGGCAGTTAAATTCGCGATCAGCTAACAGCGACTTCCGCTCGCCGCTAGAGACTGATCCCCGAGGTCTCCAGGGCCTTCCGGAATGCTCGCTTCGTGGCGAGAGAACTGATTTAAGAGACTGAACAGGCTCGTTCGTTCGGGCGAGACCAACGATACTATATCAGACAGATATACGTGCACACTTACATATGCATGTATAGATTATCTATTATGACGCTTTGCAAAGAAAGTAAAACGCTTGTGATATTTTTCAACATACGGTAGAAATGTAACGGTTGTTTGCACCTATGGTAGAAATGTGATATTTCTAAGAATAAATCATCGGATAGGCAATTAACGGATGACGTTCGGGGATCTTGCAAAAAACGTATCGCAACCGTATCCAGGGTGAAAGTCAGTCGGAGCTAGATACGTTGGTACTTGGTCGGCAAGTTTGAATATTCGCCAGGCTCGTGCATGGCTGCGACGTGAAATTGCCGCGCGTGGCAAATACGCCGGTGCAAGCAGATAAAACGTAATGTACTCGGTTGGTCTGTTATCTTCGATCGAGCGTGACCCAAAAACGTACCGCGGAATAGGTTACTGGAAGCTGTCCTCCGATTGCTGTCAACGCGTGCGACAGCAGCTTCGTCTTCCTCGCACGATTATTCCCTGGACTGTGTTTATCGGATGCCTCGTTTTCTTCAACGTCTACCGAAATATCGTCCGGATAAATCCTCGAGGGGACGCATAATTGTATCTCGAGCAACGAAGAAAATCTGAACGAAATTCTATGACTCTGATTCTATCGTTTTATAAAAGACTATTATCCTTAAGAATAAAGTATTCGAATTTCACCGATGCTTTTGTTAGAATTGTAATGCGCCTTGAAAAGACGAAACTAGAAATAGCATTACCTACATGCAGTAGTAACTGTGGTTCTTCTTGTAAAAAAGGGCAACAATAGGAAAAATTGTCAATTCTCTTAAGCACAGGTAAGCATAGATATCATCGATGTACCCATTGATAAAACAACTCCAAGTTGCTTGATGTCAATATTCGATAACCCGACTAGTCTGGACGATGCTTTCTACTGGGAAATGTTACGCATAAAACTACGTTTGATTACAAGTATGGAAAATCAAACGTAATTATATATTGTGTAATATAAAAAACATTTCGCGAAATATATACATCGCACGAATGACAAAATGTCGCAAGATATCTTATCGGGGGTTGGATGCGGACGCGAAAGAGTTAATTCTCCTTGGTTGCAACGTGGAAAGGGTAATTTATTGCTGCAATTATTACACTTAATAATCATTATTCGCGGGTGCGAAATGCTAATGTCATCTTGAATTAATCCATGCCACCCCTACTTCCCCGCTTTCCTCTCCCCTCTTCCGTCTCTTTATCTCGATTCTCTTCATCGGCCTGCCGTTCTTCCGTTTGCAGCATGTAATTGTCAGCGCACATCGCGTGTCCTTTGATCTATACGTACTTGCATAACGAAATACGTCCAAGCTCGGTCACGTCCTTTCTTTCCCTTTCCTTCCTTCGTCGAATATGCATCACATGGGCGCCAAAGGTTTCACGTGACCACTCCCAACAGGTAGCATTCGCTTTTCGCTTTCTTCTTTTCTCCGTTCTCTCTTGCTCGATCAAAGGCTAGGTAAAACGAAAGGACAAAGGAGGCGGTGAAGAAACAAACAGGGATGGAAATATATGGTTCAGTTCGCAGGAAAGGGTGATACGGTTGAAAGTCGATGGAGAAAAATGATAAAAATAGTGGGAGGATTTATCGTGAGTATTTTTAGAATCGGAGACGGGGATACTTTTAGTTTCGGGTTATTTGCGGTGGATCAATGGGTTTTATCTATCTTTGCGTGCTGAACGATGTGTGTTATCAAAATATACAATTATAACAAGCGCAAGGTTTTCTTCGTTTGTATATTTATACGACTTATTACGATCCTATCGACTGTAATTTAACATCAAATCGAGGATTGTGTCCTCCGGACTAAAGTTTAGTTCCATTTGAACGTCATAGGTCATGGGTGACGCGCGCAGCGCACAGCGCGTTGAGTAAGACGTAAAATCGAAAGCTTCCTTAACCTCTATGTCGTCAATATCTCCGACAACGTTTCTCAAAATTGATCAAAATGATTCGAATGCAGAAGTGACGAGTGTCAAACGGACGGACGAGCGGAGCTTCGTTCGAAATCTACTTCGTTAAAAATCCCACTTACATATTGGCTCTATTTGCTAGGAACAATTTGCTTCTATCCCTGTCCAACCGATCGTTTCATAAATACTCGTCGTTAACAAGTGAGTTAATAATTCCGTAGGAGCAGCCTCGTTCAATCGTCAGGAACAAGCTCCTCTCGAGTAGCACCGCGAACTCGATCCACCCTGGTCGAAAACAACGATGGCTGTTGTGTTCTCATTGTCAGTGAAAAACAAGCGAGAGAGTAGCCGCGAAACGACGCCTCTCCCGCTGCGAAACCGGGGAAAAAAGGCGGATGTTTTCCACGCAGCGTAGCGTCGCGCTTCCAATCCAAGGTCTAACCTCCTGCGGCCGCTTCGAGAATCGTGTGGAAGGTTTCGAAGCGTGGATACTGTAGAATCGGAGGGACAGAGGGACGGCGAATAAACAAAGAGAACCAGTCGAATCGACAGAGACAAAGCTAACAAGGAAGGAACGGAGATAGAGGATGGGTGCGCGCGCGCGCGTGAGAGAGAAAGGAAGAGAGAAAGAGAGGGAGCGAGAGGGTGGGAGAACGCTGGAAAACGGACAGCCAGTGAGCGAACCGTGGCGCTGTGACGACTGACCCAGTTACTCGGCGAAGGTAATGACCGATACTACACCTAACCCTCCTCCCTTCCGCCCCGTCGCACGCTCTAACCCTTCCCCGCCCCGCTCGACTGCACGTACATACACGACTCGTTCTCGGTGCATCGAGCCGCAGCCTGTGCGTGTCTGCGTGCCTGCCGCATGCAACTCTCCACGGGTCAGGATAGGTTCAGGGATGGATTCGCTCGCCTAGTCGCCCCGATTTTCCTAACCGTGTCCCGGGGATGCTTTCAAAGACGATCGCTCCAGCGGAGATGAAAGTATCTTTGACTTGAAATCTATACGAGAAAGTATATCTGTCTACGAACGTAAATTTATGTAGGTGAAAATTTAGTAGGGCTGAAAATTTGATCGACGCGGGGGAAAAGGATATTTAGACAGTTCAAAGATTTTCATTAGATGTTGTAGACCTGCGTTTACCGGGGATTTTCTGGTGGTCGATAAGGACGTCTGTTTTGGAGGTCGAAATTTGCCCGACGAGTATCTTCTGGAGCAGCGGGCGACGTGCGACGGGTTTCGGGACGCTGACGACGACCCCCTCGATTTAGGTCGCTCGATCATGGGGTTGTGTACGGAGAGCTTGAACTTGGAATGAAGTTTAAGTGTACGCTCGACAGCCGAATATGAGGGATACGTTGGATGCAGGTTATAGGGAGTTTTATCGTTACGTCGGATTGGAATTATGATAGTAATTAGTGGATACCAATAGTTTTTAATCGTATCGTTTCTGTAAGGCCTTGGAGAATACTCTTATTATGCTTGAGAGGTTCTAGTTTTGACGTTTCCGTAATTAATTAATTCCTGGTTAATTACTCTTTCTTAATACCGACTTTTATTGAATATCTAAATCGTGTTTTTCAGCACTGTCGCTAATTATCCCGTTCTTTATATGGAATCTGACCTAATGAAACTTATCTTGCGATAAAATTACATTCAGAGAATATCATTTAATAATAATACGAGAGCAGATTGAAGAGTTTCCGGAACCGCGGCACTAACAGTTGCCTTGTTTGTTATCGCTATTGTCATTCCGGAAACTTTCTAATCTGCTCTTGCAAAGAAAAGAAAGATATATTTATATAAAGATGTTCCTAACATATTCATGCTTAGACAGCGATCGATAGAACCAAACTTTCCAAAGAGCTATATATATATATATCGTATATACATATATATATATATCTATATATATATATATATATATATATATATATATAGACAGATACAGAAAAAAATCTGTTTATAAAACTGTAATTCGAAACAAAATACAAATTATTTGTATCGCAGTTTGCCAAGAATTGAAGGAAAACTACAACTCGAGGTAACGAAATTGGAAGCAGAAACACGATTGTCAGAAATATGCAACTATACGAAGCATAAAAGTCTGGAAAATATCAGCGGAAGAAAGGATTGAACTGGGCGCGACGCGACGCGAGACGACGAGAGAACTAAGGATATCGCGATGTTTCGCGCAACGCTCGTGCGCAACATAACGTTCCATCGGCGAGGGGAGCGGGATTTTTAAGAATATGTAACGCGGTAGCATGAATTATCACTACGACAAGAAGGTGTCGTGCATATTAGAAGAAGGCCAATTACATACTTCGGAATATAGGACGAAGTTATTGAAGTTTTTATTACGTTGCGCAATGCATTTTTCTTCGCTTTCAGAAACATTCGCGGCGGTATGGCGCTTGCGTTCATTCTCTGTTCGCGCGAGCCTTTTATTTTTCAAGCTAACTAGACGTCTTTCTTTTTTCTATTCGCGGCTCGATCGACGCGTATTAATCTATATAATAGGTGGGACGTGCAAAAAAGAAGAAACCCGGTGCATTATCTTGTTGACATGGCTCGTTCGTTTCACGCTTGTAAACACGTCGACTGTTGCATTAAAAGTTCGTGATAACGAACGAGTATTAACGCGCGCTCGTACATGCTTCGCTTTTGTCGCGTTTGCGTTCCTCCTTGAACATCGCTCTTCGCGTTTAATCAGCTCTTTCCGTTTGGGTTATCACGAATTACTGACTGTTTGATTCTTCTTTGTAAGTTTACGCGTCTCTTGCGTGGCGTCTCTTCCTACAGGATGTTTCATGAAAGTCGGTACATATTGTTTAAACGATTTTAGATACGGAAGAAGGAAGATACGCGAAACTGAATCGGTTTAGAGTTCAGAAGTTTCGAGTTTCTTTATCGCTGTTGCACGACGTTTCAGTTCGTACGAGTGCTTTGTAATATAATTTTGTAAAATTACGTTAAATACAGAAATACACACGCGTGTCAAGATGAAATTGATCTTTTTGTTAAATAATAACGGTTCCTTCTTTGACTCTTTCTCGTTGAAACAATTTCACGCTTACACCCTCCATGCAGCAATTTTTAATCGTGTTTTCTCCGTTCTTTTACGTTCGAAAGTCGTGCGCTATTTCTATGCGAAAACGAGGCATTAAATAAAAGGTAAACAGAGGGCATAACGTGAAAACAGGAAAAGGAAAGGAAACACATTGTGCTATGATATAGAGAGGTACTCGGTTACGGGGCAACGCATTCGCAGCTCGCGAGCGTGCACAAGTGCAAAACTCGAGGCTTCAGAGCGTAGAGTTCACGCCATCGAACTCTCTCTCGCTTTCCGAACGGCGCGGCACAACACGGCGCGGCGCGGCGCGGCGCGGCGCGCGGTTCAGCGCAAAAGGGTCCGTTCTCGTACACACGATGTGCACGCTCTACTTGCGAGCCGATTGACGGAGGGCTCTCCTCTCTTCGTGGCCCGATGGAGAAACGCGATGATGCGAATGACGGGCACTCTATTCTTCACACACTCTCTTTCTTTTTCTCTCTACATTCTCTGTCATGCAAGAAATTTCTCCTCGAAGATCGCTTTCGTTTTTGTCGAAGCTCGACCTGCCTGCAACTATCATTCGTTGAATAACTGGTCTCGTTATGTTCCGGCATAGTATACGATGAATATCAATGGAAATGTTTGTCCGGTGTTGTTAGGTGTAACAAGGTCGAATCGCCAGTATTTGATTTACTAAGGAGACAACAATTTGACAACAATTATTATCTTAGGTAAAATGTAAATGGTCGAGGCTTTCTTAGTCGTTATTATTCCTACTTGTATCTATCTGCGATATGGCAGTCGTCATGATGAAACAAAGAAATTTTCTCTTCTCTTTCAGGGCTACGAACATGCAAATACTTACTCGAATGAAAACGAAATGGAATTGCTACAATAAAACGAAGAATACTAAAGAAATTGTCGTAATCTACGTATCAACTTGTTATTTCTGTCAACGTTGGAAGAAGAAGGATTAATTTCTTCTCATCCTTCTCACTTAACACGACGAATATTATTATTCCATCTATTATATTTATATGCAAGGAGACTTTATATGCTTTGCTAAGCGATTTTTCTTTCTCTTTCTCTTGTTAAATGTAAAATATCATCGTCACAATTTTCGTGAGAAACAAAATCATTGTAGTAATGGAATATGTATGGTCGAAAACAAATATTTGGGATTACGTTAGTACTGGGATTACGAAAGTATCGGTTGACGCACATGCGTGTTTCCTGAAATATACGTATTACTGTAAATGATACATCTTCTGCTATTATATCCTTGTCACAATGTCTCGTATTATACGATCGTACGGTCTTATACGTATACTGTCGTAATCAATGAACTTTCTGTATGCAAGGTATGAATGAATTTCTCATTCGTTCGACATTTCTCTATGGCAAATGTTTGCAACAATAGAAAGTATAGAATATATTTAGGATACAATGTTAATTTGTTCGTATATATAACGTACATAAGATTAAAATATTTTAATTAACGTTAACACACAACGACCCTAAGTTACCAATAGAATTGAATAATTTCCTTCGTAGAATTAAGAATTGCTACGAAAGCGTTGTTTATATTTTTCATTGATTCATTCATAATTTTCATTCTTACCGTCCCTTCGTTTTCAAGCTCGTTGCGCTCGTTACGAAATAAACGCATAGACTAGAAGAATAAATAGACAAAGTCGTGGCGTTCGCGGCCTTTCGTTTTCCTTCTGTCGGTTAAGGCCGTCGAGAGGATATTATGCAGTGATTCATAATCTCATGCAAGGAAAAAAGTCATTGCTCGTGCAAGGTACAGAACCAGCTTCGTTCAGTCGTGTAAAAAGCAAAGCCTCGACTAGAAAATAATGCGTATAGTTGGAACGACAGCGGAATTCACCTGGACAATCTTGTTCCCCTGTTTCGCACAACGAGACCACCGCGCGATACTTAACCATATACATACGCATATCGTGTATCAATAAACTAACTGCTAATACATATGTACTTCTATATTGAGCTACGAACTATCTTCGATCGGATAAATGATTATTATCTGTTACTACCGTTTTTTATTCTATTATTCGAAAGCAGCGCAAAATTACTTGTAATTTCTACAAAGAAGTATCGCTCGAATTAACTAATAAATAAATGGATACGATTAAAAAGGGAAAACAACGAAAATAAGATAATGCTGATAATAATATAAAAAATCGCACAGACGTAATGTATCACGAAGTTGTCGAGATTTCGGCTAAGTTCTCTTCCGTGAGAAGCTGAAAGTCTCGCTCGTGGAGCCACGAGGAGGCGTCTAGCAACTACCGGTCTGTTTATGCCAGACGCGCGGTCGAAGTTTAACGAAGATCTGGGTCAAGTGATGTTTGGAATCCTTGAATCTCGAGAGAACGAGTAACCAGCAAGGAAAAAACGTTCACCTAGAAAAATAAGAGAGCCGCTTCATAGGCAAAGAGTTACGGCGGCCTCGGTGTGCACGCGCGTTAACCGAGCTCGGTTATAGAATACGGAACATCCACAACGGACTCGGACACACGGATCTTCTTCGGATGCGTTTTAGCCAAAAAAGAAAACGAAGAATAAGAATTTCTCGCGCGATTGCGACTTGCTCGTCGGCTGTAGGTCACAGTCAAGATGTGCTTTACACTTTCCTGTCGCGAGCATCGGATGGGAACAGCGGAGAACAAAAAGGAACAGCTATAGTCGCGATCGTAGTATTCGTAATTCGATGGCGTTTCCAATTTCTCTGTTTCGAAGTTCGATAAGCGCTTTGTATGCTGTTCAGCAGTCGCTCTCTTCGGCAGGAAGAAAATTGTGTGGTAGGATTTCCTATATAGCGTAACGTAACTAAACAATTGGATGGAGTTCTGAAACGATCGAACATAAAGAGAATTGTAGAAAGATGTAAAAAGGATTAAAATATCGACTTATCACCTATGAAGACCTGCTTCAGAACGCCAATAGATAAATCAACGGTACCAGTTTTCTGATGGATATATCATAATAATATGCCTTTCAGCTGAAACGGTTAACTAACTAACTGATATCATTAAAACATCGACCGAAACTTTCCTCCCTTACTTTTTATATTCGAAATTTACTTAGTAATTCGTTTCCAATGAAGTCGTTCCATTTTCGAAAGAATTCATTTATCCGATCGTCGGAGGCCGTCGTTCATTCATTACGACCGAAAGATTTCCGTACGCAAGTATACCGCCCGCGTATATTCGACGATAACAATCCCACATGGTCTGCACTAGATCTTGAGCACTTTCAATGACAAGAGGCGAGACATCGCGTTGCCTCTGGTTCGCGTTCCGCAAAATCGCTGTCCAACTCGTTTGCGCTAAGCCTCCGGCGCGATAAGGAGAAGTAGGTCGTTTAAAAATTCGCCGATACCTCGGAAACTAGGTGGAAAAATGGCGGTGAGATAGCGCACGCCTCAGGCCAGCGGCAGATAGAGTCGAACCAGTAGGGCCAGCTTATGTAACCGAACGTCGCGTTGCGTTGGAAGAACGCGCGCGCGCCTTTATGCTATCTCTTCCTCGCCATAATCGCTAGGGATATTTCCGTCACGCGCGGCACAGGGCACAGCCGACCTTCCGATGCAAAGACGCGAACTACGCTTGACTGAATCGCGTTACTTGCGGTCCTAAAGCATCCAACAGACCGGAATACAGTCTCTGTCGAGGAACGCTATTCAATTAATCATGGAATCGTATAAATTTTATTATATGAATCGAAGTGTATGCTACAAGAGTCGAAATATTAAAAAAAAAAAAAAAAAAAAAAAAAAAAAAAAAAAAAAAAAAAATGCTATTGACATTTGATTTGAACTATATGGGAAGAACGCGATAGTCGTATCTTTCATTTTTTTTTACAGGAAAGCAATTTTAAAATTCAGTACATTGTCAATTAATCCGATGGTACCAAAGCTGTCCAATGTTTCTGAGGATTGTGTCTCGCTCTGTAAAAGCGTTGAACATATTCTGTTTAATAATTGGTGGATCAATTTGCGATTGCTTGCAAACGATTATAGTCTTAACGAGGTTCGATGATACGTACTGCTAACGATTGAAACGTCGAGGTGATAAACGATCTAGGTAAGTGTCGACAGTGATGATTTTCCGTGTAAACAAAAAACACGTGTTTGTTAATTTTGGCACTTACATACATCATTTGTCACTTGGGTGATATCGACTTTCATCGTTTACTACATTGTAGATTTACGCAGCTAGAAAATAAAGAATCGCTAAATAGTATTCGTATCGCAGTCCTTGGTACGAGACGCATAATTACGATACAAAGAACAACTTATAACGCGAACTCTTTATCGATTTCGCTCTTCCACCGAATCTACGATTCTTTAATTTATAGTAAGAGAAAAGATGGAAACGATGATAAGAGAAGAAGGAAGAGATCAAACAACGAATAATCAAGATAATTAATCAAAAAAGTTGCAAACGATTAAAAAACGATATAAACAGACTAAGAGCAACTGTAGGAATTCTTTTACGTTTGATCGTTGGTTCTTCTTCGAAAAGCTTTTCTATTCTCGAGGTTGGAAGGCGCGATCGGTTCTCATCGACGTGGTTTCCGGTTTACCGTGACGATCGAGCCATCTCTGGCCATCGTATAAACAACGCAGAATCGTGCGCCTAAAGTGTAGCAGCTAGCTTGTCGGGTCGATGTATTCTCGGTTGTTTATTTAGGCCAACCGAGGTGAATCGCTCGGTCGAAACTGGCATGCAGACACGATGCCTGCGGGAAACGTACGTACAGTAGCAAACGGTGGCCCGCGAAAAACGCAGTACCTTGGAAACGATAATGGATCCCGACTGTTGCATTATCGTCGTTTAGCCAAGATCAAAGGGCCGCCCATAGTTTTTCTTTTATATCGTACAGCCAAAGAGAAACTCACGCATATTTAAACGACGTTACGCGTTAATTTGTGATCTTAAAAATAACCTTGTTTGAAAGACATAAAAACAACCTTGTTTTGGCGAATCTTCTGCAAGCGAAATTTTATACTTCAATTTCTTTTCCACGAATTGTTATTTTTATCGGAAAAAGTTTCGAATACGTCCAACTTCCGAATTTTGCCTGAACGAACGAGTGGCTATATAATGAAATAGGAACAACGATAAGCATTCCACAATTTTCCTACGCTGTTTCCGAACGCTTGGAACAGTAAGAAACTGTACTTCGATATAAACGAGCACGTTTCTCTACCGTCAGAATGTGGTAAAATATGTTTGTCTACGAAAGGTTAATAATCGTTGTCATAGTTATCATAAGCAGGCTACAATCGGACATTCGTTTATCGCGAATCTAAAAATACATCGTATAAATTAAGACTTTCGTTTTTCAAGGAACTGTGATAACATGACCTCTATGTTTCTAATGATATATCGAAGCAAAAAGGAATCGTGTTAAACAAACGTGTTGCACCTTGCTTCTCTTACACGTTTGACATTAGTTTGCCGTTACAATTGTGTATATTCGAGGCATGAAATATGACCGCAGCCATAACGTACATAAACATAAAAGAACGAACGAGTATCGTTCTGACAATGCGGTAACGTTCCCAACAGGTTGCGTTTCTGTAATCGCGGCAGAACTTTTGCGAAATTGTGGTTGTTAACTAATGGCGGACGGATATTCTTATCGGCGTTTTTTGAAACACGTTACATTCGCGAAATGTGAGTGATAAAACGAAATGTAGGTTAAAGGTTGCATGGGAAAGGTTTATATATTTCGTTTTTAGGAATGGCCAAGGTACCTTGTACAACCCAAAACTCAGAAATATTCATCGAGTTTTGTACCTAATTTTCGAAAATATTCAATCGCATCATTTAAACATTTTTAATTATATTAATCTTTTAATTATATTAGAAAAATATAGATATCTAATAAACATAATTATAAATTCATTTTTCTATCTACGAATCGAAGAATTTCTATCGATTTAGATGTAAAAGATGTATGTTTTATAGGAGATTGATGCACAAGTGTAAATAGAGTGTAATTAGCACGCAGTCTTTCGAACTTTTTAAGAATTCCTTGAAGTAGCTCGCAATTTTCAAAACTGAAGAATACTTTTAAATGGGTATCAAAGAAGGGCGCATTTTGGAGCATTCTAGCTGAACCCTTTAAACTGTTTAAACTCGTCGTTTGGCTGTTTAATTGCAAAAACTCAGTACTCTTGAACTTGATTTTTTTTTTCGAAATTTTGGTCGAAAGTAAACGTAAAGGAAACGTAAAAACATTCGCAAACGAAGTAGCAATATGACGCTTTCCAACTTCAAAATTATACAAATTCTGCAACTTTGAATTTAGGACATCGTAGCTTTGAAATGTCGAAGTCAATTTCGTAAGAGAAAATTTATTTTCTACGTTGAATATGAATGCTACTCACTATTTAAGCGTTTGTCCGGTTTCTTTCGACGCAATCTTCCAAGTGAACTATGCAGAGAATGTCTTACTTCGACTGATATAAATCGACGACCTATCTTGGAAAAATAGGAAAACACGATATCGAGCCATTTTAGATGGAAGGGAAAAATATTATGTTGGTTGGTAAGTAATTTTTCAACGTTGGTATAAATCAGCTGTTTATATACATAACAAAAATTGTGAAATAACTTATTTTTCTTTATTTGGTCACGGATATCTCAGCGAGTTTATTTGTTTCTGAATATTATTCTAATCTTGCACTAGAGAGGAACTTCTTTTACAAAATTAAACAGAGTTACGTAAGAATCTACACAAATTGTTTCTTATACCGATATTAATTAATTTCAGGTAATTTTACTTTAACGCGTTGGCTACTTTTTGAATATTTATCGGAGCTAGTAAATTAAGAAAGTGTGAGATATTAGGCTTTAACGATAAGACGAGAAGGAAGCAACTGTTGACATAAAAATACTGATTTACGGAACCTGAGAAAAAGAATTTCTAACGATGTTTAGTTCTAATCATATAAAATATATATACACGTATGTCGGTACCAGCATCGATTGGTACTTATATTTATTATAATTTATTTATTGTAAAGTTATGTTTATTAGTAATAGTATAGTTGGTAGGCGCTAAACGCGTCGCCCTCACGGCTGAGGCCGCGCGTCGACTGAAGTCAACATACGCTATGGCTACGCGCAATCGCTTTTGTTCGCAACCGCCAAGTGACGGACGAGCGTCGCGTCGTACCAACAGGATTAACAAGATCGAATAACACCGAAGTTTTAATTCAATTTTTAAACTTAACCTTTACTTGTTTTTCTTGTTCCTTTTTCTTTTTAATAGACGTTGAAGCTCGTTATAAAATAATTTGTACGTGAAATCAATATTTGTAAGAAAGTTTCATTTTCATTAGTCCACGGACTATTATGCCCGGCTCAACATACACAGAATGTGCTCTTTCATGACAAGGCATCGTGCGCGTGCAAAAGGGAATCCTTGACGCTTTTTTGCTCGGTCAAGAATGCAATGTTCTAGTTCCCTCGAATCACACAGTGAAACGAATACTATGGAGAATATTGTACGGAGAGAATGCAAGATGATCGTTGCATGAATGAAATCGAAATAGTGAAAACGCGGTATAAAGTAAACAACAATTCGATAAAACGAACGTAATATTTTTTATATTCACGTATATGTCGATAATATAATTGCCGAGACAATTTTTGGGGAAAATTACAAGTCATTTGGTACCTGTTCTTTTATAAGTACGAAGGTATTTTTCTTTTAGTTTTCTCTAGAATCGAATTATCGATCGTAGCTATGAACAATATGACCGTAAAGTTATTTTTTCCCCATTTATATCGAAGTAGAATTGTACAATATTTTTGATTATATTTCGTTGGAATAAATTTATATGAATTCGAAGTGTATAAAGTCATGTGTAAAATAAACAACAGAAATCGGTATATGACATAAATCTAATCAATTACACGAACGAATAGAAATATCGACAATTTGAAAAATCGTGTTCTAAATGCGATATATTTGATATCTCTGTAACGAAAGTTCTTTTTAAAGTTAAAGTTAAAGCATCTAAAATCGAGGAATGTGCGTTGCATAGAGAATTTTCTTTAGAAAACAACTCTTTCTACGATGCTAAAAAAGCATGGTAGTTACGTTATTTCATTATGCCTGTAAAGCTTTGAAATACTTCGTATAACATTTGAATAGAATTAATTCTTTTGCAGAGTGCGAAATATCGCGATCATGCAAATTGCACTTTTTTTTACAACTTTTGAATAAATTTCCCAAGATTTATAATACACGCTGTATTACATTATGTATGTTATGTATAGTATCCGTGGAGGAAATGCATCGATCATCGAATAATAACATTGAAATTCGCCCTTTTTAGGCCAAAAGGTAGGTCGAACGCGATTATTGTTTCGAATAGAAACGGAAAAGTAGACGAGCGGTTGTTGAGCTGGCGTTCAATCGTCATGGCGCCGGTATTATTATTACAGCCGTGTTCGAATTGGCATTAACATTCACCGATGCACTCCCTCGCCGTTCTTCTCGCTCTCGCTCTCGCTCTCGCTCTCGATGTATAACGGGGCGCTCGCGTCATTCGCCGTTTTCGTAACGTGACTTTGTATCATGAACTTTTCGATGACGTTTGCGCAACACTATCAGCCGGCGAGCACAAACTAAGCCTGCACGGTCGTACCGCTTGCAATGCACTTCTGCATTCGTTTCAGTCGCGTATACATGCGTCTTCGTGAGCGAGATAACAAGCTCCTGTTGCCGTCTCCGTTCCGCCGCCGCGCCGCCGTTGCCGCCATGTTACCGAGGTTCTCAACCATACGAGCCTGCGAAAGATCGCTGATTATTCCTTGCACCCTGTCTAGGCATCTTGTGTTTCTGTGCGTATGTGGTCAATGAACGACACGTTCATCGGTGAACTCTTTGTAAGTAAAAAGAAATTATTCGATGCGGTTCGTTATTGAGAGATTTTGAAGATTGCGCGTAGAATGCTCGCTTATTAACGTTTTACGTTTCTATACCACATGCAACATTTTTTGATAAAAAATAATTCGTCAATTGTAAAGCTAGCAAGAAACATCATTGAATACGAACTGAACAAAACGATATTTAATATCTACCAAAGACATGCATTACATCGAGAAAATTATATATGATCACAACGATCGTTGGAAGAATTCTATCATTAATGGACGTTTATTTTAAGTGCGAGTACTTTACGAAGTATTATTTTATGTTAATAATTTTTTCACGCTTAACGACGGTGTAATTTGACCTATGTAAAGAAAAAAAGAACGTCTCTGTAACAAGAAACAATCCAATCCTTAAATGCATTCGTATAAACAGAATATAAACAAAAATACTTTTGTTACCGTCAACATTTTCTCCGTGACATTCTTCTCTTATTGCAGTCAGAAAAGAAGTATGGCTTGTTCTAGTTGCGTGGACAAACCTGTATATCAAAGTCAAGAATTCTTATCTGATTGCACTTATTACATCATTCTGATCGTTTTTGGTCGACAGGCTGAGAAAAGAATAGGTTAACTCCTTTGGAGTGCAATATCGATAATGAATAAAGTTCATATTTATTTTTCTGAATCCTGGTTATTATTTCTTATATATAATATATATATAATATATGACATAAATGTTGTTACAACATATGTGCACGAGACTTTTTTTATGTATCTCTCACATATTTGTGAAATATTCAACGAAAATCGATCGAAATAAAATGCGATACAGGAGGTGTGTATATTTGACGAACTCTGTAAAATTCACTGATATTACAATAAAGTGGTATATTACGAAGATGAAGATTAAAAAGAGGACTGCACACGCAATAAAATTGTTTAGGTAACTAACAAAAGACGTACAAGATTTATGGACGAAGCTTCGTGATTTTCATTAGAAATAACATGTGAAAGATATCCGCACGATAAGAAATTTTTATTGTATCCTGTATCTTCTTTAACGCAATCTCAAACCGGATCATCAACGTGTAATGGATTAATCGCTTAACTTTCTGGCGCTTCCATCCTTCACGTTTTCAAAGATTAATCCGCTATTAAATCTTTATAAAACTAATCGCATAAGAAATATCATATCTTATTTCGTAAATTACCGAAAATGATTTTAAGTTAAATTACCGCGTTTCAATAATTCATTGCGTATCTTACTTACTACTTATTCTGGTTAATATTTATGTAATGCTTAAGTCGATTAATAAGACTTTGATTAGTACTTGGTATTTACTGCGGTAGAATTCGAAATTTCAAGGCGAGTCAAACTTCATTTCGTGAATATTCTTTCTCTCGTTAACAAGCAATAAATACTTTTAACCACATGTACGAGTATAAAGCAACGCGTCTCATTTACAGTAATTTAAATAATTAGAGATACGTCGGAAGCTCGCAACGATTGGAAATATTGAAAACATCTTAAGTTTTTAGTAAGTTTTTCGAAAGAAAAAAATCATCGGTATTATTTCATAGGCATAGAAGATGCCTTAGAAAAGTTTTTTCCCTCCTAAATGTAAACTGAAACTCTGCTCTTCTAGAAAATTTGTTTTACGAGAACTTAGACGCGTTTCTGTAACAATCGAGGTAAGATATCCAACAAAGCGAAACAAGACGAAAGAGAAACAGAAAAAGGAAGGATAAGAAGATAATCTGAAAAAAAAAAAAACGAAAACTTGGGAAGAGGTAAATGAACTTCGAGGTGCTCGTTATACGGATCGCGCGTGGATACTTCGAGATTTCCGGACAAATCAAACGCTTCAGTTCGTTCAAACTCGTTCAAACAGCGATGGTATGGCAAGTTGTTGTCGTATTACAACACGGTCTGTTCGTTTGACAACGTGTATCGCGGCTGTTCGTTATGCAACTAGTGAAACTATCGGTTACCCGTCGCGTCGCGTCGCGTCGATCGCGAATGCACGAAGAACGTTCAAGATAATCAATCAACCAGTACCCTTGCCTGCTATTATTGCCCATTCGTCGTTTCTTCGATCGTTCTGCAAAATTGAAATGTAAATCCATGTTATACCGTTTGAACGCAGCTGGTCGTAGGATTTGGATTACAGGTAACGCGCGAAGGATTTAAGTAGATGGGGAAATTATCGATAAGCTTTCGATTGGGACAGATATTGAGAAACTTATTGCATTTTAATTCTCGACATTTTATATTCGACTTTTTTTATATTTATTCCTATTGGTTGCTTGTCTTTCTTTTTTTTTTCTTTTTTCTTTTCGGAACATATAATTAAAAGTTCTACTAAGCCAAAGTTAAACCATAGTATAGACAAGGAAAGGATCGGTATCGAACAATTTCACGTAAAAGATTTCTTCGAAAGTTTGAATAAACTAGTGCTAAAACGCGTCAACGTCGATGCAATGAGCACCGCCGTCGATAAGCGATAAATAGTTGTATAGAAAAGAAGAAAAATAGCGCAAACGAGAAGGAAGAGAGAAGGTGTCGCGCGGCGAGTTTACTTTTCTTCTCTCAAGCAAGGATCTACGGCCGGTTGCAACTTTCTCGAATTAACTGCCAGCGATCTTGGCTGTCTCGATTGCAAGTTGGTCGCAGCGACAGTAGCGGCGGCAGTTAGACAACCTATTGCGGTTACGCAACTAGTGAAACTACCCAGCGCCGAACGTTCACGAAAAATAAATCTTCTTAGACCGATTTACGTTTTCCATATCTAGCCCCGAACACGGAGACGTTGGAAATAATTATTAAAGCGAAACGAGAAAATTATAGGACTTTGCACAGCCGTGTCGCTTCGAGCACTTCTAGTCTCCTTCTGTCGAAAAGATTGAAATTTGTTCCTTGTTTAGTTCTCACATTGATTTGATGGGATGAGCTGTTTGTGAATTAATCGAGCGATGAAAAGAAGTCGAAAAATTGCCAACGATTATCTGCCTTTTATTTCCAGACTAAAACTAATAAAAAACTAAAAACAGACTAATTGTATTCTTAGAAGCAATTTCGTTTGCAAAACTCGCAAATATTTTAGAAGGACACGATATAAGACCATCTTTTCAATTTTGTTGATCATCCGAGCTTCGGCTAAGCACAATGTTCCTAGAAAAGCAAGAAAAGAAGTGTCTTTACGATCCAGGGGCGTCTCGCGGTCGTAAGTCGGTCGCAGGCAGCAACGAGCAGCACAATCTATTAGGATTACGCAACTAGTGAAACTATCCCGGCAGCAGTATAGTGTCGGTCAGTCTGTTCCATCGCGGTGTCGTTCTATCGGTTCCGCCGATTTTTTCTCTTTCTCCTATCTTTCTCCTTTTCTCTCTCTCTCTCTTTCTCTCTCTCTCTCTCTGTCTTTCTCTCTCCCTCTCCTCTCTTTTCCTCCCTCCCATCCTCCCTCCTCCCTCTCTTTTTCTTTCTTTCTCGAACGTAAGTTTATTGCCAAAGTTTTCAGACACAACGACCGCGGGTAACCCTGGACACGGGGAATAGGCCATCGCGCACTCGCGTTGCGAGCCTTTCGCCGCGCATACACGAAACGCCGTAATCTGGATCCCAGGGTTACCCTCTCGTCCCCCTTTTTTCGACTCTTATGTGTCCTTCCCCTCCTTTTCCACTGCACCGCTAGCTCGTGCTCTCGGTTCGGTTAGCACCTCGTCTTTTCTTCTTGGTTTTCTCGCGGGAAGGCTTGATTTATCGCCCCCGTCGCGTCGTATAAAGACACGCCAAGAATCGATTGCGTAACCCGGCGTGCCAATATCCGAAAGATCGCAGCTCGTGTGAACGGTATGGTGAAGTACGGTGAAGTATGGTGAACGCTATGGCGAACGGTATGGTACTTGTAGCATTTTTAATGTGGAAAAGTTTAGGATTACTTTCTGTCTTCATAATTGACGAAAGATTGAAAAAATAACGCAGTCTTCTGTCTGCTCATTCATTGTTACATGTCGGTACACGATATACACAATAATATAGGTATATTATTACATGTGTATATATATATATATATATATACACGCATATATGTATGTTACACACACACACACACACACACCCACATATGTTATTACATAGATATCTACATATATCGTTACGTAGTTGATAAAGATAAGTGTCGTCCACTCTGGCCTTGCCTACCCCGTCTATTTAGTATCGCACCACCTTCGAAGTCGCCACTTATTCGAAAGTAGGTGGGAAAGTAAGTGAGAATGTGATCGCAGCGAAGCACGATAGGAGACAGAGAGAAAGAGCGCGGGCAGAGCGTTAAATAATCGGTTTAATTGGGTTATGCACGAGGAAGTGACCTATAGGAGAGGTTGAACCTCGCGGCTCGAGACCTTCTGCTGCCTTGCCTACGTCCGCCACCACCGCGTGCGTCAGCTACTCTTCTCTCGATTCTCGACTGCCGGCCATAACATCGGTTTTCTGGCTACTGAATAACGCTGTCTTCCTCTTCGCGTTTTTGCCTCTTCCGTTCGATCGCTCGATCTATCCTAATGACGTAGTCGGGAATTTATTTGATCCAAACAGTGGTTCTCGATTGTCACTATTTCGCCTACGGAGTTCCGTTAGATTTCCGTAGCGTGCGAACGAGAATGCCTTGCTGCTTTAGTTTATAGCAAATGAACCCAAATTATTGGAAAGTTTGCATAATTTGCATAGCTCAGCACGTAGATTTTGCTATCGAACTTGGACCAATTTTCTAGAATCGTCATGGGTCATTCTTGATCTCGTTACTCGTCACATCAGGAAACAGAAAATATTTATTGCGATCAAAGTTAATTCCCGCATAGTGCGATCGTTTCGTACAGATAATACGAGCGGTGCGGGCTTTCTAGTAGCGGGCTCTCGCCTTTATTTTCCACCCATTTTTTCTCTCGAAACCACTAGTTGTATACTTCTATTACTATGGTTTGCGGTCGTCGGGACGGTATTAAATAAGCGGCTAATTGGGTTACGCAGTAGGAAGTGAAATGACACGATCGTTTCAACGAAACGTAGGCACGTTCTCAACCGACAACGATAGCCCGTTTTCTTGGTTGTCCCGCAACCGAATCGTGAAATTAGAGGAAGCGAAGGAAACCAGGCCGATACACGGCTGCATAATTTCCGATGTGTTTTCACCCTCAGTTTCATTCGCTTCCGAGTAGATAAGCAACGCGCTCTCTCGTCACCTCCACTCCTACGGGTTACGCCTACTCTATTCCGTTTGAATCATCGCATCGTGCCATTGCACCGTATGAAATATGGCACAAAGAGCTCGAGGCGCGCTACCAAAATAGGACTACGATATTACCGTGCATTACCTTTCCTTCTCGATTACCGTCTTGTGTAATCTTTTATGCCACGACATTATAAAAGAAACGTGATTATTTTCCTTTTAACTTTTTTTTCCGATAAAGCATTTTCGCTACTGTTTGTTAAAATAAAAAAAAAAAAAATTATAGCTGACAATTTATCGAGATGTGATTAACAAGTTAAATTACTAATTTATTTCTATATTTAATTATTGATTACCGATTACTGAAATCAATCAAATCGTAAGTTAATTTGTGCTAATATGGCTGCAAGAATATGGCGATCAAAGACCGATAATCGATTAATTTGTGGGGAAGATGACAGCTGTGTATAAATTTTTGTGGCTGAAGACGATTTATATCTTAATTCAGTTTAAAAGAAGACACGTCTTGTAAATATGACGCACGTAGACTGCTCGTTGTAAATATTTCTTTCGCACATGTGTTTATATACGTACAAGTTATGTAACACGTACATAATTATGTACGAATGCAATCGCACCATTCACAAGATGGTTCGTCTAAAAAATCAGCACGAAAGACAGGAAATTAAATTTCTTGAGCTTCTATCTGAACCTAATGTTTCTCGATTCCCTAACTTTTAGCCTACTCGGTCATTGCTCTATTACAGTTCGAAACCACAAAATTTCACTTTTGTGAATATACCAAACCTGACGCGGTAACAGCCTACGATCGTCCTTGAACAGAGTACGGGTTCAAACTGCGCAATCGAAAAACCCCGACACCGATCGATTTGACTTTATGTAACTGGCAGTTCTCCGTTTCCTAGTTCGATCGTGGAATCGCGACTGGTCTATGCATTCAGGAAGTGAGTCTGCCGTTTAAGTGAAAGTCGTTAGTTCGTGGCGTGAACGACAGTGAAGTCGATGGAGAAGGGCAGACGCGTACACACTCGAGTCGAATTGTACATACTACGAATCGATCGACTGGTTCTCAAACAAAAAGAAGAAAAAATCTGTACAATTTTGCCTTAATTCTCTGTAATGTGATTTCTTTACTCGTGTCAAGAAAATCGTACAAATGTTTACAGTTTTTCATTTTATTGGGGAAAACGAATTTATACGACATATTTGACAAAGTACACCGATCCCTCGATTTACGCAGGGTACGTGTTCCATGTGAGCTTTTTTTTAAGCGGATAAAAGTCGCCATGACAAATGCCATTTATCGTTATAAGAAAAGTACTTGAGAGTAGCCAATATAGCATAAAAATATATATATTTGACATATTTTCACGAAAAAGGAATCGATCGATCGTTTAGAAAAAGCAAAATAAATTTAATTCGTAGATGCAGTCGACTCTGTACTAAAGTAGCCAACCTTTTTTTCGGTTAATCGCGAGTCGTTATCTTCGTTCTATCTTCTACTTGTGCGAACTTTTGATATGCTCGCTACAAGGCAATTAAAATAGGTCAGAATGATGTAATTAGTACAGCCAAGTAAGAATGATTCATTGATATACAGCAGATCCTTGAGCAACGTGCAAATTTGGGACGTCCACTACATACCTATTAACATTAATACACGTTCAAAATACCCGTAATCTCTACTACAAATGTAGTTGTCTGATCCTTTTAATGCTCGAGTCTCAATTGGGAGAGGTTAAAGACATAATGATTGATTTTCCATCATGATTCATTTTTACACAATGGTGTTATAAAAAACACGCGAAACACGTACCGTTTTGTAATCCTTGCATCATCCGTTTCAACGGGTACGTAATTATAATACTAGTTGTTAATCAGTTAACAAGTAGTGTGAGTTACGGAAATCGATATTGCGACGTGGGCTGACAGCGTCCCGTTCGCCAAGTATCGCGTAAGGAGTTAACGTTTTTGTTGGATCACGGATGGATTGTCACTACGGTAATATTGTAGAATGGTCAACGGCTCAACTCTGATACGATATTGCGATTATGAAATATTTTTTGTTTTATTTATTTAGTAACTTGATCATCAGACACGATAAAGTGTGGAACGAGAAAAGTTTTGATGAATTTAATTTGCAAACACGTTTTACTCTGAAAAAATTAAATTTAATTCAATTTGATTACAATTGAAAAGCACAAAATTAATAGTTTACGTGAGCATTACTTTTGTACCTTTCGCTATTTGCACTTTCTCTAAGCAACGTAACAAAACCCAAAAATAAAAGGTACTAATTTCAACTATCAAGGCAAACAGACGAAGCAAATAATTTCGAATTACGTGTAACAATATACATATAAATTTCCTCTTCGTCGAACTATCATCAACGATATTCTGATCCGCCAAAGCGGTGAGAACCACTGCAGAAGACTAGAAGAGAGAGCGCGATCGGTCGATGGTCTCCGCGGTGCGGCACTTTCGTGCGAACCTGCATACGCAGATATGCGGATCGGTTGTATAACATAACCGCATAAGAAGCACGGATAATGGTGCGTATACGTGTATCGCATTATTTGCTCCGTTCAAGTCCAGCCGTTTGACTGGCCATTGTCAAGTTTAAGTGCCAAATTACTCGCGGCCGATTGCCAGTTCGATATCGAAATCGTGTTTTGTAGTATACGTGGTTAGTCCAATATTTTAAAGTATTTCCGCGATCTAGCGTCGTCACAAAAGCATTAATATGGTATGGTATGGTAAAAAAAAAAAAAAAAGAAAATTATCTTTGCGACGTGAACATTTATAGAGCGGAAATCTAGAATTTTTAAAATAGTGGAAAGAAGTTTGGTAACATTGTGTTATCCACTCTGCAGATCGAGTACGTTGATTATTCATCGATTTAATTAGTTGCTAGGAAGTGTGATGAAAATATTATATAATTCTTGTTTCTTGTCTTTTTTTTTTTTTTTTTTAATTCTTAAGGTTGAAATCGCTCCCTGAAAAATAAAATACATTTATTTACACTTATTAGTATTAATTAATGGTTGCGTAAACTTCTAAATTAACTATAATATAATCATGGTTATTTGCAGAATCAAACATCATGGACTATAGATTTAAAAGTTTCTTTCAGTAGAATTTTGCATATAGGCTCTACAGCGAGATAGCTATATTAATTTAATGGCAATACGATAACCTTTCAATTTTTATCCTTATTCCTATATGTGTAAAAAGATTTTGATTTAGAAAATAAGGACGCGAGAATAGTATTTACTAAAAAAAAAAAAAAAGAAATAAAGTAGAAAAATTAGTGTTGAGGTTATTCCTCAAAATTTGTAGGTCCATTTCTTCCTTTGATCTTTTTCGTGCATACGACTCCGCACGTCGTATTTGCAACGCGCTAATAACGCTTCATATCCGATTATTCTTTCAAAACTTTATATTGAATTTTCTTTACGAAGTTAATAACGAAAACGAACGAAATCTCCTTTCGCGACGAGTTAAAGTCGTCTGATTACATGATGCATCTTACGCGATGTACGCTCGAAAATTGGCAACCATTACTCGGTTAATTCTCTCTATCACGTCGATACGTGCTTCGTAACCAACCCTTGGTGAAAGTAACAGGTTTTAATTCTAACTTTAGCATCTACTCTATCGTACAGGCTAACGAACAATCTCTTCTTTCATAATTTTCCACGATCGAGAAGTTAAAGTCCTGCGCAGACGAATAATTCGGTGGCATAACAATGGGCGATACCTGTTATAAGGTTTTGCCTGGATGGCTTTGCTCTTTCGACGTTCTGGGGTAAGAGTATTCAGTGCTGAGTTATTCGACTTATTGTCAGTCCTCTTTTTTCAGAAAGTTCATCACCTTCCTCGCTCTGTGGCCAGATTCTTGTGCGTATTTTTTAACAATTAATTAGAATGATATTGGGCTTACCGACACCTGAAACTACATACATAAGATCCGTGACTCTAGAATTCGCCGCTAAATCTACAGATTCGTGGCTATCGATAACCTGATGGCTCTTGACAGGCCTTGACACGTGCCGCTACATCTATAAAGACGCGACGCTAACATACTGTTCGACTTAGAAGCTCTATTTTTCTAATGATACGATGCGTGTTAGCGTGAAATACTATTATTGGAATTATAAGATTTAATACGAACGATATGGTCAAAATATCGTCAAAATTTTGCATTGGTAATATTGTGCTGTTCGGCTTTATATTTCTAATCACGCGGTATAAATTAACGCGCGATAGTGTAACGTTATATCGGGAATATAACTTTGTGAAAACACTTGTTACATCTGTTGTCTACACCGGACTTTAATCGTCACAGCCCTCGCTCATTTCCTACCTTTCTAAATAGTTCTTCTTTTTTTTTCTATTATACTTCCATAGATGGTTCCTCTCTCAGCATTTAAGACGATCGCATTATTAGAAGCAGAAATTTATCGAATTACAGCGTTAATAATTCAAAATGTCAACGATACTACAACGTTACATACGATCTTCCTGGATAGTTCTTAATTCTTCTGCATATTAATCAATTCAAGCGTAGAAACAAAAATTGCCGTAAAGATTTTTCACAATTCGCTATTGAAGCGACAGCCAGCACCGGCTGTCGATTCGACCATCCTAGCCGGCACGACGTTCCGTGGAATTGGAAATTTCGCACAACTGTCTCTATTTCGAGTCGTCTCGCGACCGTTCGAGCTTTCCTTCTGTACGACTCGAAGTTCGAAACGTACTTATATATGGCCTTACTTATATTCAGCCTACGGATGGACGAGGCGAAAGCGAAACTCGACTCGGACTTGACGGAAAGGGGAGAGAAAGAGACGGGAAGAGACAGATATCGCGAGAGAAGATGACCTAGGTATAAAAGTGTACGTAGGTGCAACTCTGTGTGATGTAGAGTGTAGGTAGAGAGGATCGAGCAACCCGGGAAAGCAGGAGGTGAAGAACGGATAGACTGTGAAGCACAGGAGGGTAGAGCGGGGAGTGAAGGGGTGGGGAGGGACAGAAGAAGCTCGTAGGGGTTTATAGATAGCAGCGCATGGCCTAGAAACGTGCTGCTCGGTGTTTTTGACCCTTCGCCTAGCTACCGCTTCTAGGCCATTGCAACACGACACTCATGCTCGTTAAGCCGCGTCCACAACGCGACCGTCCCACCGACCGGTATAGAGATGTCGCGATCCTTGTAAGAATGTTCAAGTCGGAAAGGGACGGTAGATTGGTTGGTTTGTTCGTTCGGAAGATTGATGAACGACAGCGGAACGTGAAATTGAAAATGAGACGGTCGGATCTTACTCGTGACTCGTGGCCTATGGCACGAAGGAGGAGGAGATGCGATGACTATATATGTGTACTTAACTGGTAGCGCGTAGGTCGACTAAAACTCAAATCCTTGGTAGTTTAATAGAGTTTGAAAGTCGCGTACTGAATCATACGATTAGATAATTGGTACCGATCGAATTATTTTTGGCACTTTTTAGAGAAGATTGTCAGAGTTGTACTATAGGAGATAGATTTTTTCAAAATTTTACAATTTTTTGAAGAATCAGTATACTTCTCCAATTCCAAAACCTTTGCGAGACAACAAGCAATAGTAATAAATCGAAGAAACGCTTCTGTAATTCTTCGAATCACGAAAAATTCCAACAATAACCGACGGCAAACGATCGTGGCGACCTCATTTGTCTCATAGCAGACAGTTCCACCTGTAGAGAATTGTTCTCTCCGCAACAAATTATTACGATGTATTCTTTGTCCTTTTCACGAGAGAATAAGGCGCATTCTGCTCCCGATAATTTCCTTTTTTGTTCAACGAACTGCAGGGAGTTTACTTTCACGTCAGCTGGTAAATCACAAACGACCGAATAATCTTCGCTCTAAACGCTCATTGACACAAAAAAAGAATCACAACCGGACAAAGAAAAAAAAATAAGCGAAAAAGATAGGAAACGAAGAGGAAAGCGGAAGGGAGAAAAAGGCTACGAAGGAATTCTTTTGCTGGTTCCTCGCTAGCTTTTAATGGGCGTATTGCGAAATTTTCAAGGATGTAGGATCGTATACGTTATATTGTTCGATGTTTCTCACCCTCCACCTAGTTACCGCTTCTAGGTTGTTGCAACATATCGCGGATACCTGTTAAACGATATTCACACACCTATGTCGCAATGTTCTCGCTCTATGCCGCAGTCAAATTTTCGCTCGACTACAATTTTGTCTACCGAAATATGGAAAGAATTAAAAACTAGGAAAGGTGAAAAAGATGTAAAAGGGTGGTATCTCTGGTTCGAATAAATCCGCGGAGCCGACGAGGAAACGAGGACAACTCTGTTTCGAATCCACTGCGTGGTCGGGAGCAGCTTGCACGCGCTTGAAAATCGACACCGATCGGAAAATCGAACTATACCCGATGTCCTCTTCGCATTTTCTGGCTCATTGAATTCGTTGCGTTTGAAATTTACCTGATTCTTTAACGAAATTGAAAGAACTTTTCGCGTGGTTTTGAGTACAAAAAAAAACAGCGTGTGTCGTACGATTACAATTGTATTAATTTTCAGTATTTATCGCAACATTAAAATTAAATTTATTACTACTGGTATTCTCCTACGTCAACACTGCTCCGGATATTCCAATTTGAAAACAATTCATCCAAATTATATCGCGTTTGAAATCTCCAAATCGCAATAAAAGTCTATTAAGCTTTTAGCGATAAAGTACAATTAAACGAAAAGATAACTGACACTCAATCCAGTAAGAAATACTATAAAAGCCTAGTATATTTCATGATTTTATTCGTGCACGCGAGCAAACTCCGACAGCTCCGCATCAAACTCGTAGTTCGCTCTTAAAAACGAACTTTAACTACACGTAGATATATACATAGATAAATACATGTATACGCGCTTTGATCACGATCGCAAAACAAATTTTACCTAACGGGTGATTACTTTTGTTTGAAGCTGTAAAAAACACGGGAGTCGTGCATCGAAATCGCCACGAGATGAAATATTCAAACGAATCGAATAGTAGCCGCGCTTCCGCATTATTGCGTGAAAAATAATAATACATCGAATCCATTGGCGTGTGGCGATGGCAATATGTCAGGAACGCATCGGTGTTGTCTCAGATTGCTTTCGATTAGCCGCGTCCACACGGACGGATCCCACCCTGAAAAAGCGACGGGTTAGTGTGCGACCGACCTCTTTATCGATCGTAGTTTCGACCTCGCGCGCGGTTATCGCTTCCGGGTCGTTGCTTCGTGACGGGTCATTTTAAGCGCGATTCACAACGTTTCCGCTACCACCATCTCCGTTTTTATCGTATTTCGTAGATTCACTTACTGTTTATAAATTGTTTGTGCGAATTGTTTATAAATCGATCTCTTGAGAGATTTATGGAAATATACAGGGACGCACTCGACACGCGTTTCTGCGATCGTGATACAATAGCAAAGTATACACAAGTATACGCAATCGTGAATTGTTGCAAAAATCGAGCGACTCATAGGTACTTTGTAGAAATTTCTTCTGCTTCTGCCTGTATTCGTATTATGACGAATACTCCATCTTGAACAGTTTATATATTATACTTGTAACATATTTTTATTTCGTAGAAAAATGTACGAAACAATTTAATTCATTCTAGAAGCGAAATGTGTCCGCGTATTACATATTGCATCAAGCGCCCGGTCATTTTGATGCACCCTGTATATCCTGTTGTTGGAAGCAAAGGCAGGTACGCAACCGGGGACCGTGCGTGCCGTTCGTACGCGTGTATGTGTGACGTAAGAAACTTTCGCTCACCTCTACCGGCTACCAGCCGTCGCACTACCTTGCACTTGCATTCGCCGCTATGCAACGCACGAATAAGAGTGCACGCCGAGATATGCACCGTGCAATCGAGTCCATGACTCGGTAATTCGCGCGAACAAGTCAGGGCCAGCGCTTGTTAACGGCGCCGATTGATAATGACACGGAACCATCTTCCATCGACGTGATTTTAGGCTGTCAACGGACTATGAAGTCGCTTACAAGTTGAAACGTTTAAAGACGAGCCTAGGTTTCATCGTAACTGAGACAATGGTTCACAGGTTGTGGTACAAAGAGTTGCCATTGCATAAAGCAATGCTCGAAGCATCGAACTTTGCCAAATCTGCGGCTCTCGTTGAAAAATAATTTTTCGGAGAATCTTGTAGAAGCTGGTAGAACCGATACGATGAAATCAAAGCACTTGTGGGTTTTATGAGAAACAGGAAGAGTGCAAAAGAATTAGATTTTTTCTACTTTTTAATTACAGACGAGATTTTCATATTCTCGCGCAGCACGTGCTAAAACATGAAACACACGTGCTCCATATACGCGCAAAGCGAATTATTTCTTCGGCGGCGTTTAATGACGACCCCGTATGCGCGTCACGTGTTTCAGCATGTATGTAGGTACGCACGGTCGTGCGGCGAGAATGGCGGTCTGTGAAGCGCAGCGAAAGTGAGGGCAGCAGACTTGCTACCGGTGCACGTCACGACCGTTCGCGCTCGCGCGACTAGAAATCGCGAATTTCCTGCTCTTATCGACCGATTTGCTCGCCGTTCGCTCGAGTTTGATAACTTCTCCACATATGCAGGTTACGTCTCGTTTGTTCACTCTTTCCTTTCATTTATCCATAGGCTGTGCTCATTATCACATTTTTCTGTCAAGCCGCTTGTATCTGTAGTACTAATGCCCAATCTTGTAAACGTCTAACTTTCAATTCGGTGAATACAACGTGATCGATGTTTCGTTAACTGGAAAATTATTGTATTGTTATTATATTTCTTGCAAAATACGAGTACTCGAGTTAAAAATTAAATTTAAACAACATATTTTTCAAGTCACAATGAGAATATTTGCAATAATTACTTTTTATATTTATATCCGACATGCACTCTATACGAAACATTTGTTATTTGTCAAAGGAGGATGTCAATCGAAGCGAAAGTGACTGCAAAGATCGTCATGCGTCACGGTGCATCGCTTTGCTCGCCTAGCTACGGACTTACATCCTCTTCCTGTCTTCGAACTGTTTGCAAGTCGAATAAGTATGTGTACGAACCTTGCACGACTCCTCGGGTATTTCTGTGAAACGTTCCTCGAATGAATGGAATTCCAATTTAGCCACTGAAATTTCCCGCTTCGAATTACAAACCTTGAAACACAATAAACATATTTTACTTTAAGCACTGACGTAACCATTGTGAGCCCTAGCGTTTATTACTGATTTTATCTTTCAATGATTTCGAGGAAAATTAAAAGGAAAATTAAATTTCGCTATCTTCGATGAATATATTATTGAATTATTGGAAAATAAGGATTTGTATTCATCTCGGAAGAGAATTAGTTTACATATGTTCATACAAATTCATATTTTTGGAAGCATAGCTAAAAAAATAAAATTTAAGTAGAGATTTGTTTCACCCTCTAAATATTGCGACATGCCATTGGCAATGCGTATCGTAACAAAGTACAAGTTCAAATGATGCTTCTTTATCGAGCTATTGATTTCGTTTGCCGATTATGTATATGCATTACTGATAGGATCGAAGTCAAGAGTTTGCGACGATCGCTATATTATTCGTAATGATACAGTTAGTCAAGTAGAAATCCGACGAATTTTTTCACAATCGATAATTACGATACGATGATTTATTATTGCAATAACAAGCGTTCGTTTGATATAATATAATATTCAAAAATAAAAATTCCATTTTCACAGGGATCTCGGTCTAAATCGATAAGAGAAATCCCAATCTATTCGATCTCTCGTACGAAATCAGAAGGAAGCGTCCTTCGAGGCGTCTAATCGGTTCGCGTGGTCACATAAAAAGGAATCCCACTCGATTGTCGTAAATATCGCGAATGTGACCGATCGTAACACCCTAATCGATGCCATAGCCAAACTGCTTTGCACAAGAGCGAATGAAGCTATTAGAGTCGCCGATTCGTTTCTTCTTTTTCTCCTTCTTTTCTATTCGTCTTGTTTCCTCGTTATCGCTTTGCGTCGTGTCTTTTACGCTAATGGGCTGCCTAACGTATACATCGCATGGTTGCGCGAACGCAAAATATGTCGGTCGCAACTTTCTCTTCGTGCAGAGGTTCTCAGACACACTTCCTGCTTTTGGCGGAGCGACCACCATGCATTCACGCCTGAAAAGAAGGCGACAACGCGGAACAGAGAGGTGCCTTTGGGAAACTTTTCTCGCGGCGCGGCACGTTTCGAATCGTTGCGTAAGTTCGATGCTGTTACGATGCCGCGTTAAAATCTTCGGATTGAATTTTCAACTTCTTTTTTTGTCGTTACTCTTTTCTTTTCCATTCTTCTTCTTATATATTTTTATATTTTTTTTCGCTACATTCGTCTTCGTTGTTTTGATAAAGCGAAACTTCAGCCTCAAATAATTTGTACACTCTTGGAAAACAAGTAATTTACTTCTATAAGTTTATTTGTTGGGAAGAGATAAACCGTTATCGAAATAAATGAGTCGACGTGAATTTTAAAGGACGGTGTTGCATTTGTAACATTGTACATTTTTCTCGCTTTTCAATTTATAGAGTTGAACAATGGAGAAGTACGACTGCTGAGTTGCTCATATGCAAAAGTACGTGATCTACTGATACAAACAAAGAGGTAATTATCTAACTATCCTCGATCCGATCGAACAAAACCAGGCTCTTCGCTCGATTGCCCTGGAAGCTACTGTACAGAAGTCATTTGTTCTCCTATTAACGTCATTCTATCTCCTCGGAACGCTATAAAGTAGCCATTTCTATGACATGAAAAAAAGCAGGAAACAATAAGGAATGAAAGAAAAGACAGGAACACGAAGGAAGAAGAGCTGTTTGCGATAGAAACAAAGATATACGAAGGAAGGTGTGCTTCCAGCGAGGCAACGCAGAAAAAACGTCACTATTTTTGGCGACGCCTACGAAATCGCGGCAAAACACGGTGTTCGCTCAAAGCTAACTCTCTCCTCGATACTAGGAACAGCTTTTCCAATCCCGGCCGAGCGCATAGAGAAGCGAGTCTTGCGCCCGCTCGGTTTACGTAATGGTAGAAACATCATCGTTAGTCGCAAGACGGTATAACGTCGAGTGCGTTAACCCCGTGAAGCCGAACACAGCTTTCTCCGCCTGGCGAGTGTTCCACCGTTCCTCCTTCCTTCAACTGCCTTCGTCGTTCAACACTTTCCCCTTTCCTCCCGGCTGCGCTCGATTAAATTCACCTTCTCCCTAACCCCTTCCTCTAACCTTCTTCCTACCAACGTATTCATCGTCTCTGTTTGTTTCAGCTATTTGTTTTTCTTTTTTCGTCTTCTTCCAGTTATTTTCCCGTCCGTAGATATCTGTTTGCACCTTTTGTACATTTGTATGTTAGTGCAACATGTATCCAGATTCTTGGCTCGTTACCGAAAGTACTTACAACACAACGAGAAAAGGGTACTCAACGAATATATGCGGGAACACCTGGTAATTCGTTAGGACGAACTGGAAATGTTGCACCGAATCAATTGCTTCAGATTAGATTTTAAGCTCGATGATGTGTATGTAAGTTTGTGACACGTTGTGACTTTTATTTTCTAGCGATGGCAATTTTATAAGGGGAATTGTTTAGTTGCGTGTATTATGTCGTAGTAAATCAGCGTGGTGTTAGGAAAATTTAGATAAAAGATTTTATTTCGATATAAAAAAATCATAAACGAAGAATGTATAGTTCCTAGAGAAAGATCTTGGGTGCACATTTCTTATCTTTTTTACACGATTTGGACGTTTTAATAATTTTGTAACGTGACATCCTTGTATCATTTCACTAATAATGGGCTAATCCCGTCGGTAGTATGCTCTTGACGATCTGTACGATCGAGTCCGAATTTCCACGGTCGGCTGCGCAACTCAGGCAAGCAGTTGTGCGTGGGCCCGACGCTCTTGCGGTGCGTGTGCTTCGCGGAAGAGGAAGAGAACGAGGAAGAGAAACGGGGATGTGGGGGGCCGCAGTAGGGAAGGGTGGGGGAAGGACGCCCTTGCCCTTGGCATTGCCGCTCGATACGAATAGTCAGGGCTGTCCAAAACGGTGCCGCGGCGATTTAACGGTGCGCTCGAACAGCCACCGGAAACCGAGCAGAAAGGGGAACATCAATTTCCGTTTCTGTAGCGGGCCGCACGATCGTAGTTTCCGCCGGTCACGGGACCGTGTCGTATTTTTCTCAACAAATTTCCAAAGGGGGAAAAGGCTACGGTCACTGATCATTTTTCACGTTCGCTCAAGGTTTCTCGTATGTGCAATCGTGTATTTCAGCTGTATAGGCTCCTTTAGGCCTCGACGAATTGCAAAATATACAATAAGAAGCGAAATCGTGGTCTTTATGGGGTTAAGTTTAACGACGTCTACGTATGTACGTTAGCCTGCGAAAAGTAGTAAAATTGATTTGATTTGATTTGTCGAACAAAATATTTTTATAATTATTCTTGATAAATATAAATATTTTCAAACAGGCATGTTACAAAACTTGTCGACAAAAAATAGCTATCGTACGATAAATCAGTATATATGTAGGTATTCATTATACGAACATAAATGTATATAATATGTGTATAAACATACATATTTTTCTGTATTTCTAAGTGTGGGAAATCTGGGGTAAATTCAAACATCTTTGTGCGAAGTTTGGAAGGACTGTGTCATATACGCATGCCCTCGCCCTTGCCCTTGGTCGATACTCATCCCCTTGAAGGCTGTCTTTTTCCGGAGTGAACGCTACCCTCTGGCAACGTTGGGTGATTTTCTTTGGCGACCACGTGGCGGCCACGTGGGTCACTGCGACATTCTGCGCAGGTGCTAACCCAGGAACACTCTCCGTGGGGGCGAATACACCCTTCCGCCGGTTGAGGTGAACGCACTCGACGAAAGTAGGCTAGGCGTGGCCTAATTGCGAATTTCCGATGCTTAATGAGAATCATTCAAATGATTTTCACGCAATCAACGTAACTACCTATGTAAATTATCGGATACTAAATTCATTCATTCCAAATTATTATGTTAACCTATCGTGTATATATGTCGATATTTATCGAATATCATATTATATTTTTATGTAATGTAGTATTTCACATGGTTTTTACATAGAATTTGTATTTTCCGAGTTGAAGCCTTTACTCGATGATATTATAGTAAGATGAAATTATAAACGATTAATTTTCGTACAATTTACGTGACAATTGTAGATATAATCAGTTACCGAGCATAAAATAACTCTTCGCGATAGATAGGACAAGTTTCAATGATTTCTAGTTGCTATATTTGAATAAAAAGTACGATATAAATTGGAGAATAGAATGACTTGAAACCGCAGTTAATCCGCAACGGCCTTGGCAACGGCGAAAAGTTATCCCCTTCGAAGATCAATGACCTTGATCGGTTCTCCCGCCGGGATCGAAGCCCTCCTTCGTCCGTAAACTATGAATCAGGATACTCTTTAGGGTCGATTCGTTGACATCTGGTTTTACTAAAAACCGCACGTCGAATAATCGATACAGGAGTTATCAAGCCCATTGCAATATATTCTTTACGATACAGAGATTATACAGATCCGTATTCAAAACGAATTAGAATCTACGAATATCCTATTTACAAGTTTCTCAAGTTTTATAAAGTTCTCGAAATTGGGATAAAGTGGGAAAAGTATGTGAGAAGATCGTTTTTTAAACGTATACTATGGGTGCAAAGGCGGTTGTAAACTTGTTTCGAACTTGAGGCAACTTGAACCTCTATTAATCCGTCGCATCTTTGTATTTTACCAAAGGTACTAATAGAGGCGTAGTAAAACGTTTCAAGTTCTCTATGCGTTTAAGCTTTTCCAGCGAGAGGTTTCTGTTTAACTTATACCAAATGCAACGAAATGCACAGGAAATGCTTCCGACACAACGTTTAAAGTCGCACTTACTTTGTGCACGTCACGTACTATAAAACGAAAAATGTAAAAATTGTTCTGAAAGTCGTGACTAAACGAGGCTAACATTTATTTATTTTAGAGCGTTATTTTTTGCTAAATTATTTGGATAAAATTTAAACGACATTTTGAAAAAAAAAAAACGATTCACGATTCATCTCCGTTAATCCTTAATTCCACGACTAAAGGAACTCCAATAAAAGACCTTTCGGTTTATTATAGCCAGAACAAATACGATAATCTGGTAATCTCCTGAATTGATTTATGTACATATTTGAATTTCATCCAGTTCAAACCTATTATATGGAAGCGGAAGTAACGGAAAATTCTACATAATTGTATGGTGTGATATCAAATCCTAAGCAAAATCATTTTCTGGCCAGTATTATTTTATGATATGCATGCACTTAATAAAGATGCGTGCGTAAACGTGCGCGTTTCTTTATCATTTTTCGACGGTTCTTCAACGACTTTAAGCTTTTTGAAGGGCGAGGTTGCCGAAACAAAACAACATAATTGTCATATTGCAAGAGGAGATCGGTCTAAGAGTTTCATGAGATATTTTTTTTTTTGTTTCAGGTAAGCCCGTATCATACTTTTGGATTTGAATCTTAATTCTACATACGTATAATTTTTTTCCGGCCAATTTGTTGGGTCGATCGTAAGTACGAGCAATCGTTGGAATTCACTATCGTTTAACTTGCAAACAGACATATGGAAATAAGTAAATTAATAAAGAATGGAGATGGTCGGTTTGGCTTCTGTCTAAGTCGCAAAACGTAACAACGGGTTAAAGAAACTAGGAACAGTTGCCTTTTGTATATAATCTTTCAACAAACAAAATTCTCCGTGGTTTGAGAAACGAAGATGAAGAGAAACATTTGCATTCCAAAGCAATCTCTCAACCAGCACTCGATCCGAATCCGCAAAGGATATTAGCTCAACGAAAAATAACGGAGATGATCCGGCTAGTTGGATCTTTTTCATAACTTCCTTTATGTTCCTTCCTCTTTCTTAATGCCTGACGTGTACCCGTGGGGTCAAGTACAGACTGTAGAAGTTCTTAGATCAGGCGCGCATCGGAAGCAGAAAAGGGGAGCGGAAGGCAGAGACACGAACGGGAGAAGAACAGAGAATCGGAATCGAGTGTGTACGAAGGGTGAACGACCGAAAGGCAGGGGCACTAGGCTGCTACCCTCTGCGACGAGAGAGAAAGGTATATAGGGGTTACACATCGTTCAGAAAGAGGTGACTATACCGGTAACCGTGGTGGGCGAGAGAGGAAGAACGAACGAGGGAAGCTTTCGATAGAGAGAACACATCGGTCGACCTCCTCTCTCACCCCGTTCACCGCTCTTTCTCTGTTTCTCTTTCGCTTGCTCTCCTTTACCGTGCCCACCGAAGAGGATCAATACGAACCACGTGGTGTAACAGCAACGCCACAGAGAACGACCAACCTAACCCTCGTGCATGCAACAACCTAAAACCAAAACCGACCAATACCACGGGGACCAGAACACCGTTTGACCCTGGGCTGACATTTTTCCTGGGAACGTTTTTTGACTTTTTCCCGAGGCCCTCGGGAGCCTCTTGTCAAGGCAAGAAGATAGTCGATGTTGACTCTCGAACGTACAATCGTACCTCGTGGATTTGATCGTTATGTAATCATCCTTATTTTTATTGCACTTATAAGTTGCTCTTACCACGATTGGAGTTAATCCGAAGGAACTTTGTTTGTTTTATTCGTTAAGATATCGTGGGAGTTCCGAGATTTATTGTAAGATATCGCGAAACCATTGAAGACGGTAATGATTTCATGCTCTCTTTTTTCCTCTTATTAATTCTCATATATTTTTCCAAATTCGAGCCATCCTACGCGTACATCTCTAACAAACATGCGCATCTACCTGTTCGCCTTTCTTAAACGTAAATGATTGAGATTACGCTTCAAATTAGGGAATTTAATCGAAATTGAACAGACATCGTTTGGAGATATACCTACTCGAAGCAATTCTACGCTATATACCGTAGACTTACCATAGTCCCTTAAACTTTAGACCAGCCTCGGTAATTTACGACACTGCATTGTTTGCGTATTCCATATCGGTGTTTCGATCGTCTCATTGGATGTAACGAGAGCGCTGCATCGAGAAAGCATTTTCTAATAAAGCTTTTACGAGTCCGCGGCAGATCCTATTTTTGGTCAGCTATCGATCGCGTTACCCTATTCGTGCACTCGATTCACCCCGGGCTTAAACCCACGTCAGTTTACCGACCAGGGAACGGCCTTTATCTTTCTGGGACACGAAGTCATCGGTGCACAGAAGCACCGATCTGCATCGATGATCTTCTGACCTCGAACACCATAGTCACGGGACTGGCTCGTTGAATTTCGAGATCACTGATCGGCTTCAAGCTCTCAGTTTAATCGCGATTTTCGACTTTCCCAAGCGCCAACGTTTACGCCCGTGGTCGTCGTTGTCGCGTAGTAGTAGTCGTAGTCGTCGTCGTTGTCGTCGTTGTCGTCGTCGTCGTCGTCGTCGTCGTAGTCGGTGTCGTCGTCGTCGTCGTCGTCGTCGTCGCCGCCGCCGTCGTCGTCGTCGTCGTCGTCGTCGTCGTCGTCTAAATAAAGAAGCTAACCTGTCTGTTTATAAATAAACTTCTAACCTGGAACAACGTACGTAGATGATGAAATGTGTAAACGGAATGCGATATCGTAAAAACCAACGGGAGGGGATACGTCGATTCGTGCATATTCGTGCGTATTCAACGAATACCTGGAAAAACGCGTGATAACATCTAAAATAGCAACGACAAATAAAACGATAGATTGTCTAGTGATTGATAAGATCGTATCTACTGTTTCTTCGGTCGCTTCGCGATCCTTTCCGATGAAAACAGTTAGAACTTAAAGGTGGTTAATGTTATTTTATTAATCGATTCAACATAGAATTATAGGTATCGATACAAAATCATTTTGGGACCATGCATTTTCTTTCCCAAACGATCGTTATCTATTTCGACTATAATTAGCGTAGAAAATCACGATTAATTACTCGAATCACGATATCCAATCGACCAATTCGTAAACGGATCTACACGATGACACCGCCTATGATCTTAACTCCCTGATTCCCATGGCAATTGCATAGTTAAACATCTAGAATCGCAAAGTAAAATATTAATTTCGCCAGAAGTTAATCGCATAAAACAACATCAAGTATATTTTATCCTGAAAAAATTTCTTATATGCTACTAAACGTCTAATTATCTGTACGAATCGTCAATTCGTCACGTGACAAGTAGAAAAATGATAGGTGAATATTTGCGTCGATGATTTAGAAATGAAATAGTTAATAACGTCAATGACGATAAAACGTTGCTAGTAGAAAGAAAAATGTGTCTTCGGTACGCTGTTCCGTTCGTTAAAACACTTCAACTTTGGCGAGTTATGCGCCAGCATCTCGCGTCTAACGGACATAGGCAGCGAGAAGAACACAAACACGAAGAAAGAGGGTGTAAAGCCTACCCTTGTAGATTGCTTTGAAGGAGGGTTGCTATTACGGATGGTTTCATACATTGCACACCCCTGACTTCGAGTCTAGGTCGGTCATTCACCCCGTCACCATCCCCAATATTACCCGGCAACCCCTACTGACAACTCCCCACCCACGATCCCCTGCCACCCTTTGCACACAACCGATACCCCTCTCTCGCTGCTCCGCTTCCACCTCCATACCAGCTCGGTGACGTCATTGAGACGGTCCCCACCGAACGGGGCGAACCCTCCCTCTGTGATACACCGAGGACATGGAGAATGGTAGTGCTGCTCGTACAGAGGGGCTAGGGGAATGGTTTGACGAAGAGGGAACATCGACAGTGGCGTAGACCGAGGGGGTGCATCGAATTTAAAAATTCACTCATCGATAGGGGCAGGAACGTACCAGCGATCTTGTATACAGATGTACGAATCCAAGGTGAGAAATAATATTTTTGTTGCGCGCTGAACGAATAATTATCAGTTTGGATCTCGAACGGTAGGCTTCTTCCTTTAAGATTCGCGAGATTGATTTTATTCTTTTCTTTATATAAATTCGCGCGAACGCAAACGCAGATTTATAGTACATTATAAATAGTCTCTGTCGTTTAAATATCGTTGAAAATAGAGAAACGAAGATACCGAGGGAGGGGATGTTCACGTCGAATTATACGAACTACGTTTGGCAATTTTCAAGTTCGTCTATTGAAAAGTTTGCATAGTGATCTTTTCAAAAGTTATCTTGCGTTGAATCGTACCGTAGTCTTGAAAAGGCTAAATATTAACTTGCTATTTCTATACTGCTTTCACAAAATTCTTAACATTCTCAACAAAATAGATCAATAAATCAAAGTCAAAGTTAATAGGCACGTGGATCGACTACTTCTATCTTTTAAGACGATACGATTTATACAGACTATTTCGCAGATTCGTTAAACGAGACTTCACGGTACAATAATCCAGCAAATCGGGCAAACCGTGAAAGGATTCGAAAAGTCGTCGAATTTCACTAACCTAAAGACGTACCTCTTAAAAATCGTAATCCTCGCTTTTCGACTTTCGATTCCTTAATTACCGCATAAATCTCAGTACCACCTGTTTCGCCGAGCGTGAACGTCAGCTTTCCGCGACTATTCCGCCGTCCTACGATAGGTAGATACAGTCACGGAAATAGCGTGGCTATTCCAGGATAAGGTATACAATTTTTGCCTCATTATCATTCGATTATGCTAATAAGCAAAACCAACAAGATTCCTTTCGACTCCAACAACGGCGACTCCTTTCTCCTGATTTCTCGTAACTTTCCTGCTCTTGTCCTCCTCTTATCAGTTTCACTCTCACGCGTTACATCGTTCCTTCCAAAACTGGCTCGAAAACTTCTTTCCCACCAGAAAAAAAGGTAGTCGCGAAAGAATATATATCAAGTATATATCGGGGAAATGTTAGGCGATCATGACGTAACAGACTCGTCGTCGCGCTGGTTCCTCGCGAGGGAAAAGGAATTACTAGAAATTTAGTTAGCTCACTCGCTTACGTAAGCATGCGTATGTTTGCGGAACGTACACCGGGGCAGGTAATTCCAATCAATAAGCAAACTTGAACGTAAAATAGCAGCCGAGGCCTGATCGAGTCGCGTGACTCCTCGTAAAATCGCGCATCACCGCGATGGCAATCGTAAATCGACGAATCTTACGAATCATCTTCGTGCGAAAGATTCGTTACCTTCGGCGTTTCTCTCTATTCAGACTGAGACTTTTCACATAGCCAAATATGCACGGTGAAGCACAGCGTAGTAGAAATTAAAATCGAATCGATCAAATTTGATTTTATCGAAGATAGCACTTGGAAGGAAAAACCTTTATTTTACATTTTCTACTTATCTTTACTTATCTCGTTCTAAAGCGAACGAAGTACGCGCTCTCGACAAATTTTCAAATACAATTTTCTGGAATACGATAAGCGCAATTGTCAAACAATCGTTCGGTCGTTTAATTATCGACGATCGGTTGACTCACGAGCGGTGGGTAGATTGACTATTTTCTACCACGGACGAAGAAGGCGTATGTCGTTGGTTAGCAGCGGAGACGGGAAGAGAAAGTTACAGGAGCATAGTGCACGAGATGTGCCTAAGTACGCCGTATGATTGAAAAAGTACGTTCGGGTCGGCGGCGATCGCATCGTGAGAAACTCTATCTACATGCAGGAAAGTCTGTGATTCAGTCCAGGATAGAGTGCATAGTTAATCTGACACCAGTTCGCGAATTAATACCATCGACCGTTGACGATATTGTGTTGCGATTTCGAAAATCGATTGCCATCGCTTCCGCGACGGATCGTGTTCCAGTAATTCGCTGTTTGTTTCAAGTTTCTGCGTGAACCGATCGGTCCAGTGACCTGATTCGTTATTATCAAACTTTACTGTTCTCTTTCAAAGAAATTACAAGAGGTTATATGTATGTAGAATTTTATTGAACACGATCTTGGAGCAAATTTTGATTTCGAAGCAAGTTTATTTGTTCCTGCGACCGTGCAATATTTTGACAAAAAATAGTTAATTCTTTACAAAGTAATAAATTGATGATGAAATTGGAGAAATAGTTATTAAACGTGTCTCGAGAAAGCAACGTTTAACGCTCCATATAATATCGATATGTTTTTTGAAAAACTTTTTATAGCTTTCGATTTCTTAAATTTTCTTCAAACGACACCAGCCTCAAAAATAAAAAGCTAAATGGATCTGCAAAAATCGTATAAAAATCCAGGACGACACTTTGCGAATATGGTATTAGAGACATTGCATGGCGATAGCAAAAGTATGTCGATTCCAACGATAACGCTCGAACTGATAAATCTTCTCTAATGAAAAACGAAAAGACATTTATTCAAAGCAAAGATAACGGACATTTCATATGACGGCAAGGCTTTCAAATCACGCATCTACGACTCGCATTCGTAAATTCCGCGGTACAGAATGGAAAGCTTTCGGAACACGCGGTGAAAAGCGCTAGCTGATCGCGCGCGCGCGCGCAATCTCAAACAAAACGAGACCTTGTTCGAAAATCGCTTCCAGGCTATTGCAATGTAACTTCGGACTGATCTCGAGCGAAAAAGAGGAACTGTAAATTCGCATCTCCAATCCTCGTTCGTAAAGCAAACATCGCCGATATTCGAGCTCGATATACCAAACCGGGCGAACCTTGCCGGGGAAATTAATTTTCGAATCGTTCGTCGAACGAACGAGGCTGTGGCTTTTCGACGGTACGACAAGTCGCGATGATGAGAACCGCTGCTCGGGCAAGGCTGCACCGCGAGCGCAAAAGGTGAATGCATCCGCGCTTCCTACATTTACGCAATCGATTCCTCGAACTACGGTTCGCACGTTGGAATCGACACGATCTTACGTACACGTGTGCACGAGTCTCGCGATATCGCGTGAACACTAACGTGAAAATAATCGTTCTCATGGATTCGTGAAACGCATCCAGATCTCATTCAGACGGCCACAGACAATAAGCGTGAATGAAGGAACGGTTTGATCCGAGTCGCGACTCGCTACCATTTGATGGTTGATCCTTTCACGCTCGTATATTGCGCACAGGCAACATTGTACTGGTTAAGTTATCAATTAACCGAACGATAAATGTTTTTGCCTTTGGTAAAGTTAGTCTCAAACTTCGGTACGTTGTTAATTTCTAAACAATTGTCCGATTAAAGCTACTTTCTACCCAAATTTTCAATTAAATTTCACTTTCTTCAATTATGATACAGCCTCTTGACAGAAGTTTCGTTGATTACAAGACAAATTTCATTCGAACGGAAGCACAGATATGGTTGCGATAGTTACATTCCCTTCGAAGTTGCTGCCAGTTAGTCCGGGCATCTGGATTTTCTTGCTCATTGACCCATTCTCCAAAGTCGACAGCCGTCGAATACGAGGCCGAGTGTCGGCTAAAATCAAGCATTCGATAGGCTAGACAAATGACTGTCTCTCGCGGACGTCAAGCGACACTATGTGGCGGAAAAGCTCCGACCGAAAAGTTTAATATACGAATACTATGTTACTTTAGTCGTCGTTGCTCTGTATAAAACTCATCACAATTGAATTAACGTAGTTTCTTATTATACTAACGGTCGTGCGTTATGTTGACACGTATCTTTCTCCATTTGACAGAAATACGAATTTCTAATGTAACAAATAATAAATTAAATATATATTTATAAAAACAAATAGTAACGGTCAAGGTATTAGTAAAAACATCGTGGATACGTACAGCTATAGAAAATTTTTGGAGCATATAAAAGCGGTCGCGTAATGTTTGCCAGTTCCGAATGAATTTTTCGTTAATTAGAAATTCGTTGAGATGACCCGAGTAGCAAATTTGCGCTCGTGCGCTCGAGTTTCTGGTGAAAGCTGCTGTTCACCAGCCCTTGACCTTCCTTCGACCGAATTCCAGCCGATCGTATCGTCGAGGACTCGTTTCGTAACGAGATACGGTTCCGAGGTAGTCAGAGGCCCGGTGAAAGGCTTAAAAATATTTTCGTGCGACGAGCTTGAAAGCGACCGGTGACAAGCGAAAACGAAAGGATTCTCCAGGAACACGGCGCCCCTGATAGCGGTGCGTTCGCACGTGATCACAGCCGGCGCCGTTGCTTTCGCAAGACTTTCCCCATTGTTTAAAAAATAAAGCCGCGACCGTCCCTTGAGGTCGTTCAACCGACTTGAACAAGCGCGTTTTAAGCGGGTCGTTCAACTTTACCGCGCCTTTGCGACTGTTCGAAGTCATTCGTTCGATAGTCTTACCCGAATTTCGACGTGATCCATCGATGAAAGTTACGAATAAAAAATGACGTGGCTGATAGCGATATGTAATGTGGCTGATTGCGTAGCGGTGTTTAGAAGTTACGAATTTTCAATGTCGATGTGCAATATAACAAATATTATCGAATACCGAGTGATCTCACACGTCTGCGAAATCGGCCATATCATATGCAACCGCTTAACGTGTCAATTCCTCTAAGCTCCCACTTTTTTCGATTCCTCGAAAAAATCACCGCATAGTATTCGCAATCCGTAAACAGCATACGTCAGGCAGAGGCGACATACCGCTAGCCCGCATTCGCATGTCGCAACACAGTGGCCAGTTGCGAATAAACAAAGTCGAAGGTCGATCTTTCGGCGTGGATTCAGCCAACTTTCTCCGATACTCGTCGATGTCCCTAAGCCTAGAGCGAATCGCATCGATTCCAACACGACAGCGATCGAAGAATCGTGGCCGGCTCGAGTAGGAGGCGAGCTTAACGATCTTGAAACGCGATCGCGCTGCTCGAGGCCCTCCTTTCACGAGCCTCGAAGAAAAGCAGAAGCGGAGGGAAAGGTCAGACCAACGAGGAAGTGGCCGAGCAAAGCGCGATAATAAACGAAGGAATACTTTCTACTCCGTTGAGAAGAGGTCTTCTGCAGCCTCCTAAATGGAACGTGACGCGGTGCGGTGTTAAGCGTAGATTCGTGCTTCTAAGAAACTAATGCAGTGGCGGCGCATTCGCGGTTCACACTTCTTGCGCCCGATGACCGAGTAAACGAAAGCGTGTCGAAACGCATTTCGCGCTACGGAAAATGAAATTCTCGATATTAGAATCGCTTCTTTGTCAGTCGTCCTATTACTTTGTTTTTTAATCAACAGGCACGGAAAAACCGAGAGTTTTTGGTACACCAACGATCGAAAGTTTAAAATCATCGGACTCCATGATATCTAGGAATCGAAAAAAAAGTCAGTTTAGGATTTTGTTTCCTAATATACGTCTCGTTGTTTTCGATCGTCCAAAATTTCATGTCATATATATATAATATATATATATATATATATATATATATATATATATATATATATATATTAGAATATCTTTCGTTCATCGTTCACATCTTACAAAACAAGGCAACCTAACCACCTATTCAACGAGAGAACTCATTCACCGAAGAACCCAAAGAAGCTTACCGCGTATTACAAATCTCCCTCATACCCAGCGCTACATCCCTGCCCTCTAGAAACAAATTATCGGTGAAATCCGTTTAAACGAGGCGTCGCGTCGCGAACTTCCTACCAGCAAGATTCTATTCCTATCCGACAGAAAAATTCTCTAGTCCATCGCGTCTCTTAGTCTGTGCTTAACTAAGCGAGTTCGCGGGCTTTCTCAAAAGCTCTCGTATGTGGGACGCGTCGCGTCGGTAACCTCGGTATCGAGGCACACGATCTCGAGGAGATCTATTTCTCTCTCCCTTGCTGTTCCACTCCGCGACGATCTGCGTAATTACGTACTCTCCTAGGCTAGGTCTAAACGTGTCGATGCTAAGCAAAGCGAGCGTTTCTCCGCGCAATGTACAATGGCAACGGCATTCGACCCACGCTATTGCTGGCTGGCAGTGAAACCTCTGGTGCACCTTCGTCCGCACGCATCCACTTATTCCGCGAGCCGCGTCGCGCGTATGTTCGTACCGCCTTGTCCGAGCAGCCATTCGTAGAGAGGTAAGTACTGGCCGTTGGATAAGATCGGAACGTCTTCGAGTTTCCTTTACCCGGTCTTCACCGTCTGTTCTCTCAAATTTATTTCTGAAATACGCACACTATTGCCTATACCTGTTTGAACGCTCGTTTGTTTTTTTAACACGATGTAAATTAAATTACAGATAGAAGGATTTACAACGATTTTATTGTTTAATGGTTATACGCAAGGTGTTTGAAAGATTTTTCGCCCTTTTTACTAGTTACGAAGAATAAGGGGAACAAAAAGATGTTCAACCCTTGATCAGTGTCGTTTGATCGTAGATGACCCGTAACGTAAAAAGTTCAGTTATTTAATTATAGATTGCTTCGTTTGAATTTGCTTTCTATACTTTAGACGATAAAAACTATTAATAGCATTTATGCAACAACGTATGCTACAGATCAACCGTGTATCCAAATACTTATAATCAGTAGCTTACATAATAGTCTAGCTACTGGATTTATCTGACCGTCGTTCAAATCCACAGTCAACGACATTCAACGCATGCTGCAAGTCACCAAGTATCCGGGTCTTATAATCGGTACATAGTTTATATAATGATCTATCGACATATCGCACGTACGATTATTACTCTTATTTCGCAAAGACATTCAATTCGATAAATCGAGCTATACAATGTATCTTACGTTTCTGCGGACAACGCTGTCCTTTTCCCACGACGTATATCACAGACAAGGATCTATTCTATATCCGCGATGATCAATAGATCATAAGCGGATGAAACGATGTACACGTATATATAGGAGTAAACGAGTGAGCGAGAGCGCACCGTGCAACCTACGAGGGGAATCGATTTGGTATCAATGGATGCACGGTAACGAATCACAGTCGTTCGTTACTAATCGGGTTACCGATTCTGTATGACGAGAAACTTTGACTTTGGGAAACAGCACTGACAGGAAAAATGGATGTGTTCGGCTGTTCGCGCAGTATACACCGGCACGGAAGGATAATTGTCTTAATTAAACACGAGACTTTTCTGCTAGTAGTGTAGGACTTTGAATGGTCCGACCAAAGAAGTTATTTGTGTATAGGGCTTTTTTGTGTATGTTATCTTTTCTGCGGAAGAATCTTTTCTGAGACGCGTTACTCGGCGCCAGTTTTTTGATATTAATTTAAGAAAGAAAAGAGTTTTAGAGATACGCCTACTATAAATTTAAAGAACTTTTTAATGCATACTTTAAACTGAGACGGAAGCGCAATCTAACAGGAATGTTTCGACAGCCGGTACGTAATAGGCAATAAAGAATTATCGTACCAATGAACTATTTTTGTTTGAAAATGTTTGTCGTTAGTTTCTATGCCAACTAATAAATAGTATTTAGGCTAGGTTTATTAAGTACGCGTTTCCAATTAGATCGTTATTTCTCCAATATGAATACCCTTGCGTTTCTAAGCAATTTATTATCGAATTTTTCTATTTTTCTTAGTATTTTCGCATATTTCTCCTTTAAACAAGAAATCAAAATCAATTCGCCTTTATCAATCAAACAAAACTCTGTTTCGTTTAACAACGAAATGCACTTTTTGTTAAGCTTTAATGCATCGAACAGCAAATTCTCAACCATACGTTAATCACGACCTTTCTTTTTACGAAACAACGCTACTTTTCGAACGAGTGATCAATGCGATTTCTAGTTTCATTAAAGCGTACTATCACGCGCGAAAGTTATCTCCCTGATTACGTATACCAATCATTACGAACTGTACGAAGAGTCATTACATCGAGTCGAGGGTTCTCCGGTTTTAATTAGAGGGCAGAACGTACGAGCCATGCGTGAACGAGTTTGAATACTGGAACCACGTTCCGATCGTGCACGGGTCTTTTTTTAAAGTATTATATCACATATATTTCCTAAAGTATCGTCTGGAAAAAAACCCCGACGCCAATCACGGTTACGACGTCGCGCGATAACCTTTAAAATATCGCATGCTGTCTAATTGAAGAACGCCTATCGTCAAACTCCGGAGTCAGGAAGAGAAGATTACGAGTGTCCAGGTAGCGATCGTTACACTTTTTCCCACCACGTACGACAATTTCATTTTCCTGTTATCGTTGCGTTATAACTATCGTTTTGCGTTTCCAATATCTCGTAACAGTTCCGCGAGTGCGTGTGTTGTATAATATATAAAGGGCGAAAAAGTAATACGGATTCGCGCATCGGCTTCTAACAATCGTGTAAATATCGTGTAAATCGAAATATAAATGTAATACATAGTTCTTCTATATTTCCTCACTGATTGTCATCAAATACCGATACGCAGCATGTAAGATTTGTATATAGGTATCTATACAAAATTGATTGATCGACCGTATTAAAATTTTTAATTATTTAGATATATTTAGATAGGTATTATTAAGATATTATATAGATATTATTAAGAAGGTACTTCGGAATTAAGAATGTTCTATTAGAAAAGTTCATCATTGAGTTTGGCTGATTCTTTAACTGAGCGAAAGCTAACTATGGAATCGAATGTTTTAAATAGAACTATTTTGGTGCAGCATTTGTAATTCGTATTAACATCGGTGATGGTAATAAAGTAACAATTTATCCTTGACGTAATAAATGTTGCAATTATTGTAGAATGAATAGAAAATGTTTTTTTTACATACGTCCTTTGTTAGCTTCTTGGCGGTATAACGAATCTTGCCGCTCTATTTGCTATAATGCAAATCGCATGCCCGTGGATGTTTGATTTTGTACGGTGAATAAAGTGGAGTTTACTAACTCTGACAATGAGTTCAACGAGCTTTGTACGAAAAGAAATATATTAATTATTTTTTGCATACTTTAGTGCGTAATGAATTCTTCGGGCAAAGAAAAAACTAGTGGTTCAATTTTATACCAAAATTAAAATTATGAAATGATACAGTATAATAATATATTAAAAAAAAAATACTATGAATAATTTATTTAAAAGAAATTTCTATAGAAAATATAGAGGATTTGTTATAACTTAATAACTAAAGTACGAGGTTGTATTGTATCAGGTACATAAATTTAAAGTGTTTAGAAAATTTTGCTTTCAATTTCTTTACAGTCTGTGCAAGCAATTTTGAAACAAACTGAAATTCATCGACTCAAAAAAATTCCATTATTGCACAGATTTTGTACAAAAGGGGATGATATATTTAATAATTATTTTACACGCGAAGAGAAATTTTTACGTGGGTTGAACGAACAGTCACGTTGTTCCGTGGGAAGGCAGAGTTAGTACACAAACGTTTCACTCTCGACGAGCTGGCTGGATAACGGGGCTCTGTTCACGGTGCGGCGCGGCGGAGGTATGTAGTAGGTAGTACCTCGTCGAGAAAGAAGGGAAAGTAGTTCTGTGAGTCAGTGGGGCTTGCGGTACCCCACGACGTTCAACCGTTAAGCAGCCTCAAGCTTCGGAACGGGAAATGGTAATCCAGATGAGCCGTATTATTTATCCTTTTGGAAATGTTCGTCTTCTTCGGGAAGAAGAATTTATTCAAGCGTTTTCAATACCTACAACTTTTTTTTAGCGTACTTTGCGTTCATACCATTTGTATTCTTTCAACGTCTCTAACGATTCGAATGCTCTAGTTTGCACATTTGACTCTGTACGTTGAGGTACGCTTGCGTATTTTGCGGCTAGTAATTTCAATGCTTTAGTACTTTTGTTACAGATGCGCGAATATTACGAAGCTTTAGAAGGATTCAATCGGTCTTAAATCAGAACTTTTCACGCGGAGAGTTTTATCGACTTTTCACAAATTTTTGGTATTTTACGGTGCATTTTAAACGCATTGGTTTTGCATTTCTTTCATTTCAATATCTTTCGTAGCGACAATTAACTAATTCGCGATTCTATGTCGCGATATGATACATTATCCAAAGACAATTAAGAAATTCCACTTTGAAAAAAATTAAGGACCAAAGGAATGACAAACACTTCTCTTATTGCAAAAATTACTTTTCACAGAAACTTGCATTAAATTTCTTAACTTTCCCTAACATCGCTAACTTCGTATAACTTATGATCATGCTATGAAAATACCACAAGACTAATTGTTTACGGAAAAAACAAGCACGCTTATTATTAACGACAATGGTTAATCACCTTTTAAGTCACGACAAAAAGAAATCAGGACATTTATATCTGTCCTAGGTGTGTGCAATATTTTATTGCTCCCTCTTGTGTACTCTATTCATGCCGCATGCGCGTTTTTAGTCTCCACAGCCTTTTTATATTCACAAATACACAAAGAAGCCGAAAATGTAAATTGAACCATTAATACATTTCTCAATGGATCAATACAAAGAAACATTGAAAGTAAGAAAACAATAATTAAAAAGCTCCGGTTTGGTCGCTCAAAAGAGATACTTCTGAAATGTCCGTTCACGAGGCTACCTAATTAGAATGGCCATCTTCGTTTCGCGAGCTGATGCATCCTCTCTCCAGATAGCTCGAAATCCACGACGCGCGGAGGTACATTCTAAACCACGAACGGTAGCGTTCGCTTCGTTGAAAAGGAATTCGTTAGGCGCTCCCGGGAGCGTGTAATTTTTGCTTTCTCCCGAGAACCGGCACGGGGTAATAGTGGAGCGACGAGTGACACACTTGCCGAGGAACGAGAGAACGAGAGAACGAGAGAACGAGAGAACGAGAGAACGAGAGAACGAAAGAACGAAAGAACGAAAGAACGAAAGAACGAAAGAACGAAAGAACGAAAGAACGAAAGAACGAAAGAACGAAAGAACGAAAGAACGAAAGAACGAAAGAACGAAAGAACGAAAGAACGAAGGAACGAAAGAACGAAAGAACGAAAGAACGAAAGAACGAAAGAACGAAAGAACGAAGGAACGAAGGAACGAATGACGCGGCGCGCGGCAGTCCGGAGCTTCCTAGAAGCGCACGCGATAGAGCAACGAGCGAGTAGAGAGCCTGACTATCCGTCACCGGAAATAGATTGTTCGTTGGTGAAGCGGTCGCTTAATACCGCGACAAACAATAGTTGACCCGAATATGCAGGCTGAAATGACGAACGAGTCTCGACCCTGATGAGACGAAAGCTGCTCGTTACGAACAATTGCACGCTGAAAGGTCATTAACCGCGGCCGATTACCGACCATCGTGAATCTAGCGTTCCTACTGCCTTAAATATTCCCAGTCAGAAATCACGGAGAACACACTGCGTGCCAGTGATCCTTAATGGGCCCTCAACAACGTGTCGCTTACGTGAATAATTTGCCGCTGAAACGATCGACAGAACGGGGATATTGTTCGGAACAGGAAGCGTCGCGTCGCATCGCTCCTCGCATCTGGGCTTTGCATCGTGTTGAACGCAACCTCCAGCCAGTGGTAATTTATGATGGGACGCTTGTATGTGACTGGCGAATCGCTGGCTGTTTGACGATCCGGCTGAAAGTGAGAAGCGAAGACTTTGGAAGCAAGAATTTGGAGGAACCCCTTAATATCCAGATATTCTACCTACGACTGGTGACGGGCTTGTATAGATTACGTAATACGACATGAACGTAAAGAGATTTATAGAAAGGAAACATATGAATATTCAACGGAATTTGTTAAATTCCTTCCAGGAAATCGATCAGGCGAAACATCCTCGGGGTTGCTTCGACAAAAAATGTTGAAATTGTCGGTTGAATATTGGAAAATTCTTTCCAAGGGTTATCGAAAGGCAATTAGATAGTAGTTGACTGTCGTCGTTTAGAAGCTTAGTCTGGTCGAGTACAGGGAGATCGTAATTGTAGCGGCGATAGCGAGAGTCAGCTAGTTTTGAGGTCAGGGCAACGACGCGACGCGACGCGACGTGGAGGATCTTTGTGACGTACACTGTTCCAAGGAGCGCTCCGGTTAGCCTTCCACCTGAACGATCCCCCACTCGGTCCTCCTCCTTTTCGCAGCACTGTTCTTCCTGTCGCGATATTTTCCAACAGCCATCCTTTAAACGGATTCCCTTTGATTTCCAAGAATCGAAACGAAGTTGTCTTTTTCGAAATATAAACCTTCTAGTATCGATTATCTTCTGTTTTTATTAATTTTAATTGAGAGATTTAAATTTGAACGTCGAGTTGCGATAATCCGACAGGTATATTCGATACAAACGATCAAAATGGAAAAAGCATAAATTAATTTGTCGTAACGAACGGAACTATGTTGGTTACACGCGAAAGATAATTTTATCGTGGATATGATGTACTAGAATGACTATTTTCATTGTGTGTGTTTTTTTGTAATCTTTTCATTGGCTCTACTGCTCGAGATATTTTGGACACGTTTTTATATAACGACCTGATTGAAAGATCAAGATCAAGAGAGTCGAGGCTGTGTCGTCGAGATCGAGCTCGGTCGCAGCTGTGCTAAAACGCACAGTGCGATCCTTGGTCATGGGCTCGCGAGTGTAACGTGGTTCGGAAGGTGAAAGTTTTTCGGTTATCGAACATCGTGGCCTAGACCGTAAAAGAATAACAAGAACACGTAGTATACGGTATACGGTATACACGCTGACGAGAGTTCTCGTAGTCGTAGGCAGTTTATGCCTCGCTGCTTTCTCTTTTCATTCTAAATACTTCCCCCCAAATTGTTTTCTTGGTCTGCTTTCGTCTCGAATCTTGAACAGTTGGTTGTTCCTTTCTATGTGTGTGCGCGCGCATATTAAAATACTCGTACGATTCGATACATACATTATCTTGGTTTCTTGTGTCGGAGGTAATTACTTTTCTAATCTGATTGAAGTCTCCTTATATAAAGTGTGCGAACAGACGTAATAAATAAAATAAATATTTCGGCACTCGAATAACGTGCAGAATATAAGAGACTAATGTAATAGATATGTTAAGACAGATAGAATAGAAGAATCGGCTGCAACTTTCTTGAACGCTCGGCAAAAGCGAGGGCGCGGAAAATCGATCGATCGATTTTATTTCTAAAAATATCAATCTATTGCCGCAACCGACTGAGATATTTCGTCTAAACCATTACGAAAGAATAAAATGCATCGACGCGACGTTTAATCTTCAAACGGTATCGTGGTCGAAATCGACGAAGAAATTTTACAGCGATGCATTCTACTTAAGACAACAGCCCACTTCGTGGCGACAGTATTTCGTAACACGCGTGTCACGCAATCGTGTGAAATTCGCACGTTCAGCGCTTAAAATTGGCGTTTCCATCGAGATATCGACGGAGGCTGTGTCCTCGGAATTCTGCGATACGCTATTAGTTGCGACGAATTTCGACGGATAGAGCGAAGACAGCTTTTGCATTTCTCTACATTTGTGCCGTGACGGCACAGTAACGACGTTTTTATCAACAACGCGGTTCGGTTACGTAACAAAGTTTTCATTTACAAACGATAGGACAAGCGTGTTACTCGCTTAATTATAACTCTATGCGTGTTAGCGTTGACCACGTATTACCTTGTTTCTTAGTCTGCGAAACTAATTCCGTTTAACGAACGACTCGATATTGAAAATCGATAAGGATCAAATTCGTGGCAAGTTGAAGCGATAGAAATCGATCGCTGAAAAAAAGCGCGAGTCGTCGGCCGAGTAAAGGTGTCGAAACGGAAAAAAGACAGGAGAGAAAGAAAGAACGAGGGAAATGTCATGCGACTAGGTGTATAGTCGAGACACGGGAATAAGAGCGAAAAGCGAGGCAGTTTTCGATCTGGTAACACGGCAGCGCTCGGTAGATAGCATGCGGATAGAGTTTTTCCGCGAGCGGCGTGCGTAACGCTAAGCAATCGGCTAGGCTTGTTGCAGCGGTATTAGAGGTTCCCCTACTGGAGAACGTAGTACAGCAACGCTGCCGTTTTACGAGGAGGGTTCTCTCTTCCACTTCCACAGTTCCTCCACCGCACGGCGCACGGGTTCCTCGTCGGTGAGCGCTGGTGCCCGTGGCCGCTGTCCCAGTCGTCGCCCTACTTTGTCGAAGCCAACTCAGCTCGACACTCGGTTTACACCTCGGTACGACGAGAGAGAAACACGTCCATGCACACGCGCGCACACGTGCACGCGTACAGGGACGGGCATACACGCGACGTACGTACGTAGGCCATACACGTACGTGTTACGACGAACTCGGGCAAGAAGGAACGTGAGAAACGGTGGAGGTGGTGCCGATGGTGGTGGATGTGATGGTGATAGTGATGGACGTCGTTGTTTTGCCACGATCCGGAAGTGTCCCGCGCGAAAACTCGATCTGTCCCTCTCTTTGCACAGTTCGACGCGTGGAACCACGTGCCTCGACCGGAAGTGCCAGTTCCAAGGAACGAAACAGACCGTTCTGTGACCTACGACAACCTGCTGCGTGTGGCTCGCTCTGACTCGAACGTAATCTCGTCGTGACAGCTCCGTTCACCTATCCAGTCGCCACGATGGTCTCGAACGATGATCGACGTGAGAAAAAATAGCCCGGCTAACTCCTCTAGAACGTGTTGGTTGAACGTGGCGCTAGTTGCGATATCTAGAATTATCAGTGCCAGACATTGCCCTCCGATGCGGCATATCGCTGAATTGATTTAAAGTTTCTTTGTTGTTGGACCGTTCATCCACGAATCGAACAGAGCAGATCGCCACTACCGATCTGCCACTCTGTGGTTGTCGACGTTTGTCGCGAGACGATCGTCACCGTGTATTTTGGACGAACGTGCGAGGGAGCGAGCAAGCGAGCAAGCGAGCAAGCGAGCAAGCGAGAACAAGAGAACGAATTTCAAATTGGATGCTTCGTGACCCGAGGATATGCGCGGCACGAGAAATCGACTAGGATCACTGGGAAGCTTCTAGCAGGGAAACGTTCGCTATTTGCGCCGTTCAGGAGAAAGTGCATGGGCTCTCGAACCGGAAGTGCCATCGAGCAAGAATATTCAGCACCATCGTTCTGTCCCTTTCTCTCTCTCTCTCTCTCTCTCTCTCTCCCTCTTCTGTGTTCTGTACACGCGACCTCTCTGTTCCTCGTACGCCGGTGTGAAATATTCGCATCGATGATTTCACGAATCTCGAACGTGAACACGTGGTGTGTGCTTCTGTCTCGTGCTCCGTTGGAAGAAATCTTGAAAGGAAAGCAGCGTTCCTTCTCGCTGTTACCATTAATCGTCGCGAAAAGGATGCCTACAGCACGCGAGTGGCGCCGAAACGATTAACGAAACTTTAACGACCGATGAACATCTTCCTCGTCTGTCTGATCTCGAAAACACTGCCAATTGCGACTAATCGTCGCCAGATCGACGATTACTTACACCTTACCCTACTGCCTGTGATTTCGTTTGTTCTCCCTTTTTTCACTCTCCGTCTCTTTCTTAATCCACCGCTGTCGTCACGGCCAAAGTCACCGTACATCCTCTCGTCCGTGTGTGCCAATCCGCGGAGCATGCGCCGATCAAAGGAGCCCGCAACAGCCGTTTGAAAGGCGCGACCCTTGAAGACTGGTGGAAAGGATCGCACGAGCGCCAATCGATCGACTTCGTTTTCATTCTGACCACTGCCATCGCTCTCGAGAGTGACGAGACCTTTACAATCGGCCGCTCGATCGAGAGTCGCATACTGCCAGTAACCCGGAGGAAAATCCGCCGATCACGTGACGAGGTCAGCCAAAATTGGAAGAGCCACCGCTCTTCGTACGTTATTCTAACGATTCGAAATTGCAACTTGAAACTGCCTGATCGATAATATCATTCTTAGTAAACGCGGGGAACAAGCACGTTCATAAATCCATTGCCGCAGCCCCCGACACGACGACGACGACGTCTCTTTAATCGCCGATTTTTATCGTCCCTTTATCCAACGTCGAATTTACGTTTGCTCCGTGTATACGCTCGTTGTCAATTAGAAACGCGTTCTCGTCGAATTATCGTCGTCCACGTTCCACGGAGTAACGCAACGAGTCGTGGCCCCATAGACGCGCGTTGATCAATCGTTTTCTGCGAAATCCACGCGCTACTTTGCGTATATTCGCGTATACCGATGGACGATAGAACGCGCGCGATTTAAATAAGAAAATATTACGGCTTCCTATAGAAACTGAGCCGTGTAATGGTCATAGAGAAATAGGAAAAAAAAAAAGCGTAAGTCGTTACGCAACTGCTGCATGGCTGCCATTTCGGTCCACGCACACGCACACGTAAGTGGTTGCAGGCGCGCGAGTGAGATACGAGTGATGTTGTTTCGCGCGTCTCCGTGCAAAACTCACGCACGAGTAGTGACGCGGCTCGTGTAGCGTACAACGCGATAAGAACGAGTCTGTTCGATAATGTTGTTGCAACGGAACAGGGCTACCGCCACTCCCGAATAAACTCAGCCCGTGTTTACACGTAAATACTACACGCGTGGCGCTACTTCCGAAGTTTACATCTCGCGCACAACCCAAGGTGCAACGAACCCGGGGGGAATTTCGCGTAGTAGCCATCGACCAATGACACGATGGACCCTGATCAGCTATTTTCGAAAATGCATACCACCGGACGAAGAATGGCTCGTCGAGTATGAAACGAACCGGATGAGAGAACAGGCTCGAGAATCTTTTTTCTAACCACCTGCGATCTGTCAAAGAGAAATTGCAGGAAAGGAATTACATTAGACTCGTTGTGTACGAGGCTCGATTAAAATAATTGATATGCAAATTTCAAAGCCTCGTTACAGAGAAGAAAATGTCATCGTTTTCTCGATAGTTTAGCGTTACGAATTACCTTCGTTTAGTGCATTTCACGAAGAACGTGTTCAGGCCCAGATCCTTTGGATTACCAAACTGCCGCGAATGATTCGATATCGCGGATGACCATAAAAACTCTATCGATTTTCAACGATTCGCTTATCGAGCGATGACGATGCTCGAAACTCCATTGTTCGTAGAGCATCTAAAATCCATCGACGTCCGTTATTTTTAAGCTCTGCATACCACGTTCGATCTACGAGACTATCGTTGTTTCGTCGTTTTCATACACGTTCATATTTTTTTACACGATCATGCGCGCTGGATATACAGATTGACGTTGTATCCAAACCGATTGTATCACGTCGAAATACTTAATCAAACGGAGGCTGAAAGAAGAGTAACGTGACGAAAACTCGAAGAAACGACTACAATGTTGTCCACGTCGGTTGTATCGAAGGTACGAGAAGGATTTTGCGTGACGAAGGAAGAAACAAATGGATGAACAGACTGTTGCCGGTTAAAAGTTATTGGTCAGGACACGGAGGAGCCGAAAAAGCAGGGATGTAAATCTAAGCGTTTTCTTTTAGGACAAAGGATAACCCAGTTCCGAAGGCAAGCTCGCACGTGCAAGTGGGTCGTGCGTCTTCGCTCTATCGCCGTTTTGGACACTGCGAGCCTTAGGTATACATACTTAAAAACCAATCGATGTTGAAACCGATCGGTTTACCCGAGATTTCCGTTCAACTTGCTACCCTGCCGCTTTGTACGCAGTTTCGTACCGAATCTTCGACACGGTCGCTATCGTGATAGTTGATGTTAAATAAATTTAGATCGACTCACACATGGACCTGATGTTCGCAGAGAAATTGATCGGTAATCATTTCTGGAGCGTCGATAGAATTTAACGCTGTCGAACTTTTGTCCGCGTGCGACTCGATGGATCGAATTCTATCGCAGGAGACGAACAAATGAGGAACAAGCGCACGTGCAAATACTTAAGAAAACGGACGAGACGTCGGAAACACATTGTTCGCGGTGCAAAACGAATTTTTAGCTAGAGAAAGGTACAAGTAACATTGGTGACCTGTGCATACGTGTATGTGTGTCTTTGTGTGGATATATATAAACGTACATAGATGTGAGTGGAAGTGCGCGCGCGCAAGCAGTTGGTGTATAAACGCTGACGTAATACGACGTATCTTCCCTCCATACCTGATCGACAATCTGCATCGTCGGTAGGTCGATGATCTTTTGTAATAACGTCCCGACGCGGCGGTATCGTCGGCAGGGATTTCGACAAGACTTCGCCCCTGCCAGCATTTTTCGTGTTTTGGATGTTTTAAACGGAAAAAGATGTAAGTCAGCAATTAGTTTTCTGGTCCCTGTTTAAACTTTCTCGTTTTAAATATTTAGAGAAAAAAGATGTTTACTAAAGGACTTGTTGTTCGCGAAAAGAGTCATTCGTTACGTTATATGATAATTAGTAGGCACACGTACCTGGATATTTGAAAGCGAAGTCAACGAATAGGAGAAGCAAGGAAAAGTGATGATAATCAGGAATGGATATCGGACAGGTTTCGATCAAGTCGAAAGGTCTAGGTCGTTCAGCAGGTGACAGATCGGATGCCGACCGTCCAAAAATTCGTCAGAATCTGTTGAGCAAACGTTATCGAAGGATAGGCATCCCCTCTCCCCAAATACGTTCGTCAGACCAGGAAGCGCAGTTTCGAAGATGAACATAAAATACACCGTGTCTTCCATGGAACAGCGGACGCTGATGCAAGCGTTAAAGATCCGAAAATAATTTTTTAATGAATTCTGGTAACCTTGAGGAAACCATTAAAGCTAGGAAGGTTTATGCAGTACGAATAGGTGAAACCTCCAGATACACGATGTTCTTCTCAGCATAATTATCCAGATACTTAATCGCGTTGAATCGAAATTTATTCACGAAAGAACCACCGTGCACGATCATTTATAATCTGGTTAAATCCTGATCGCCTTTTTTTCTCGATGCAACGATTATGCTTGAAGATTAAAAAAGAAACGAAACGTCGACATACGTAGCGATCGTTTCAGTTCGATTTCATTGATTCACGAGTATCGCGTTCAAGTTGCCTAAGGCTATTGTTTCTGTTTAATTGGCCGCTATCTATTCTCAGGATCATCGTAGATCAATTTGCACGATCGTTCGTTCATGGTAGGGCAGAATGGTTTCTCTGTAATTTATAAATACGCGAGACGAGGCGATACACCAGTCGATTGTTAGGCAAATGTACGTATATACGGATCGTTTGTTAGTAGTTCGGGAACGTCGTGGTCAAACCTTTTCCACTAATTACGTAAAGATTTGCTAGCTTTCTGATTGCGTCGCTCGAATAAACGCGAGAAAAGTCATGTGCCCTTCGATAAAAAGACTTCTCCACGTTCTATCGTCGCACTGTTTATTAGAATTTCATACGATGTATATTTCGGTACGAACGCGAGAAAATCGTGCGTAGAAAAGTCACAGAATTCTCAAACGAACATGAAATTCCATCGAAATTCGTGTCTGCTACGGTTCGCGCGAAATCCAATTGCCCCACTTCGGTTGCCTTGATAATCCACGCGATACGAAGCCAAAGTTAACACAGTCTGGCACGTGTAAACGCATCAGAAGTTAATCGGTCGAAGACAGTAGCTGATGACGTTTCCATCTCTGGTTAGATTCACTCGGTGACGAGCAAAGGCGTGTGGGAAATTATTAAACGTAAACGTCATTTTTGATACAGATATTAAACGAGTTGAGCAATTGAATGAGGATAAACGCTACTATCTACAGCTAACTAGTTGTAACTTTATCGATTCGCGTTATTTTCATTGATTAAAGCGAAGTAATAAAGTTCTTCTTATAAATTATACGAACTCGGGTATGAATCTAACAGAAAGACTATCCTCTGCTGCGCCCGCTTCTAAATTTTTCCATTGTTTGAAAAATTGTTTGAAATCGAAAACTTGATATTTCAACAACGTGCGAAGATTCGTTAAAAGTTTTCTACGAAGATTAATAACATATGTATATTTGATTAAACTATAATTAATCTTTGATATATCTATAGTTACGACACATCGAACGACATATTTATTGACAGCATCCTGTAACAGCTGAATCGGTAAAAGTAGAATCGCAATAAAAATTTGAAGCGTGGCGCGCTCTAAATAAGTGACACCACTACGGATTGTTATGATAGAAAATTGAAAAAAAATTCGGCAACCTATGCATTAACTTACGCATCGAATCAAATAATTGCATTCACGATGGGTAACGAATGTCGACTAATAGAGTGATGGCTAGAAAGTGTCGTTTTTTGAGACGATAAGCCAAAAATAAGCAGCGCCAAGCATTTATACAAAGCGGCTAAAGACATGCTAAGTAAGGAGCACGCGGCACATGGCGGGAACTAGAGTTGTGCAACCCCGCTTAAAGTTATTCTGGCGGATGAGCGCAGTAGCTGGTGACGTCCCTAACCTAACCTAACCTCGCCATTCGACGCGCGCCCTCTCTCGATGACGGAGCTTGAGATAGGTCAGACACAAACGTCCGTACGAATGCACGTTACGTGCAGCCAGCCTGCTCCACTATAGTCGAATCATGCGTACTACGATCCGCGGCAAACGACAGCAGTATCCATCGCACTTTTCAGACACGATACCACGACCTTTTTCTCCATCGAATCGTCAACGATAGCTCTTGCGTTTAACAATTCATCTGTCACTGATCGATAGATAATTATGACGAATTATACTTTGCTAAATAGTACGATATATCGATTATTGGTTATACCGATTATTAATAAACCGGGGATATTTATATATCTATATTTATAACAATATACATTTATATAAGCGTTCAAAGTCCAAACAAGGACAGGAGAATTTGAGCAAGGCATTATCGAAAATTATTTATGCATTACATGGAAAGTTTTCAAGTCAAGATACCGGGTTGAGTTTGTATTTCCACGAGGATACAATTTGTTACGTAAAAGAGATTGGTTGATCCAGTGTTTTCATTATCAATAGAGACAAGTGTTTTTTAAATTACGTTGATCTCGTTGAACGAAACGTGTTCCATTCAAAACTGATTTAGGTATGCGTGTCACTAGTTTTCAAACACCGTCAACTCGTAAACAATTTCTCTGACAATGAGAGGAAAGATTAACTCGATCCACGAATAAAGGGCGACAGTCGATCGACTTTGTCCGTTAACCGATCTCGGAGAACCTGATGTCGGTGTGGCTAGAAAGAAACCTAATCCCGAAAACGTCACCAAGGCGTTTCTATCTTCTCATAGTGTGTCACCGATTATAACCGGCTTGATCTCGGCCTATAGAGGCCACGTGCGTAGAAAATAGATAACAACTAGCAGACTCTTCGCCACCTATGCCAATCTCAAACTAAATATACCGGCCAGTAATTGCGGCGTTACATCCACCAACTCCGCCATGCCTTTCGTATCTCAGACGCTGTTTTATCGCGATCTGACGTGGTGCGATGTCGTTGGACGATCGCTTCGACGAGCCAAGACCTAAGCTGAGGCCGGATAGTGTCGTGACTGGCATTAAACGAACGTTCCGTTTCGCGATTGATAACAGTTAGAAAAATTGACCTTCAAGCATGGAAATTACTTCTCGAACACGAACCATCTTGCATCTACTCTCATGTCGCTCGTTGTTAAAAAGCTTATGCCGACGAGCGTTTGTACGCGTTTTTTGCGAAAACGTGAGCTTACGAAGAACACCAACCGTCTCATCATCTAAGCCTAAGCGACCCGCGTGTCGCGAGAAACTACGTTCGCAAAGTAACTTACCGCGGCTTTTCACCGGCTTCGAGCTTTCCGACAAAGAAAAAAGATATAGAACTGCAATTCATAATAAACGATTGGCGCACGATTGACACGTTGTAAGATAAAAATGAATTTTGTGAATAATGCATTCAACGTGAATGAAATGCATTACTACGTAGTAATGCTACGTCCGATATTACCGATGCCTATGATAATGTCGCTTTTGCATATAGAAGAAAAATAACTTGACGAACCTGAAAATGGTGAACCTGACTCATTAATCAATGAAATAGGAGTACGAGCTTTGCTATGTTGCTGTTGTGACGGATATAGTAGCATCTAACGTAGGAACGAAAATAACGTCGGGATACGGAAAATGCTTTAGACTATTACAGGAATTATAGATTAAAAGAGTACGATATCAAGTTTGGAAGGACATTATGACGGAGATTTGCTTTTCAAACTCGATCTGATCTCCGATAGAATACGCCCTCATAACGCTTCTTCGTTACGAAGAATTTAGAAATACTTGTGTGCCTTTTATAATTAAGGCGAAAAATGTAAACTTTTACAATAAAACAAAGGTTAAAGAGAGATTCGTCTACGAAATTCCTGGTAAACTGTTAATAAGTTTTAATCGATTGCCACTGTTATTGATATTATTATTATATTAATCAATATTACTATATTAATTAAATTAAGCATCGTACGCTTTTATTCAAATTATGAATGGTTTTTGTCTCTCTAGAGTTCACTAAAATTAATTTTACTACGTCCTATAATTTGAGAATCATCACCCATTAAGAAAAAAACATTATTTCTATGATATTGTAACATAAATCGCCATAGTTACCGCTATTGTAAATTCAATTCGTCTTGATACAAACATTGCTTACAACCATCTTGCTTCTTCTCTATTGTGAAAGACAGGTTTCTAATTTTTCGATTTTATTAATGTCTTTCAATTCTAGAAATCCATTCGAATTTTTATCCAATAAAGAAGCAACCGAACAGTTAAATCAACTTAAAAAACATCACGTAAACTGCTATAAATCGCCGCAGCCATAAAAATTTTGAAACGTCTCTTTAGCAAGTTATAAACGCTTGCCGGATCATTTGTTTCTGTAGCAAGTGCAATCAACGATGTAAATAAATATTTGGGAAAAAAATAAAGAACTAAAGATCTCTATGGTATCGAAAAAGTATCGAGACGAACAAAAATTTAGAATAGTTGGTCGAAACAGTGATCGATCAAAGAGGATCTTGCGGTTCCGTCGACTGCTATCTCGGCACTACCAGAAGCATGAACGATCGACGGGATGAATTACGACGACACAAACGTCGGCACACCATCACGAAGATCCTTGCGTCGGAATGATGTCATTTGACCCTGACACGTGCAGTCAGCAAGTACCGGTATTCGAATGGGAATACGTAGACTCCATTCGTCGTGAGAGACACGCGTTCCCGAAAGGTGCATGACACAGCACGTTCGTGACTAGATATTAGAAACGCGCCAGGGTATCGAAAAGGTTCGTGTCCTTATTTTGAGTGGCCCGATATCAGTTGCGGTCATCCGGGAAAAAGGTTCGAACCACTGATTCGTGCGTCGTGGATTATATCTACTGCTGGTATCTATGTACCTATATGGAGAGAATTCGACCGAAAGATGTTCTTATACCTCCTTCGTCGCTTTTGGATAAATCAATCTTTTTTTGTGTGTGTGTGTGTGTGTGTGTGTGTTACAAGTATTACAGAGTCGAGCTTCCATTTTGATATTTAGATTAAGCTCTTCCCAAATTTTTGATATTGCAAAATAATTTGAATTTGTCTCTCAAGTTTTCAAGAATAGCGTTATAAAAGCAAGGAGAGTATTAATAACTCTTATATAAATACTTTTATAGGCATAATACAGAAAATTATAAAGCAATTATTACTGGAAATAGGATCGTCTTCAACGCTTCAGAATGAACACGATGACACGCAATGTTGTGACTATTCTGAGGTCGATTCTCACGGACGTTAGTTGGCCTTATAGCTTCAAACTTGTTATACCTCGCGAGAAGTTGTCGTTCCGATATCTCGTGATACACGCCACGACTGAGCAAGATGGATCGTCTTCGATCGAAGGAAATTCCATCAAGATCACGGACTCTTGATCGTTGATTAACAAAAGACTTTCAATGACACTCGTTTAATGCTTATGACAATGAGAGTGAGAACGGCACGACGCAACGTACCGATCTAAGAAGTATCACTCAAGATATCTGTAAACACGAACTGAGACATTGATACAAGAAAGAAATATTATTCTTTGCCAGATAATGAACGAACATCTGTGAAAATAATAATATACGTTCGAGCATCGATACATCTAATTAGCAAGAAAATACGAAGCGATGTATGAATTTGTATCTAATTCGCCTTGCAAAGATAGCATATAATTGCTTCGTCGAGAGTACTTGAAATTTCCCATAGACCGTCGAGTATTTTTAAGAAACGGAGAGAAGCGCGTAAAGCTCCTCTTTGACTGACTTCTAAATATAAAAGACAACGTATTATTAGGAGCGCAATGTAGCGTACTGTATTTGGCACAGACTCTATCCAAGAAAACGGAAAGTAGACTAATTCAGTAATTATTTACTGAAACGTACCGGTCTTGTTTACATACGGTTTTGCCAACTTGCAACGATTATGGCGCCAAGTATCAGTGGGAAACGTGACTAAGCACTTGATATTAACCGACTCTCCTGGAAGGAATAAGGTCTGCCAGGAAACAAAGCGGTTGAAGAACGTGCGACCAGTAATACAAACTAACCGGCTATTTATACATATATAATGATAGCGAATATAGAGTGCATTTTCCATCTCCTAAAGTTATTAAACCGAGTTTTTATCCTGTTGAAACAAGCCAAACGAAAAGAGGGAAAGGGAAGGGAAGCGAAACGAATTATAGCGATCTTGGTTTAAAAATTCTTTGATCAATAGCAACCCGTTGCCACTACATCGATAAATTGCCTGGATATCTGAAAAATTTGAAAAAAAAAACATCGCGGGCTTCGTGTTCAATTATATGTATACAATAAACCACAAAATAAATATGTTACGAACGGCATGATATCGTATCCATGCGGTAGTGATTTCACTTTTCAGTCTCCCTAGATAAAAAAAGAACAATCGGCGTTTGATGATACGCAGTATTCTCGTTGTCAGTGAACGATAACAAGCATACTGGCACGCCATCTTTCGCGGTGTTTCCAGCGCGCAACGAGAATCGGCGCGGGGGGAGGGGGGGGGAGGATTTATCTGACGATTATTCGTGTGCCGGTCGATGGTCACGGTCCAGAGGCGCCCTTTTAAATTTTTCGACCGCTCCAGAAACAAAGTTGCGTATAAGGGTCGCCCAAGTTCAGACTTAGATCACCGCGGCGCGGCGCGTCGACACAGCTGCGACCTGATATCAATGGTCGAGGAAATTGCACGGGTTAAAGGGCAAAAGGTTACGAGATTCGATAGCGAAGCGTCTTCTGCGCGTGTATCCGCACGCGTGCGTGTATTCCAACACGAATAAAGCAGTGCATGCCTGCCGGTGTGATTGACATCAGTAAGTATGCCATGGCCGACCGCTCACAACGTGCTGGTACGAACGACTGCAGCACTGCCCACACTGCCACGTACGAATACATCGACCGCGGCCAGTAACAGCACCATCCGTCTAGGTTGCTTAGAAAAACTGGTCGAGAAAATCCTGCTACCAACGCGTTTCCGACCTTAGAACGATCCTCGCGATTTTTCGAACGGCCGAACCTCGTCGACTGTCGCGTCTCGCTCCTCCTTGTGAAAGGCGAATCACGCGACATTTTCGAAGGACTGTCTCTATTTTTTGTCTGGACTTCGGTAGAACGAACTACGATGGATCAACCAGGTCCGGTTATGCAACCGATAAAGGGGCATAACAGGTGATAGTTACTGGGATCGTATAGTCGTAAGAAACGTGTTAGTTTATTCGTAGTTTATCCGGAGGAATAGTCCTGGAAAATAACATTGTACTCGGAGAACGGTTATTTTCGGATTAGAGGTTTGCTAGTTGTCGAAGATCTTAGACTGGTGAAAAAGTAGAGCAGCAAGATTTGGGAAGGGGAATGAACGATATAGTGAATTTATTAGCGAATAATAATCGAGCAACTGGAGAAACAGGCAATGATTTTAAACTAGGATATTTAATTTCGTCATTTACCGATATCTCCTTTCCGAATTCTTTCCAAAGTTAGAGTAAGTGAGCATCCCGATAGCGAGATAGTATATACATACGTGTAAGGATTAGGAGTATGGAATAATATATTCCTGTGGAAAAAAAGCCGTGCTTCACAGAAGCGTGTTCGATATCGATATGAAGTCTGCTACGCGCCATTCACTTCGTATAAAGCCTACTGCAATATTGTAAGAAATTTAAATTCCTTTACGTTCGTCGTGATCGTAAGCCGGTTTACCTAGCCGACATTCCTACGCACAAAGTTACTACACCGTAGTTAAATGTAAAAGTTCATCATTCACGCGGTTATTGCGTAACTTGGTCGGTGTACAGATCCGTTAATTCACAATAACGACGCGCTAATCGAAAAGGTTTTCGGTCCATGGCACAGTGGTCGTTGATTCTCGCCGCTTTCGATTATAAGTGTCGTGTCTGGATTATATCGCAAAAAGATCGGCCCGGGACGAAATATCAGCGGTGTGCAGTGAAACGCGGACAGTAATAACGTGACACGCGTGACGTAATGTAACCCTGTTCCACGAAGGACGCGGTTTTCACCAGGTTCGATCTTCCTGTAAGATGGTATCGTTTCGCCCGAAAACCGGTATCCCAAAACAGCGAGGACGCCCGTGACGAGGGATCAGGGGAGAAGGAAGACGCAGAAAGAGGATTCGATGTCATATACGATGACGACGTTCTACCACAAGGTCCTTTGGTACTTTTACTTTCGTCGAATAAATACGCTGGCACAGAGAAAAGGAAGACTAAGGAAAAGAAGAAAGAGAAGAAGAAAAAAAGAAGAAGTGGAAGAAGAGGCTACTTCCCCGAAATCGAACGGCTACCGCACGAGATCAACGTCGAAACTTTCATCCAAAGACTTTCGTCACTTTCTTATCGGTTACGAGTGAAACACTGACCAATCTAAGTACACTACCGCTCAAAAGTACCTCGATATTTGTTTGCTTCTAACACGATGAGATTTAATCGTAACGTTGCAAAGAAGATGCAGTATCTTTATTCCTTGTAATCGTTACAACTACGTATATACGGTAGAATATCGTAATGCGATAACACCGATTTTTATAGTTCATGGAATTATTTTGTCTTGTTTAAAAAAAATTCTATAAATTCTAAACTACGAGACAGAGAGAATTCTTTTAAACTGACATTATTTCAAACAGCAATATTCAGAACGATATATTGACAAATTGCATATGTATTTCATTGTAAAGAAGTAAAATACTGTCAAGTTTTTTAACATATAATTCAAATTTATAGTCTGTACTACTTTCGGTTATTGATCTGCCATTAATTTATATATTTTAATAAAATTTGTATCTTACTACCATAGAACTAAATTCGTGAAAGTTCGAATATTTATGGTGTATAATGATACATATTGTACATCGTCGACCCATAGTGCTCTTTCTAGTTGGAAGATGCGCGAGAACGATCGCTTGTCGCACGTACAATTATCACGCATACATCGCATGCGTATCGGTCGAAAGTGAAATCACAACAAGAAGAAAAGGTGACGCGAGAAGAACATCGCTTTCTTATGGTTCTTTATTTGGAGATCGATTTTTCCCCGCGCTTCGAGCATACGCGTGTCTTAACGCGCACGAACATGTTTATGTAACGCGACGGGGTTAATCGACGATTTACACGGACTCTTCCGCGTTGATATATTTTGTAACCGCCATCCGTGCAATTTTTCACAATCCGCTTCTCGCCAAACTCTGAACTAATTAAATTTTCCGATCGAACACGATGGTTGATCGTCTCGATATCGCTTTCTTTTCTCGTTCTCGTCCTCTTACTTGTTCTCTAGCACGACTTCTCGCTTCGGTGATCATCTTCGAACGCCACTTTGAGCTGTCCGACGAATTGTTCGTTCCCCTTCATTGGTCTCTCCGCTATCGAATGCTCCCCCAGTGAAAGTCTTTAATCGATAAAAGTAGCGTCAATTTTTTCTGCTCCAAGGAAGAAACGAACCTCTCGTGTAGCACTGCATTAGAGACTGACTTGTCTAATTCGAATCGCGTAACTTAAGAGAAGATCGTGTATTCGGCAGGTCACGTTCAAGAATCATCTCGACTTGTTATTCCCATCTTACGATGCTCCGCCACTTGAGCCAGCTATCACGAAGAACTTTGAGAGAGTGAAAGTTCCCGCGTATACGCGTGTCGAGTTTTTGGCATTGAGCGTTTGGATTGGAGGGCCTCGGTTGGTATCGAGGTCACTGGTGCCACCACCACCCAACATCGTGGATCCATGACTTCGGTGGATCGCGTGGCCCGCACAACTGGCTGCCCCAAAAACTTTGGGCTGTGCGAGGCGTTCACTTCGGGCTCCTGCGCGCTGCGACTGTTTCGTCGTCTCTTCCGGACTCTCAGGAAAGTTTATCGTCGCCGTGAGTTACCCCTTCGACTCGTCGAATAATCGTAGAAACGAATCGTACCGAAATCTTCGCCGATTTCCCATCTTTCTCGATGAGTTTGTTTCCCGTTAAAAACTTGTAGTTGCGATGAATGCAGTGACGTGGAGATCTCGAGCCTGGACAACGATTGTCGAGACTTGCGCCAAAATGAACATGTGGATCTCGAAGGAAGAAACAAATTCACGTGCTCCGATTCTCGAAGGGACTGTTGTTACGTGTGTTTAATTGCGGACGAAGTGGTCGAATCGCGATTCTGTACGTAGTATCGCGTGGACGAACGATCGATGATCGAACGTTATCGAGACGAGTGACGAGCGTGAAAGACGGTTGGATATCACACTTCGATAGAAGGCTTCGTTTTGTACCGTGACATACCATGTGCGCGAAGATGAGTGTTCTACAAGGTCGTCACATAGGTAGGACTATTACTTTAAACTGGTCGTATAAAATTCTGTCTAACGATGTCCAACTACATTTACATTGTTTCGAAGCTGACGAAAATGCTAATTAATAAAGCAGTAATTGATTAATACCGCGCATAAATCTGATTAAATTTACGCGAATAGTCGGTTGATTCTCGTTTCGACGGAGAACTGTCTGTTCTTCGGGAAATGATAGGAATTCACGAGGATCGAATTATCATTTAACAAAGTTTCTAGTGGTTTTTTGTAAACCGATTCTAACGATATTCGTGGGGAGGGGGGGGGGAAGTTTCGTGGAATTAATATCCGAGGTACAACAATGTGTCAGTTTGTCAGCGTCCTCCAGGTCAATAACACTGCAACGCGATTTCACAGTTGTGCGTTACGCTAATTGTAAATCACGGTTTCGACCATACGTATACCAACGATACGGAATGCTGCCAGATTTATTCTCCTCTCAATCGTCATTGGAAACACGAAACACGAAACACGAAACGCGAACCGTTTGCAGAAATCAAAGTTGATTCTGTTTCTCAGCAAGTTCGTCAAAAAAATCAAGACGATTTAGTCTCGAGTTAAGGAACGAGATATTAGTTACGTAATCTTTAGTAGAAAATTATAATTTTTAAATTGGAAGATCATCGTAAGATTTAAAATGACCTTTTTCGATTCTTCGTGTATCTCTATACTTGACTCTTTGATTATATATCTCTACATATTACAATTTTTCGATTGAAAATTCTTTGAAAGATTTAAAATTCGTTGCTATTGGAGAGCGGAAGCTACGAATAGAATCGCTTACCGCAAAATCCTAAGCGATAGTCAGAGTTCTAGTACGATCGATTGCGTAAACGATAGAAACCTGGAACCACGGGGTTCTTTGTAGCTTCGCAACACCGACTTTTGCTCCAGATTGCAACAGTTCGAGCCTCCATCGGTAAACTTCGTTGCACTGTCGTGGCGTAACAAATGAACTTCACGCGCATTGCCTTACACCGAGCTATCAGGATTTTTCGTGAACGAAATATTTCTACGGGCTTCCTGCTGTTTCGACACACCGTTGTGCCAACGTGTTGCAATGTTTCAAAGCAATTATGCGCTGATCCGACGATTCGTACGTTGAAAAAAAATTGATCAAGAGCAACGAAGAACGTGTTACGCTTCGTAAATAATCTAATGATCCGTAAAAATCTCGTTAAGGTAGAACGTTTGTTGATTCCGCGCGAAAAGCAAAGAAATACTCGTGAAATTATACGAAACGAAAATTGATCACACGCGTGCGAGCGAATCGTTCCTTCCTTCCAAAATGACCGTGCGTCGATTAAAGTTCGACGAAAGCAGACTTTTCGTTTTCTCTGCGGAACAACAAAATTGTTAAATCACGAGGATTGCTTCCGGCTGTTCGACAACGTTCCGAGGAACCGTATCATTACTAGTCTAGCTTACGCGTAAAAATTCTGGCTCGGGCTGAAAGTAACGGAATATAACGGAGGCGATGGAACGAATTTCGACGTTTCCACGCCGCTCGTCGCCTTATGACACAACACGGCAGAACTTGCCGTAGGAAAAGTAAGGTAAGGCCAGTGGTATAATAGAAACTTTCACTGCGGAGGTTCAACGTACCGGGCTCTGACTCTCACTGGCCGTTCTCACTGGTTGCCCGACTCACGAGTATCCGAGAGACACGATTTCTGTCCCTCCTGCCTCGACGCTTCCCTTTTTTCCTTCTTCTCTCTCGTAAGAAAAATTAAAACGGAATATTTATAACGTTGCCCTATTGTCGTACGAACGCCGAACAACATTGCCCGATGGGATCCCAGTGTATGGATAAGCGACAAATCTTTGAAACGATGCTTTGGAAGAACGCTAGTGGCGGACATTATTGCAGACCTATCGTCGGTGATACGTGCATGAAGAACTTTCTTACGCGACAATGCCGTTTTCTTAGTCTCGCCAGCGATCCAACCTGTCTGAGATAACACGAAATACACTCGAGGAAGCAGAGTTCCTCGTGTGTCCCTATTTGTTTCCCTTCCTGTCTTCCTTCGTTTCTCCATGCGAAAAAGAAAGTTCGGTGAACGTAGTTCAATCGAGAATCCTCTTTTTGCGCCACTAGGAAGGAACGCAGACTCGATCCAACCGCTTCGAAGCGAGACGCTTGGTCGCGAGACCGCGATTCATTTTTCGACATACTACGTTTACGGAGATACGTTTCCGGCATGACAATTTCATCAATGTAAAAACTATAAAAACTATAGCTCTTTTTTCTAGCTAATTCGAAGGTTAAATTGGTATTCCCGCAGGGTGTCGCGTTACGCTAGCAGCGTCGTTTTCCTTCCTCCGATAAGTTGGTTGGAAGGTGGACACGGTAGAAAACGAGGTTTCACATCCGCGAAGACCTGGTCTGATAAGCGATAACTCGCTTTTTCAAATAACGGTATACTACACATGGCGATAAAGTACGCGCAAAGCTCGGCATTCGACTTTTCACACGTTCGATTTCCCTTGTAGTCGATCACCGACTACGTTATGCGTGTATAAGCCTTAAGCGATTCTATAAATATTCCTGCATACCGATGCACCGGAAATACCATGATTTTTAGAAAAGAGATTCTATTTGTATTCCGAGCAGATTATTTTGAATGATAATAAAGATTCGTCGTGACAGATTGATCTTGTCCATTAAAGTTGCTACAAGCTGTAGAATTTTGATTTTGGCAAAGCAGTGTTTTCCACGCGAATTAATCAATTCCGTGATACGTTCTAAATCACGCCCCGGGAGATTTCCTGATCGTTCAAAGCGGCATTATTTTATCCGCGACTCATTACCATTGCCAGGAATTCGTTTGCTTGTGGCATGACGAGAGCCAATCGCGCGGCCAGGATACTTGAACGGGAGTTAGCCGAGGAAGAAAAAAGTAGCAGAGCCTCCAAACACGAGAAACAGAGAGCCTAGAGTCGGACGGATACGAGTGGGGAGTTGTAGATCTAGGATGTCATGGCGTGGGAGAGTCACTTTCACCATCAGTGGCCCCTGTAGCGTTAAAATCTACCCGTGGTACATAAAATTACTCGGCACTGTTTCGCTAGATTCGCGATGATGTTAACTTGATAGAAATATGGCATATCGGAATTTGAAGGTCTTTTATTTCTATACAGAAGACAGTTTGACGACATTCTTATCCTTACGATGAAAACGTTGTTACGATCAGTTTCGAAGTAACAGTAAAGTAACATTAAAAAACAGAAATAAAATGACGAAGGCTATAGGTGTGAAAAAGTTTGGAGTGAAACATTTATATAGATAGAATGATTTCGAATGTTTAAATCTGCTCTTTAATATTAACGCTTTTCATTCACTCATCACGCGATGGATTATGCAGCTTAGGTACTTCCTGTTACGGTTACGTTCCTATTACGACCGTCAGGAAATAGATTTACGAAAATAATTATACCGGTTTACACGACACGGGAGAAAATATCGATACGAAGGAAAATGTAACACGCGATTACCTCGAAGTCGCGATCGATTAAAAAATATTTTTACTTTCCTGTTATGTAAAACAAAATCTCTAACCTTTCATTCGGTTACATAAGCCTTGCTAAACCATAGGTATACTAAACGTTGCAAGCATAAATATTGTTGTATACGGTCCTTTATATTCTAATCAAAAGAGAAACGTTTTAGACAAGATAAACCCTGAACGAAAAGAACGCGAGAAGAAAGACGTCTAACAATTTACGTAAATATTTTGGAAATGACGCGACATCTAAATACGAGTCGGTTGCGCGATATAAGATAAAAAATTTTCTCAAGAATTATTAGCGAACCGAACGCATTTTTTAAATATTTTCATAAAGGAAATGTAATACACTCGATACCAACATATACCAAATATATGTAGTTACAGGAATAAGCGTACAAAGTTAAGCAATCGATTCCAAGTCTCGCGAAAATCCCATTCAACAGGGGGATACGCCTAACTTGTGATAATAACGTGTTACACAACTTTCCAATTATCGAGCAACTTCCGATGTTCAATTAAAAGCCTCGTAGAAGCGGTCGACGAAGAGCACCGTGGTAAAAAGAAGAGAAAGAGAGCACGATATATCTGAAAAGCCCTAGCGATCTCTCCCTCCTTCTTTGCGACAGCGCCACGTTTAATGAAGCAAATACCACGAGTATCGGGGTAAAGCGCGAACCTCGAAAAAGCTTGGCCGAGATAGCGAGAGCTTGCGTGGCTTTGAGCCCGACACAGAGGCACGGGCACATGCACACATTCGCGTGTACACAACAAGATCGCCGCGCCGCGCCAGCGGCCTCGCAAGAAGAGACCGTAGGTTAGTGCATTGGCTGCACTTTCCGTCTCGGTGTGTGCATGTGCACGCCGCAGTGGCGGCAGCTGTCGGTCGTATGCATGCATTGGTTACGCAAGAATAGTAGCGTGTGTGAGACTGCTGACCCACATACGCCAGGGAGCAAGGACCCCGCTGCACCAACACGCATGCACCTTTAGTGCCGCTTGCCACGAGTACGTGAGCGCGCAGGCGCACCAACGTTGCTGTGGCCGTGGATCGTGGATGCGCTTCGTCCATGTAATGGTACACGTAAACGCCATCTGGTGTCGCGCAAACTTACTACGCACATACCCGCCCACGTGGCTGCGAAGTTAGCTTAAGCTACGTTTACAACATCTGTGGCACTTAACTCGTTCCTGTAACTTCGCTGTACTTATGTTGCACTTGACCGGGTATTGGTACATTGCAGCGTTTCGCGACCAATGCATTGGTTTTCCGATGCTTCTGGTATTTTCGATTGCGGCCAAGGGGCTCGTTCTCTCAGCCTCCTGCTAGTAGAGCTGTTCGCCTTTGCTCGCGCACAACCAAAGTATTTGCGTGACGCTCCAACTACGCTACTCGTTCGAGTGGCGTCGTGATTATCGGAAATACTTGGTGTATTGCCTGTAATCGAGTTGGATACCGCAAAATGGAAAGCGGTGTCTCAGAGATAAATATAAGATAGAACGTATGGGGGGAATCGATACTTTGCGTTAAATTGCCGCGCTCTTGAACATGGGCCGCTCTATTCGCGCGAAACGCAATTAGGTGCACTTGCACGCCTTCGCGTCTAATCTCCGCGCATATTTGCTTATAATCGAATTATTTCATTCTTTTCGTTTCCTTCCAATAAATTCGAATACCTTGTGCCATCGATCATTCTGGGTGGGCAGCGAAACGCGTAGACATGTGAGACAGAACGGGAAGAACAAATATTTTTAAATACAGGCAATCTCGTGCAACCAAAGATGGAAGATATAGTTAGACATGGACAAGAGTAGCATAAGGCAAAACGATTATGCCATTTTATGTATCCCTAACTATTTTAAAAGCACAGTTTCTTCGAATCGCCCTGTATAAAACATCTGACAAGATCGAACAGAAAATTGTGATCGTACAGAAAAAGACTGTTGCTTAACATGGAGCAGTCGTATGTAAGAGAAATTGTTCGATCTGTAAGAGTACTTGACACGAGAGAGAAAGTTGTTCCGTGATTTTACGATACGCGATTATTTGCTTAAGCCTGAGTGTAGAAAACTCGACTTGGTTGCAAGCCAGGAGGCGTGGATGATCGTTATCAAATGTTTGTAAATTTAAACTTCCACCAAATTGAAGATGAAATAAGCGGTGTTAAGGATAAATGGAAATTCATGACTCCACGGACAAGACTATGTAGGATAAACATATTTCTTAAGCGATATACTTGCGTCACGTGGACGCCGTTAGAGCAACCTAATAACAATTTTTAATAAAACTGTTGTGCAATCTTCAGCTGGCATACGTATTTACACTAATTTCTAATTCCTATCTGGCAAATCTGCTATTCCGAATGTCGGAAATGTCCGTAAAAATGGATTGCAGCTCTAAATACGAGTACCTACATCAATGAGATTAAACATTTTTTTATGAATTAATGCTTTCCTTCTCCCTTCCCAAGAAAAATCACCTGCCAACGTTAATATCGGCCAACATCAATTGTCCAGTATCGCTCTATACGATAGATGGTTCGAAACGGCCGACAGAACCGTACCGAACGCACTACACGCGAACGTGTTTGCATGAATCGAGCGTTCGCATACGATTGGCCCGTATTATCCGCGACATCGCGTTTATTAAAACGACCCATGGTGTGTCATAGACCATTTCTCTCGCGTACAACCGTAAAACTGCCTCTCGCCTCTGCCGACCATTAATTACAAACAGCCGGCAAACAACGATAAGACGCGATTCATCATTATCAGAACACTTTGTACGAGTGAACGAGCATCGTTGAACTGACCTGATGCACAAATCGACACTTATTCATCAACTTATTCGTTCGTCTATGATATCCGAGCGATGACGTTGAAATGTACACACGTATATGTACTTTGAATATCGAGTTTGTTCAAGAGCAAACTGGGTAAAATTCAATTTTTCTTTTTTTTAAGGTTTTCAACTATGGTTAATTAAATAGGCCGAGAAGCTGAAAGAAATTATTCCAAACTTTACAGTATGAAATTTATATCCTTTCCCACCGAACGAGTAATTCCTTAATCTTCTGACACTTACCTACATAGTTTATCGTTAAAACTCTATAACTTTTATCGTTCGTTGTTTGTTAAAGTTATACGATTTCGTGAAATTTGTACAAACTTATCGCGATTCTATGATTTATTTGTCGATTCTACGATGGATCGGCATCAAATCATATCGTTGCATGTAATGCCGCTCAAAGATACTCCTATCCAACGATCCAATTGTATGCTATTGGCTAAAGAGGGGTTAATGGCGAACGCTATGTGTTCGCCGTAATCGCAAACGCGTGCGTCCGACACACGTATCTACTTTCACATTCAATCCGTTCTCTTTGCGATAGCCGATATCCTCGGCCAAGCGAGATGGTTCCCAGTACTAATAGTCAAGAAGCGTCTTATGTTGTGGACCCACCAGCCTGCGCTCTCGAACGAACAACAGGAAGGGAAAGCCGTAATCTCGTATTGAGAAGCGTGAAACGACTTGTGAGAAAGTTGCTCTTTAGTAGTAATGAGTCACACATGACATAACCTTTATCGTCGTAGATTCCGACGAGTTTTTGGTATCTTTATCGATGGAAATTTACGGAAGTTTATCTAAAACGACATTCCCAAAATTTCCCGACTCATGACCTTTTTTCATAATAGTCAAATAACTGGCGAGCCTATGCCCAGCGTAGATCCGTGAAAAGGAATTTTTAACAGTTAAATAAAGCTAGTTTTAATAGCTATTATTAATTTCAGAGTAAATTCTGGTCGCGATCCCTCGAAAAACATTTTACGAACCTCTTAGAACTCGCGAACCGCAGCCTCTGGAAATTCAAGCTTAGATAGTTTTCTAAATATGCAACTTCTGTTAACCAGTATTGTTTGTAACATAAAAATAACAAAAACAACATTCTCCTCTTCAACAGTGTTCGTAAAAATGTACCAAATGTGCTTTATATTTTAACAATGTAATGGTCTACGTAACAATACATAGAACGTCCGAGCAATCACTGCCGTGTGAATTGCTCTTTATTCATGAATTCTGTGCTGAAATTTGATCCACGCGAAAGCTTCACCGTGCCATTCATTTATATATCACTGCTGTATAATGAAAGAGGAACGTGACTAGACGGTTCGTGATTAATGAAGATGTTTTTCACGATAGACACGCTGCCCAGGCATCTATCGCGACTTTAATTTGCACGATCTTTTGAACCTACCTTCGTATGTTACATTTATATATTTACTGTAACAAGATAATACATGTTAAACTCGTGTATCAACGACCAACCGACAAACCTAATTCTTTTTCTATCGTTTTATTTGCAGGAATTATGACCCTTACGAGCAGCCCGTGTGAGCTAGACAACATGAGCTTGTTTCAAGACCTCAAGTTGAAAAGGAGGAAGGTCGACTCCCGATGTAGTAGCGACGGTAAGAAGTCATTTTCTCTTTCCTTTTCGTTCAACGACATCTATTTCGAACATACACCGTGTGTAAAAAGTTTTACCCCTCATCGACGAATCGCAAAACGTCTCCCTATGTTCTATCGGCCGACTTAATCTTAGTAACGTTTCCCTTTCATTTTTCAACGATTAACATCCGAAAACTTCGGTTTGGTTCCGTTTTAATTATACATAGCATCAAATAGTTTCGTCGATAAGTCACGCGACAAACGATAGAATAGAATACTCACATTTCGCTCGGCAATCGTTCATCCTTGTCAGGAAATCGTTATCGTGAGAGTTCAAGTTTTCCTGAATTGTTATCGGCGCATTATCGCGCGTTGCACCAGGTATCTTTGCTTGCGAAGGGAATTACATGGGTGACAAGGTATAATTCAACTCTGCATTCAACAATGGTAAAACGTGTGATTACCAAGCCGAATGACGTTGTCAGAACTAGAGAAGTTGGAACACTCGTAAATCTCTAATCGTCGAGCAGTAATCGTTAATTGTAAAACGAGCAAAACAATATCGTATCGAGATTTCAACGGCTGTCGTAATCGTGTCTTTGAGGGGAGTCGTATATCATTGTCCGACCAAAGCTTAGCGAGCGAGCAATCTTTTCTTGTTGAGAATACCTAGAACGAGCCATGAAAGTGATCAGCGCAACTGTAATGATTAGTTGCCGCCCATAATGCCATATTTGATACCCTTATTGCTCCGATTTTCATAACATGCGTATATTACACTACGTATGTCGTATAAAACGCGTGTGTACCATCAATCATGCTTCATCTGTTCCGCTTTGAAAACCATAAACGAGTAACCGTATCATTACGTTACATACGAGAGCGCAAACTTCTAGAACCTAGACTGGTGGTCTGCGCTACGAATTTATTATATCTTTCCACTCAGCGGACATTTATCGAAATAAAGTTTCTGGATCGCCTCCAATGCTGCCTGGTGGTTTTGCAACAAAATAAACGCGAGTTATTCGAGTAATGGTGTCAACAAAGTTGACTCGCATTTTAGTTACGCGTGTAGTCGCATTGTCATCGTGCGTCGGTCGAGCTACATAATTTTACCATGCATCTCTTATTTGAAGGACGTTGAAGAAATACGCGCATATTCGTTTCGAAGTACAATTGAATTCGCTAAAATAACTAATTCGATAAAATCATTTCAAATCGGGGAATGGTGAAACGAATCGCGAAGCTACTCGAGATAATAAATCGAACGGAAAGGCAATAAAACGTTACTGTTTGCAAAGAGAGACAGATGCGACAATGTAACGAGGAAAATATCCCTCGTGCATCTACTAAAGGCGAGAAATAACAAACTACATTATTTTTTATTTACATCGCGTTACATTAATACACGTGAACTTATAGACTGACCCGACGCGTACCTAAATATCTTTCATCTAAAGTATGCAACGACGAAAAATTAATAACTTAACAAAATGATAGACAGACGTCAGATAATAAGCCGCTCTAACATCGTGCCAACAGCGTCAACTTCCTATCTCCCTCCGATCATTGACACTCGTCTTTAACACCTATAACGTCCGTCATCGTAAGATTGTACGTTTTACGCAGTTTCCTTTCTTGGAAATCCTTGCGCTCGGTCAGATTCGGTGATCTGCGATCACGCGTCGCTTCGGAGAAACGCTCTACACGCCTTCTCTATCGTCGTATCCTAAACGCGATTTCGAATGATCGATTAAGAAGGATTGGTTACCGTGGGACTAGTTGAGACAATACGATCGCGTCTGTGTAGTGAGTAGCGCGAAGAGGGAAGGTAGTAAGTTCAGAAAGAGAGGGGATGCTGGTTGCTGGCGGTGGTGCAGGGTTGAATATCAACCCACGCGGTTTCCCGGACGTGCACCGGTGCTAGTTCGGCTTCGTCTGAACTCGCGCGAGCACGCGAAAAACCACCTTCTATCGTGCCCTCTACACACAAGCTATCGAAATTCTGACGAATATCGTTAACCACCGGATGAACCAAACAGAGGAACTCGTTATTCGTGGTGAAAGAGATCTACGACCAGCTGTGCGTTAATTAAGTTGCATTGATTCCTCGAACATCATTCGCAGACGTAACTGATACCAATAACCCTCGACCTACCGGCGATCAAAGGTCAGAGACTGTCGTTGGCCGGAAATCGAATCGATGGTAACGACGGTGAACCTGGATTGTTGTTATGTCGGAAATTACGTCGATTTGGAGAGACGTATGCGGGATCGAGTTTCATACGATAAAGTCGACGGTTCTTCTTCTCTCATTATCGAACACGGACGATTCGTTCGCGAAATGGCACATGAATGAGACAGTTTTCCGAGGGACGAGTAGTCCAAGCGAGCCACGTCTTGGAGAATCATTGATCTTTCGCTCCGGGGCCACGCACGAGCAACGTCATATGCCGAGGAACGTGCGACGCAATTACACGGTGACGTGTGCCGGCCGGAACGGCATAGTGTTTTATGAATGCAACGATATGGAAAAATACTTGGACGAGTACCAATCGCTCTTGATATCTCAACATAATAACCGAGCAAAGTGATATTTCCTTGGTATTCTGGAAATAAAAGATCGATCGAATCGCGCTTAACATTAGCATAGGATACGTTGATTGATTGGTTTCTCGTCGTATTCGTGAACGTGCTGCGGCCAACTTGTTACGATCTGGTTAAATAATGTTAACACGACATGACACACCTATTCCTTTTCGTTTTGTTTCATTCCGTATTGATTCTATTTTTTATTAAATTTATTATTTTATACTCTGCTTTGCATTATGATCGAAAATGAAAAATGTATGATAAAGAGAACAGAAGACTAACGGCGACATCAATTACTAGATGGTTATTGAAACTCTAGTTTAGTTCCGATTACATCAATCGACCGGTATCGCGCGAAGGAGGGGAGATTTTCGGCTACTTCGGTGCGCCTGACCCATGATATGCTATTCTACTGAATGCTGCTTCTCGCATAAACCTTACGTAAATGTAATATTTTATAAACTTTCAAAAAGTACGTGGTCGTTATTATCAAAATAATATATCTATATACTATTCGATATATATTAAAAAGATTTACGTATTTAATTTGATACAAGATTTTTATTCGTGACAAGTAAATAAGCAAGATTAATAGCACGCTTTTGTACCAACCGAAGTACAGGAAAATTTTGCATTAAAACAAAATCTAATATTTATTCATAATACGTGCGAAGGATATGTTTTAACGAGAATGTTAAAAGTAATAACCCATAGTAATAACGCATAAGCTATATACCAATCGAACATAATCATTTTGAAGAGGTGCAAGGATATCAAAGTTACCGGAGACAATCGACGAAGAGGATTGACTTTAACAAAGAACTATGATACTCTAACATCGCAACAAGTACTTACATATGTACATTCTGCGAAGCTTCAGCAATCGTTCAATATCGACGATACATACATAGAGAACGCAATGGAGAACTTGAATATCTACGATGTCGGAACAATGGACTCTACATTGAAAAATAGTTTACTTTTCACGTCTGATCTTCACCTTATGGAGAACTGGAACTCATTGAACATAAATCTAAGAACGTTTCAACCGCTAAGAACACTGTTGAATAATTTTCCATCGTATTCCGCGTTGTATCATCCGTACAACGCTTTCTCAATGTCACCCTATCAAAATTATTTCGACTTGCGTCGTTACTTCAGATCTCACCTGATAATGGCCCCGTACGCGATGCTAGATCATCGATACTGCTGCTACGATTCAAATAACCGTTGTTCATCGATATTCGGTAAATAGACGATTTTAAGTTTCGGAGATTCGAGCCTAGGACAGTTTAAACCCACGTTCTTAAGAACTTTGTCAGACCGTTCAGTTTATGTACATTCTTTTGTCAATTTTCAATCCTCTACCTCGAAGAAAGAGCATACTCTCGCTCATATTACAGATTCATACTCAACTTCTATTATATTACATATACCTAAAACAAACTTCAGTTTCTATCTTCTTTTGTTTATTCGTATGATTGTTATTCCACGCTGTTTAAAAAGCAATGAAAGTTGTGCAAAGTACTTTAGCTAAATATTTTGTTGTTTATTTATAGTTTTCAATTTGTAGAGCCGGAATTGTATCTACAATTATATCAGTTCTTATAAGTAAACCAGCGCATTTTTAAATGACGGAGAAGAATAAAAGACGCAAATGTGAGTTTATACTGATCCATTACGGGCCCCCGCAATAGCGTCGAACCATAGCGCGTCGGCATTCTGAGCGTTAAGTATTAATCACGCAAGGACAGACATACGATCATCTTCGTAACATCGACTTTATTAATTGTTCGCCGTGATTGTCGCGTTGATCATCGACTCATTCGCTGATGATGAATGAAGTTCTCGCCGTCTCCTATAGTTACGCGACACGTGATCAGAATCGAAACGCTTGAAAGCAGGATTGAATAACCGGCGGAAGGAATCGATTGCTATCGTTCCGAGGGGGGAGGGAGGATGTCTAAACAAGAGGAGGACAATGAAAGGCGGCAAATAAATAATCCACGGGAACCGATTTTCACGCTGATCGATCTATTAATAGCTGTGAGAATTAGTATACCTAGGTACCTACAATCACAACCCGACCTTGTCAACTGCATTCCTTCCTTGACCTACACGAACAGCCGTAGTCTCCACATCCTTTTCACGATCTAAGCACTCCGAACGAGTATTACACTTTCGTGTTGGTCGCGTAAATTGCTCTCGCTGCAAAATATCCTTGCAGCTGCGCGTGCAATCTCGAACACTTCCCGCACCCTAGGGCACGGTATAAAGGGAAAACCATTCCACGACCGAACAATCTCAAACTAGTACTACGTGCCACGATGTTGCTGCTCTCGCTAAGTTTCTCATAGAATTAAAACGACGGAAATATTTTGATCGTTCCGTTTACGAATGTTCGAGTTGATTTTAAGATAGCCACCTTTCCCTATTTTAATACAAATATAATTAGGATAAAAGTCAAAGTTTTTATTATATACATATATATTATATATACATATATATATATATATAATATGTAATAATAAAATATTATATATATATATATATTTTTTTTTTAATATTATATATATTTAAAAAGAAACATTTTATTCTATTAGTCTTAGTCTTAATCTATTAGCAGTTTTAAAATGGAAATTCTTTTATGTAGGGAGTTTACTTTTTTCATCGTTAATCGATAGTTTTGTAGTATTCATTCTGCTGTCAAAATTTAAATTAGATTCCAGTATTTTTAATAAATGCAAAGTTGCCACGGCAAGTAAAAAAACAAGTATGCGTAATATAATAGCAAAATACAAATATTTGTTCCATTGTAAAGCACGGTATTCTTTTTTTTTCCAGTATAACATACCGTAATTCAGTCAGTTAATATCTCAAACGTCGACATCGAAAAGGACAATGCGATAAAAATCGAAATTTATCCATTCAAGCTGCTCGACTTGATTTTTAAACAGATAGGTACGAGCAACAAACTATGACATGGTTCTTTTGAAACACGCCTGTCAACGTTATAAAAACTCGGATTGGCAGGCCACTGTGATAAGTGCTATTAATCTTCATGATAGACCACCAGGCATGCTTATGCGCGATGATTAATAACATTTTCATATCTCCTAGAACACCAAAACCAAACCTATTAACGCGAAACATCGGAGATCGAGACGGTTACGCGATCGTTGAACCACATAGTTTAACCAGCGAACAAAGAGGAATCGCATCTCGCATAACTTTTATAATCTCGTGCGAATCGCGCGCGAAAGCGATGGAATCGTCTAACTGCAATAATTGTTATTAATGCTCGCTGAAACACGGTTGCTTAACCATGCAAGAATAGTAATGATCAATACGTTACGCGTTATGTTACGAAGTGTCAAAACAGAATACAGCAACGTGTTCATCTCTATTAGGCGAAACTCAGATCGATACAGAGATTACTTGCAGCGACGGAGCTGAATCTCTCGTTCAACGACTTGCGCTTAGAATATTTGCAAATTGAGTTTGCATAGCCAAGCATCGCCAATTTTCATCCTGTTACCAGGCAAATGTTTCTTTTCACGCTATCGCAAAATATTTCACACGATTACCGTTGATACAACTCCATCCAGGAATGTCAATGATCAATTTCGATTTTCTTACATTGCATCGCCGTCATTGATGCGCTTCTAGTTAATTCGTTCAGAGATCGTAAAATTCGTTCGTTAATGAAATTTCGGTCAGAAAATCGTTCTTCATCGCCATCATCGCCACGATCATCACGACCAAAAAGGCAGTCGATAATCATGTGTACACGCGTCAAGACTAATCACGCTTCATCCACGTCCGTAATCGCGGCCTTCCCAAGGTAAACGTGTGCCAAATGTTCCATCGAGTATAAACGTGAGACCAACGCCTTATTTCTCAGACTCCCCGGTATCCCTTGGATCAGCAGGCTCGCCGCTCGGGATCCAGCCGGCGGACGCTCCTTCACCCATAAACTTTCCTGCTCCAGGGGAGAGCATGGCAGACACCTCGACCCTGTCGCCGGAGGCTAACATGCCGAGCTCGCCGGGCTGCCCCGTGGTCAAAGTCAAAAGCGAGTATCTGCTAGGCATCCCGAGTCCAGGGACACCGCGAGATCCTCTTCGTGGAAGCGGGGCGGCGACTGGCTTGGAAGCTCGTGATACAACCTGCTCGGACCGTGCGTCACCCGATTCAGTCTTCCCGGATGCCACTTCGATGGTGGGCTACAGAGTCGTCGAGGAACAACAGCAACAGCAGCAGCAGCAGCACTATCACCAGCAACAGCAACAGCAACAGCAGCAGCAGCAGCAGCAGCAGCAACAACAACAGCAGCAGCAGCAGCAGCAACAACAACGTTCCGGTACACCCGTACCAACCAGGTTGTCGCCTTATTCGCCGATGCAAGCGGTCTCCACGACTCCCATGCCTCAAGAAGCGACTTCGAGGAGCGACAGCCCCGACAAGGGTGACTTATCGTCGGCGCAGACCAAGAAGGAGTCGGATAACTCGGTTTTTGACGGAGGAGGCGGCGGTGGTAGCGGCGGTGGTGGTCGTTTGGAGACTTCCAGTCAACCTAGTCACCGGAGCAGCCCGTCTTCTCAATATAGCCCTAGCCAGAGTATGAGTCCTAGCGCGAGCGCGACACACGCTACTCAACAACAGCAATCGCAAACACAGCCAACACCGCTGAGACCCCGAGTGCCCTCGGTGCCGCCTCACCTTCTAGCTCACCATCAATTTTGGTCGCAAAACAACGGTATACAGGGGTTCGCTACTCAAAGGCTACTGAACGGGGTCATCAGTAGCGCTGTTAACTATGGACAGAACGTCGTAGTTGCGTGCACTAGTAGCAGTACGAGTTTGAGTAGCAGTACAGGGAGCAGCGGGAATGGGGCAACTTCCACGAGTACGGGGGCAACTAGTACGGCTTCCTCGTGTAAGTCAGTCATAACGATAGATATTCTTATTTGACATTTAATCCGAGTCTAATACATTAAGGACGTTGTATCAACGTAGCGTCTCGATCAATCTCGCTCGATCGATGGAATGGAAATTTAGAATAAGATTTTAATCGAAGTACGACATATTTTATTTCAGGCGAAACGATGAAACCACCGGCACAAAGGCCCACGCCAGCACCCCCAAGACCACCTCCCACCGTGATCATGGGCGAAATCGGTGGCGTTCGGACGATGATATGGTCCACGCCGCCATTGGACCCCGTACCACCGCCAGCAGCCTCGTGGACGGCAACGGCCGCCGCGGCATCCTGTTCCTCCTCAGAAGAGTCGGCTGCCCAGCTACTTTTAAATCTCGGACAGGAGTCCAGGGGTAAACCACTCTCCGTTTCCTATTCATCCGGTCCTCCGCTCAATATGGAAAGGTTATGGGCCGGCGATATGACGCAATTACCGGCCGCGCAACAGATGCAAGCGCTCAACTTGACGGCTTCCGGGTCCGGTCAAACGTGGGAGAGAAACGGAGGAGTCGTCAAGTCCGAGACGGCATCGCAGTCGATATCAGTCGCTCCACCTGCACCACCGATGCCACCTCAAGAACACGAGGAAGACGAAACGCCTATGATATGTATGATTTGCGAGGACAAGGCTACTGGTTTGCATTACGGCATCATCACGTGTGAAGGGTGAGTGGTGCAACCTTCTTCTCTCTCTTAACGATGCATTAGACAATAGGACGACAACTATTCGTAGCAGACAATTAGTGTTTAATAGTTTCTGGACGATGTAGTTGTTTGCTTGGTACGTGTAAGTTGTTTCCCAAATTATTTAGAAAACTTGAATCTGTTCGAAAATATCGATGGAAATTGATTAGTTGGACGACTTAGAGAATCTTTTGTCAAGCAACAATTATGGAAGGTTATCTTAATGAGAAATAAATTAATTTGCAAATGTGTTGGGATAAAATCAAATTCCGTAGAATTGTATGCATAGTATGTAGAGATGATGTACAGAGATAAAGTTTTTAATCGTTCAATTTATTGGGAACTCGAGTAAGCTATTAATTGAAAAAAAATGTTGCTTATAAAATCTGTCAAATGCACGAACGAACGGTAGATTATAAAACAGAATTTAAAGTGCAAATATATCTTCTCTCGTTGTTAAAAATATTCAGAACTACATGTATTACTCGTGTATGTATTAATACCAAAAAGTTCCAAAAATATCTTTGTTTCGCCGTTTCGTAATCAGAAAACAAAAATAATCTCGTGAAAGGCGGGAAACAACGAATAAATTCTTCGAGATATCGCTGGCGATGCACTTCGAGCACGATGAGGTCAAAGTGTGATAATCAAATTAGTCGTCTGCAAAACTGATCCCGTTGTATATCTCGAACAGCTTGGTCTGGAATGCCATAACGGCGTAAAAGATTCGGACGATCCGCTTAATTACAGATAATTAAGCGAAACTATGTACAGAAAGTTAAAACTACGCTAGTCACGGTACCTCGCGACGAACTCTGACCTTAAGGTGTGTTAAATACTACCTACGTTTCAACGTTGAGAACAGAGAAATATATTGTTTCCAGAATCTGCGAGGTTACTGCATTACGCTTCAATTATGTATATAGATAGATATCCTCCGGTACATATTGTATCACCAAGTTTTTCATTATTTCCCCTTTCGTGATACGACGACACTTCAAGCGCACCTCAAGGCTTCACAAGTACTACCCATTCTAATATATCCTGCAACGCGGTTGATTAATCCCTAAGGTAGTACAGAGTATCGTACTTGCTTTTATGCTTGTGCGTTCAATGTCTATCGCCACATCCGACAAATCCGACAAATTAGTTGAGAAAAGTCGACGACCAATTTCTTTGCGCATCCCGGTGTAGCTATAATTCTCCAAGTATGAATCTTTAATCGGTTTCTGGGATCGAGATTCTCCCCTGAGGAGTAAAGAAAACTTTGAAACTTTATTCGTTGGCTAGAAAATCCTTGATGACTAATCGTAAAATATTTTCCACTCTATCTGCTCTACGCTTTAGCGCTAACTAAAAGATCCGTGTTTCAAAAAAGAATATGGCTGTTTGGAACAGGACAAGTATTTATTTTCAATAATAAGTTTCGTTAAAAGATTTGAAACAAATGAAACTGTATCGCGCCAAAAATGAATTCAATACTCTGCAGTGGCACTTGGCCGCTGTTACGTCCCAGAACCCACCATACACAATTATCCTAAGTAACCGTCAACTCGTTAATGAAAGAACCGATGAAAAATATAGTGTCGCGACTAAAGCGTAAATGCTGACAGATGTATACCTAAAAGATCAGGACCCTTCAACAGTAAGTTGAGTCTAAGGGCCTATCAATACATCGTTGGTCCTTCGGTCAAGAGTTACTAGGAAGAAGGCGTAGGTGATCAGGATCACGGACGGTTACGGAATGCGTGCATAAAAGGATGTCGGGAGAAAAAGTCGGAGAACAGTATATAGTTCTTGGTCAACCGTCTAGCTGCGAGAAGGTCTTGAGTCTAGAGTTGTTAGAGTCTAGTCGTAGAGAATACAATAGTCCGACTCAGGCAACAACTCTAACGTCAATCTTGTTTTGCGAAGTTGATAATATTTAATTTAGTAAGTTGGTAATATTTAATTGGAGATAATCATGATATAATTTATATCTTGAAAAACAAACAGATCTCTATCATCTCGTATCGAGCCACGAACAACAATAATTTGTTATAGTAAACATAAGTTCTTATGCCGAAATCTCTGGAAAGTTCTTACGAAATCTCTTATGAATGTGCAATGTGAAAAAGCATGAAATTATGTGTGTGCAGGTGTAAGGGTTTCTTCAAAAGAACTGTACAAAATAGGCGAGTGTACACGTGCGTGGCAGAAGGTGGTTGCGAAATTACGAAGGCCCAAAGAAACAGGTGTCAGTACTGTCGTTTCAAAAAGTGCATTGAACAGGGTATGGTCCTTCAGGCCGTTCGAGAAGATCGAATGCCCGGAGGAAGAAATTCTGGTGCTGTATATAACCTTTACAAGGTCAGTATTAACTTGGTATCTTCGATAATTGTTAAAACCATAAAATAAAGATATCAAATAATTAAAACATTATACGATCAAATTATCTTTTCAAGAGCTAAAGACATACGATTGGTTTTTAAAAACACTAATGCTCCCTAACTTTTTGTCATGTGAATACAAAAATGAGAAACTGATCCTTAATCTAAAATGTATTCGCGCACTAACTACATGACGATCGTTGTATTGCTTCTCCAGGTAAATGATTAATTTTATGTCGTCGTCTTTCCTTCCATAGGTGAAGTACAAAAAGCACAAGAAAAGTAACAAAACAAGTGGAGTGGGTGGAAGCATGGGTGGCGTAAGTAGCGGCGGTAATGTTGGCGGTGTTAACGGGTCGGGATCCCTTGGTGGTAGCAAATGCACCATGGGCTCGACGATGCTTGACAAACACATGGCTGTAGCCGCAGTCGCTCACCACAGCCAACAGCAACATGTCCAGCTATCTGGTGGTTTTCTTCATCATCACAAGATTTCGTCGGGCGACCCGCTCAACTCGCAATCTACCACCAGTCACTCAAGTCACCCTGCGCATTCGGGACACCTTGTTAATGGGACGATCCTGAAGACAGCGCTCACCAACCCCTCCGAAGTGAGTTCACGTCATATTCTGCTCTTTTACGTCGTTCTTCCTCTGTCAGGTTGATTTTTTTACTATAATCCCTAATTTCTAAACGAAGTACCTCACGATCCAGCGAAGAGACATATAGCAGCTATCTCGCTCAAAGACGCATGAACGGCGTTCTATTGCCAGATAATGTTTCGTAGACTGTAGATACGGAAGAATTAAGTCGGCAACAATGAGTGAAAACACGAGAAAACGGACATTAATTCGACTGTAATATTTGAATTTTTATGACCCAATATTGCTCTCGTTTTAATAAATCAAAATCATAAAATTCAACTCAAAAGTTATCTATTAATCTTATAAAATTGAAAAATATTGAGAGATATCGAGGTATATACGCATATTGTTCTTTTTTCTCACTCCATCGTATTTTCACCAAAGCTGAGAAATTTGTTAACCACACGAAGGGGACTGAAAAAGGTTAAGCGTGCACCCAGTACGATAACTTCCACTTGTTTCCCTATTCCTTTGAACATCTCTTCGTAAGCAACATGACGCAACGTGTTCGATTCCACGCGATGTTTCTGCATAACTCATGGAAGCGCACTATAACGTCTAAGAAAGATTCCATGGGATTTCTCTATCAACTCTCCATTAAGTCGATTATCTAACAAGCCAGCCAGCATATACGTGCGAAATGTTTTTTCCTCCGTTCGCGTCTCGGCGCTCTCGAACACCCCGCGAACGCGTATAGATCAACGTCATCCGTGCAACCGTAACACGATTTCCAATGATTTATTCGAGACGGCTCGTTAGAAATCGAGCACGGGTCGACAAAAGTTGATCTTCGTCAAGAGAATGCACCGTTGATGAGAACGTCCCGAAGGTATCTTCACTTTCACTTTCGAAGCAGCTGCACGCGATCGAATCACATGCGCCAACGCGATCTTCCTCGCTCATGGGGATTTCTTTCATCCGATTCGGCACGTTCTCGATCGGTTTCAACGCGATTAAACACCAGGAAAATACGATGGTATCGTATTAATCGAATCAACTCGATCTTCCATATATCGGAAACAACGGTGAAATTTCAACTCCTCGCGACCTTTTTTCTAGAAATGAATGCAGGAATGAACCACGAGATCGCGCAAAAATCGTATTGGCTAGGTTACGCCATCAGTATCTTTGGTTTCGAGATCGTGAGGAGGCCGTTATGTGCGCGTCTAAAACAATCATTTGAGAAACGTTAGTCGGTCGATGAATTCTGCGCGATGACTACACAGCTTCTGGATTGAGGCTGAAGTCATACAGGAAATGAATATGTCGACGATTACAAAATCATCGCGAATAATATGGTTAAATTTTTGTCCCTCTCCGCGTTCATCGCATTTCAATGGTCGAAAAAATAGTTAACAATTTTGTAATAAATTTTCAAAGGAAATTAAAGACGTATGATACGCGACATTTACCATTTTTCTGTTTACGGGACTGTACGACACAGTCTAAAAGGTAATGGGAAGACATTAGAACAAATGAGCTAGTTAATAGTACAAAAATCCAGAAATCGGTGTATAATTACGCGATGTGTGTCCATTTTCCTATCAATTTCACGCAAAGAAATACGTTTATTATCGCGAGGAATTGAAACAATATTTTGCTGTTTCGGAGTAGAGACTGAGAGAATAGTAACGAGTTATAAAGAAACATGTTGCACGTATTGATCTTTGAAATTATCAGAATTGATTAAAAATGATAAATCTTATGAGAACTTATTCGGTTAAGAAACCTTAAACATATGAAATAATCAAGAGCTGACATCTCGATACGTCGAGTTAACGATAAAACATATGTAAAAATGTAAAAAAAAAAAAAAAAGAAGAAACGCTGGAAAATATGAATAATAAAATAAGCAGAGGAACAAGCAGATGGGAAAAATAAACGAATTCGACGGATTTCGACCATTTTCGAGAACGATCCTGAAATGAATGAACTCCATATTGCAATTTCACTTTCTTACGACTTTGCTTGCGCAAGCCTCAAGGTTTCCCACATTACGAAAGCCGATAGATACCAGCAAGCCGAGTACTTGGCTGGTCGTCGTCGTCTCACATGCCTTTTCGTACTCGTCTAAACATAGTACTATCTTTTACGTCGTGAAAGTGTTTCCTATTAGAGCTTCGAGCTGCGCCAACCATTTCGCGTGGTTCGACGAGCTAAACCTCCGCAACCGAAATTAATCCTCTAGACGATGAACGCTCTTTCGAAATAGAACTGCGCGACTCATCGTTGATCGATAATAATCGAATTTGATTGAAATGACGCGATTGTAACGGTGGATCGTGAATGTTTATCAATATTCTGTGCCGTTCGCGTAATATTTTTCACGAACGTCAACGATCGATATACGGCATCGAAACGAACCGTGATAATCAGATCGTTTTCATTCGTCGCGTGAAAGCTCGCGCGTTGACGAACGTTGTCAGGGACCATTTATGCGACAAGAGTATATACATGCATACGTAACGTAGCTCGGTGCGCAATCAACTATCGAGAATATTCGAATGACGCTGTGTTACGTTCACAGACCAGGTGAGGTATGCAAACAACGAGAAGAATTACCGGGAACAGTAAGTCCGGTAGAGGCCATTGCCAAAAGTGAAATCGATGACTCCCGAACCGGATAAATATTGCCTTGTGGATGGAATACGATTAAGGAGGTCACTTTCCATCTCCAGGCGAATCGTTGCACGCTCGCCACGATGCAGCGTATGGATTCTCATGAATTTCAAAAGTTCTCCTCCCGCGTTGGAAGAATGGAGAGTTTCGAGATGCATAAAGATTCGGATTAACGTGTTCCTCCAGAAACGAGATTTCAGATCTTTGCCAAGAAATGCGACAATGCGAGAACGATATTGCCCATGGAATTTACCGGAGCTTTTTCTAGAAGCTTCTGATCGCGAGAATAATTTGCAAGAAGGATAAATTCACCGTCCTAGAAAATTGGAACTACGTACTGTCACGATCATTCGTACAACACGATGGATATCTTCTAACTTTGAACGGCCAACTGGCGAATATTCGTGTTCCTTAATATCATCGTGATTACGATTGATTAATCTCACAACTTACACAAAACTTACTTATAAGCAAATGATAGAATTATTTGATCGTGTCAGGTCGCTAACGTACGATTACGAAACAATCGCGAAACGGATAAAAAACAGAATTCACAACGTTTGGTAAGGATTGCGCATATATAATATGTATACATCTAAGGAGAGGCGTCAGTCGTTATCGACATCGCATCAAGATGACGACGACTCGGAGGTAGGGACAATAGAAAATCAGCGACAGCCGGTGCCAAGGACGGGCAGTTCTCCGCCGCGCGCCGGTTTCGTAACTCGTGAAAGTCTGCACAAGGGACACTGACCTCACCCTACCTCCTTCTCTTCCTCCTCCAACACCTTCGTCCCTCCATCTCCGCCGCGAGATCGCCGTCAGCAACGAGAACGCGTGTCCCACGGCTGCGTGACGTTCGTCAATATGCGCGAAACTTAAAGATAAAGCCGAGCAGAAACAGGGATCGCAGCTTTCTCCGAAAGTGTCACCGGGGACCTCGGACTACTCTCCCTGACCGTATATACTCCACAAATAGCGATCTCGAGGATCGAAAGGTCAATGAAAGGCCAGATCGGATTTACGTAGAAAGCACGACCCCGCGCGATTCCTCCACTGACAGATTGAAATTATCGAAGTGCGACCATCGTAGATCCTGCCATCTCGACACCGGATATATCGGAAGATCCACCAACTTTATTTCCACTGGTTCCAACCGATATGCTTGGAATAAAGTATGTGTACGATGTAAGATAGTACATACGTATGTATATAGAATTGAAAAATTCGACGCAAAAACATTCAATACAAAAGGCACGTTTCATATCTAAATCTGTTTTTAGTTTTTTATATCATTAACTATCTTTTTTGTCGTTAGTTCAATCAACGACCCATTAGTTATTAAAGTTCCTAAAATTGCAAGTCGCTCGCTCAATTTCTCACGGTAATAAATATATTTCTTGCAATTGGCGTAAAAATAATTGTAATTTTTATTCGAAAGTACTTTAAATATATTAGCATCTTCTGTGCGTGCATCGAAACAAACGATTAACAAACTTCGTTAAAAATTGAAAATTCACTTATTTTTTAAATTTCATCTATATAATAACCTTCAGATTAAATTTGTACATATATAATTAGTTTTCAAGTTATACGATAAATCCTACGTAATCCTATAATCCTTAATCCTTTCATAAATCACCGCGCTGGAGTAGTGGTAGTGTAACACTCAGTAACGATAAATTTTAATAAATTCAAATAGTTTAAGAGAAAAATTTTCTGTGTTTAAGGTGGTACACTTAAGGCAGAGGCTAGACAACACAGTAAGCAGTTCGAGGGATCGATCTTTTCCTTTCGATGCAACTATTACTATGATCCAGTCCCTAATAGATTGCGACGAGTTCCAAGACATTGCCACGTTAAGGGTGCGTTTATCTGCTTCATAGCTTTTACACTGTTCCATTACCATTCGTACTGCACACTCTCTAAGGTTCTATACCTTTCCTATTCGAACGAATAAAATTTCAACACAAATGGTGTCTCTTTGTTCGCACGTGTACCTTCTATTTTATATTCCAGAACTTGGACGAACTGCTGGACCATAAATCGAACTTAAGCGACAAGCTGTGTCAGATAGGGGACAGCATAGTGTACAAGTTGGTGCAGTGGACCAAAAGGTTACCGTTTTACCTTGAGCTACCGGTCGAAGTTCACACGACGTTGCTCACCCACAAGTGGCATGAGATCCTGGTGCTGACCACTTCCGCTTATCAAGCGATACATGGTCAGCACAAGTTCTTCAACGTCGGAAGCGACGTGATGGGAGCGGATTTTATGCAAGAAGTAATTACTTTTCTTTCCTTCGTTGCATTTAAATCTACTACTCCTCGATTTAGCAGAGATCCACAGATAAAGAACTTTCACTTTAACCAACGAATACAGTGCAGCAGATTTATTTCATGACGCGAACCGATAGTACACACCTGTAGCCCACGAGTCGAGCATTTCTGTTCAAAGAGTAACGTAGAGTACGCTTTTTATCGCAAATAGTATCGGATAAATACGATCCTTAATAGAATCGTAATTGGTTGCATAAATCTTGGCCAGACAGATATGGTTCTGTACGGACATTCGTGAAATTCAAGCAGTACTTTCTATATTTAAACACGAGGAGATCGTAGGAAGATTTATTCGAGAAACGAAGAAACTTTCTACTTTGAAAAATATAAAAAGCAATTGTGACACTGTATAAATTAAACGTGTACCGTTTGAATTAGATTAAATAAATATATTCGTACACAGGTTTCGAACAACATGTATACGTTGCAAACGTGCCTAACGAACATGATGGGCCGACCGATAACCATGGACCAATTACAGCAAGACGTAGGGCTCATGGTGGAAAAAATTACATACGTCACATTAATGTTCAGGAGGGTGAGATTACGAATGGAGGAATACGTCTGCCTGAAAGTAATCACCATGCTCTCGCAAGGTAAGTATTTTCATCGGATAAATCGTTTAAAAATGCACAAATACCGTACATGCCTGCTGTTTCTTTTCTCTTGTACTTCATCGAGATACTTAAGGTATAAAGAAATGCATCTTTTTTGCTAATGCTGCAATTGGCGAAGCAAAATGTAAGTTTGCGTGTAGACGCGGTATAGAATGCTAATTTTTGCATACTTTTCATTTGCTTTACATGCCACGTGTATATAGAGTACAGCTCGTAATTATTCGAACAGTTTCAAATCGAAAGACAAGTACCTACCTACATTCTCTAGACGGAATACATTTATCAAACGTTCGAACATACATAATAATATATTTATATTCGTTACATCATTTGATATATTCTCAAATTTTTAAGTAAAATAATACTCGAGGAAGGATTGATAATCGTCGAGTGAATTTTAGAAAGACATCGCGAATTACTGAAGGGATTAACTAATAATTTACTAACGATCGAATAATTACGGCAAAAGAATCTAACTGTTTAATTATATGTATCGTTGTATACGAGCTAATTAATTGAACGTCAGAGCAGAAACACAATGAAGGCACGCATATATAGCATAGTGAAAAATAAAGTTCAGAACTTCGAGGATAAGGAAGCAATAGTGCTCGGCGAACGAAGAAAGAAAATCTTAACAAACATGAGTCGAAAAATGAATATAACTTGGAAAATAATTAATTTAATTTTTCTACACCTATAGAATCTTTGAGAACCATTCAGAAAATTTTCCTACATTTGGTAAATCTATCTATCCTTGGATTTCTGAACCTTTTTCTTTATCACCCGATATAAATCGCTATCAGCACATGTTCACGATTATTTCTCTTGTATTTGTCCTCTCTTAGCACATGGAGGTACTATGGAATTAGAACATCTACAAGAACGGTACATGAGCTGTCTGCGAAGTTTTGTCGAGCACAGCGCGCCTCAACAGCCGAATCGATTTCATGATCTTCTCGTCAGATTGCCCGAAGTAAGTCAGTCATAAAAAAATTTCTTCTGGTCGTTCATCGTTTGTCGCGTGAATCGTTTCGATTTTCACTTGACCAGACGGGTGTGTAACGTAAAGTCTAGAAGAAAACAAAATAGAATAAAGTAGATAAAAGAAGTAAATAAATAGAAATATGAAAATATGCATAATTTTGTGATCGGCGATAGAGAAAGATTCAAGCAGTAGAGTATCATCCATGATAACACGACCGTATTTATAAACGCTTTCGTGAGAGACGAGTTAGAACAGTACTTACAATCTAAGTCGATTCTGTTTTCTTCCTGAATTCCAGGTACAATCGGCGGCAGCTCTTCTACTTGAGAGTAAAATGTTCTACGTTCCTTTCCTATTGAACTCAACAATTCAAAGATAGTAAATAAAAAACAAACTGACGATAAACGAAGCTGAATACCTATATGCATACTATACATATAAATATATACATATATATACACACAAAAGATTATATTGTATGTATATATGTATATATATGAAAATAGAATCGAACAAACAAACAAAAGCAAACGAGAGAGACTTATGCGGAAAAGGGAAAAGCTTTGTTTGCGTATGTATAATAATTATATAAAAAAAGTATATATATAAATAATATAAATAATATAAATCTGTGTGTTCGTTGCGTTGTACAAAACGAAGAAGGTCGAGAAGAAAACGGGGAACCTGTGAAAAGCGTGATAAAACAGACAAAAGCGTTAGAAGAAAAAAAAAACAAGAAAGAACAAATACTAGAGAAAAACGAGAAGATTTGAAAAAAAAAAGAAAGAAAGAGACGCAAAGGATACGAAGGAGGAGAGAGAGTGCTTTAGATAAGAAATAAAAAAAGAAAATTAATGAAAGAATATAAAGAGTTCGAAAGAGAGCGAGAGAGCGGGAGAGAAAGAGAGGGAGAGTGAGGAAGCGCGCCACCTCGAGATGGGAAATCAATCGAGGAGGGAACTGAACTTTTTTATCGAAACTGAAAGACTATAATAATATATTTCTGTACGCAGTACCGCGCAACTACGTCATTGTGTGTTCACGTTGCATAATCCGATCGATAATAAAACTCTCGTTACGTACGCTCACTGTAGGCCACCTACTACCACCTATTACTACTGCTGCTACTACTACTGCTACTGTTACTATTACTCTCCACCACTATCAAACTAAATAGCAGACTACCATTAAAACGACCGAAAGACCAATCGACCGATGTTGATGATAATGATGATCATAATAACAACGATGATGACGATGACGATGATAATGGTGACGATGATAATCGACGACAAGCCACCAGCAACAGCACAAACGCAAAACAATCGGTCAGTGAACAAATCGATCGCCGCGTATCTATGTATCTTTGCACGCGAATATAATAATTATAATATCACAGCCAAACGAGTACGCATTCTCGATAACAAAATAACTAAACGCCTATAAATACTTAAATACTCTCGTCTATGTATCCATGTGATTCTACCCTTAAACTAAACGACGTTGCAGACGTAAGTGTGATATTTCAGTTATCATTCTAATTAAGAGAAGATACAGGGAACACGGCCGTCGTCGTTACTAGATCAGGGACTGGCTGAATGGCGATTTTTGCATAACTGTTGAATCAAAAAACAGAAAAACTGATGTTATTTGCATAAAGTGATGCAGAGACCAATTTGACGTCTACTCGATGGTACTCTTCAATTATACGAAGGAAAATATGCCCGACGTTGAACACATTTGGATGAAAATCTGGTTAGGCTCTAGGCTACAGACTTATTGACTCGTAAATCGTCCTCGTTGTTATTGTCGTTCTTGTCGTCATTCACCGCTCCGAATCATGGTCCAAGCGCGCAACACAGAAGACTATATTATATATACATATATACATATATATATATATTCACGATTTTGTTAATTTACATTTTATCGTCATCGATGTAAATCTTTACGCGTGTAATATCGTGCATCATTCACCGGTCGATTTTTGACTCGTCCTTCGAACGATCCGATCCTCTACTTTTCTCGGATCACGAGATCACGCGATTCTAGAGCTTACGAAAAGAGGCAAGTATCGCGTAGACGAAACTCTCATCGCGAATAAGACGCTTCCGCGAGATTTTCGACGACTTTTAAATAAAGTTCGATTCGATGACTGGCAAATATTTTGCAAAATTTTTGTAACGAACGTTCTTCGAACTGATACTGATTTTCGATACGTAAGATAAACTTTTTAAACGTTTTTTATATAGTTCTAATGAATTCGTAGCCTGCCATATATCGAAGTGATATTTTTTCTATTGAAAATCCTTACGAGGATCTGATCGTTCGAACCTGAGCGCGTGAGCGCGTGAGCGCGCGCGCTTCGTTTCTCGTTACCAAGTGTTCCCCATTGATTCGTGACAAAAGATTGTTTTTTATGATTCCTCGTTAAAATGACTGCGATAATTTCATAGTATTATATACGGGAAAGAAAAAGGAGAAAGAGAGAAGGTAAAATGCATAAACGAATGAAAAATATGACTAGCAAGAGACTTGGTATTTCTTTATTGCGAGGAAGCTTATATTCGTAGCAAACAAAAAAAAGTAATCAAGTAACAAAAGTTCGAGTATACCTTTTCCTTCTCGTGCGAGCTTTTATCGGACTTATGGAAAATTGTTCCCCACTTTGGCAAATCTAGATATACATATGCATATACATATGTATAACACATATTTGTGTGTCGCGGACACGTGTGATATTCGGTTTCCTCGCGATTCAGAAATACCTGGTTCTCCAGATTGGCTCAATTATTTAAGATAGCGGAACCCATTGTAGAAAAAGGAAATAACGGTAGGAAACAAACCGGTGGCTGACGCCAGTCGAAACGTCTTGTTCGTATCTTGGCAAAGAAAAAGAAAAAAAGATGAATAATGCTCCTTGTATACGCATGTAATGATTAATTAGCGCATGTTCTATCACAACGTGATCGTTTCATCTTGCCTCCATAGAAGTTATCGTAAACACGCGCTAATTACCGGTACGCGCACGATCACGAGTACGAGATCCAATTCCCCTTTCTTTGATCCTGAAGGTCCGTTGTCGTGTCTTCGGATGTCTTCGGTCGTGTTGCATTTATCTTCAATCCCTGATCCTTAATTTTTTCTTCCTCTTATTTTCCTGTACGTCCGGTACGTGGATTCTTCGTATGTTTTTCAGTCGACTCTATAAATTACAAAACGAATATTCCGCTCAAAGCAAATATTCACCGATGCTTTCGCAGGAAACTTTCTCTACTTTCGACAACGTTGATGCCTTTTCCACATCTTGAGACAGTTTCGCCGAACTCGTGTTCGTGTTCGTACGTACGAAAAAAAAAAAAATCAACACGAGAACTATACACACAGACCTTGGGCCTACTAGCCTAGGGATACTTGTCCATACTATAAGACTTAACTAACGATGGGATACTTCATACGGTAAACAATGTATATTATTTGCGGTTAAGGAACTGGGGGTAACGGTTCCTGTATTCCCCGGACATCATCGTACACTTGTTCTGTGTTCAATTGGACGGTCGATAAGGTCGCAACCGCGAGTGATAGAAAGAAAGAAAACAAGCAAGATAGAAGAACGAAGAAACAAGAAAAGAAGCTCGCTAAATTACGTTCAGAGAATATTTGACATGATATTGGTTAACGCGTATTTCTTTTTTCTTTTACTTTTTCTTCGAAAACATAAACCGTTCGTAATTTCCTCACGTTTACACGCGAAAATTTGCTTTGAAGTTACCGTTTAGTATAGTGCAATACGAAGAAAGGAAGCAATCGTGTTAGCATTTAGACCGATACATTTGTTCCTTTTGCTCTCTTTCTTTTGTCTCCTATCTTCGTAGATATTTTTTACGCTCCCCGTTCCTTCCTCTTCCCTTCCCGTTCCCTAGAGTCAATCCACCAAACCTCGACTATTCACCCTTATGTTCCTATAACCCTGCCCATCAACCAATTCTCTTTCCTTTTTTTATTCTTGTTAGCTAGTAAAGATAATGTACTTCCCGCGGAGAACTCTTTTCTTGTCGCCTCCTATTTATTGTTAGCATGTACATACAGCATCGAAACGGATGTTAAAAAACGGCGAGGAAAAAAGAAACGGCCGCGTTAAGAGAAAAAAGCACCGAGTTGAACTGTCTATTATATTACATTATATATAAATATAAATATAATATAAATATAAATATAATATAAATATAAATATAATATAAATATAATATAAATATATATATATATATATATAAATATAAATATAGATATAAATATAAATATAGATATAAATATAAATATAAATATAGATATAAATATAAATATGTATATTGTATAAAAAGAAATGTGCACCGATGTCTGGGAGTACAGCAGCTGCTTACGGGAGAGCTATACGTTGGATCAGCAAGACTTAGGGCATTATACTACCCGCGAGTATTATCATGCCCAACCTTTAATATTTAAGTGCGAGTGAGAGTCTATTGAGCAAAAGTAAAAGAAAAAAAGATGAAATTTAAAAATATAAAAAATACATATGCCTCTCGTTTGTGGGTTTAACTTTGTACATATTGTACGAAAGGTTTAATAATAACTACGTTGAAAGTACTAGTCCTGTCTCTTTGTATAATTCCGTGTTATACCTGTTCTTATATAGTGCCAAGCGGCGCAACAGTGTTTCTAATCCTGTGTCAGCCGTACGATTGAACCTGATTAAAATTATGCGATGCAGGATACGTATGTGGAACCACTTTAGTCATACATGTTTAGAATCTTTTCACGAAATAACACGAATAGGATATATCGTTTTGTTGAGTCGTCTATGCTTTATTCACAAATGTCGGAATGGTAATAAAAACTTGTATTTCTTTTGGGCCGATGAATAATGACGATAAAATTGTATTATATATATATATGTAATATCTGAAACAATTTACCTATGTACAATGTACATTTGAACTACAAACCGCGACATCGAAATCCGTTAAGCATTGACACGATATTGAAACAACCTTCGTACCTATATTGTCAAATTAAGACGTTCTTATGTATTTCATTCGCCGAAATATTTCCCTCGGCCCCCAATTTGCTGATCTATGAATTTCCTAAAAATATCAGTTTGTTATTTTCTTGTTGAAACGACGAAACTTTCAAATGCGCACCATTACTTCGAACGGATTGATTAACACTGAAGTATGCTGCTTGTCACGGTATAGGTAAAGAAGCGCGAAAAGCAAACGTTAACCCAAAAACGACGGGCAGAAAGAAAACACGAATGCCGGACTGGCAAGAGGAAATACTTTTTCAATGAGTGAGTCAAAGTTACCAATTTCTACCTACGTTTAGGAAGTACATTTTTATCATCTCGTTTACCTTCGACTATTCCTTTTGTAACTGAGATTTGGGCACCGTGTGAATTGCTGCTTTGCCAGGAACCGGATGCTATACTGCTGCTAATCATTTTTTTACCAACTTTTGCGCGCGAAATACGATTTCTCGTTGATGAACGTAAACATTCGCGAAATTGCTCCGTCTAGCATTTTTCGCATTTTTACACCTGATTTGATAACGATTTCGAGCTTTATATCGCGCATGAATGTATTTTTTTTTTTTTTTTTTTAATGAACATTATTTTATTAGGAATGATTCAAATATCATTCACGCATTTCTTGTATTTTATATGTACATTACATTTTATAATCTTTTGCACGAATTGTTCGACAATAGTTGCACATCGACATTTTATTATAATGTGCAATTTGACAATTTGATAAGAACTTTACTTATCGTCACGAATATAGAATTTGTATGTGTAGTTGGAATTTTTCTTTTTAAAAGCAAATACTTAAAGAATAATGCATAGTTAAACAGACTGAAAAACATCCACGTATGATCTTTTGTCAAAATCAAATACTTAATTAAATATTCTAGTCGATGAAAAAGAGAATATGTTTGTATAATAAGTTTGATACAAAAATTTATACTTTTTATTTTTTATCGTTAGCAAAAATTTCATTAAATACCGATTCAGCTTATCCGTTGCATTTTTTTACTGCATTGCGTCCTTCGTGCAATGAGCTCTAAAATTCGTTTAATCTTTTATCGTTTTACTGAGTAACAATTGATTACTAATAATACGATTATACACGAAATACGACGAAATACGACGAAATACAACGAGAAGTATAATACGGACGCGCTAGCAGATTTGTAATCGAGCAAAAAAATTATCGCATTTGTTTCCATAAAGATGTGTATATAGATGAAGTTGATCATCATAAGAATAAATTCATTGTTACCGCAAGGATTAAGCATTGTAAGATATAATATAATGATGTTCATCCGACCATTAAATCGGAAGCTATCGGTTCTGGGCAAAACAGGCTAGGCTTCACAGGTGACGCGTAAACCCCCTGTATTTTTATGAATAAATAAGATATTTTAAAAAAAAAAAAAGTAAATCTGAAGTCTGTTTGGAGATGCCTTTCATAGGGATTATATAAATGTAGATAATATATTATACATAATGAACATAAATACACTATATTATTATATATAAATAGTAAGGAATAAATAGAATTATTATATATACGATGAAAATAATATTATTACAAGTAAATAAACTAATTAAAGATGAACAAATTTGGTGATATCTTTATTATCCCATACCCGTACCTACGATGGTTTCTTCCTTTAATATTTCACGGTGTATATATGTATATGTACGTATATGTGTATGCGTGTTATATGTATATATTTGTACTTTATTTATCACAATAATAACGGGAGTATTATTGATAATGTCAATTGCAATTTTTGCGCATTTTTATTACAGATGTTTCATTACATTAACATAACAAAATCTATACTTTCAAGGTACATGATCGTTAAAATGTTGCCTACCTGTGAGATCTTTAAGAATTATGCGCAGTGTTCAAGCTCCTGCACAAAACGTTTATTAAGCTAAAGTAGTCTCATTATTTAATGTCTTTATTCCTGTGAGCTTACCGATGTAAATCGCCGCAAGCGCTTGGACACTTCGATAAGATTAAAGCGATCACAGACAGAGGCATTTCAAAGGTGACTGCTGTGAATACCTAAGTAGACACAGAAGCTAATACTTTTACGATTCCTAGGATATCCGTACTACGTAGGCATTCTCACGCATCACCACCGTTTTACGATAATAATAGAGGCTGCAAAACCGACAGATCGAGTTTGTAACGTAAACTCCGTGTCTTGCCTTGTGTAATGATCTATCTAATATAATATCAATAATGTAAATACAAAGCATTGATTAATGTAAAATCGTATAATTGCATATTGTAACAATCTGGATATATTATATATATATATATATATATAAATCGTATTTTTTATCAATAATATTGTAAAATGTAAAAGGTATCGTGTAAAGCAATCATCGAATTGGACGCCGAAATATCTTACGAGATAATAATAAAGATCGAAATATGATAAAGGAATTGTTAATAATATTTTCTTGAATATAAAAAAGTGAAGAGAATTCCTTACACACGCCTTTGTTAAGCTCTCTGTTATTTATATGATCCGTCCTAGTTCGTCTATGATTATCCGTCAGTAGAAAGTATTTACTTCTAGTAGACCGTCGTGTTATAGTTCTGAAGGCACTGTTCAAAAGTTGACTATCTTTATTTTTTTTTTCATTTTTTTTTTGAAATAACAAGTCTTCAAAACATTTTCAAACGATCCGACATGGAAAATCGTTACAAACATCGATGCAATTTTCACATGCCTCGCTTGAACTATATCACAAAACTCAAAATAGAGTAGTTTCAACTTGACAGCCAGTGCCAATGCCAATGCCATATTTGTCGGGTCTGTGATCGGTTAGGAATATCATGAGCTAGTAAATCGATGGTCAGAATTCAGGCTTATGATACGCAATGGCCGGTGCGTTCCATTAATTATGTATCAATATCGTATCATTATATTACACAAACGCTTATTAATTTAGAGGCACATTGCTAAGGGTCTTGGTTCTTAAAAGTTGCTCCCTACATTAATGAACTTATGACAGTCTAGCTATTATAATTATTCAGTACGGCAGCGATTTGGCATATAATGTGAAAACTGTACAAAGATTCTGAGAATATAATAATATTCAAACTATTGCTCTGTACACATAAAAGTAGAACATAGTTAAAAAGGCCGATGTTATGAAATAATTTCAATACTTTTTAAGACATTTTGCAAATAGTATTTTGAGCCCGTAAGAGGAAAGAAGAGAATGAAATATAAAATTGTCATGTGCATAAAAATAATAACAAAACTTCTATTATATAATACAATTTTTCTACTCAATTTCCTTACCTAGGCAGGAAAACTTTGGCTACTGCTACATACTATTTGTACCTCGGCAGAACCGCCAACTTTATGCTGCTAAGAACACTGATTGCGCATCTAGAATAAAAAGAATTACACGCAGCATACACAGTGTCTAAACCAGAAACAGATCAATTACATACTCAGGAAGACCTTAACAGTAGTATATATGCTCACGCTTTAATAAACCTGAATTCTACGCACAACGATCATAATATCAATTAAGCATTCACTATACTCAGAGACTCTCCCACCTCGGAATGTTTAAATGGTTTCTCATTTATTCATTCATACATTACTGAACCTGCTGTTGTTTGTGTTCATAACTTATTTAAAAGCTCTTAGCCTTTAGAACGGTACATTCACAATACTGCTCTGAGATACGAATGCTCTACAGAATGTCCACAGTAGACAGCAAAAGCGTCTAGACCACAGTGTTCACATTTCAATGCGAAACATTTTTCAAACTAGGGAGAATCAGGCTGATGCAATGGCAGGCGCATAATATATAAAAGTTAATTTCTTAATATAGAAAAATGGATAAATTTCCTAAAAAAACTGTATAAAATCATTTCCTGAATAAGTAATCACACGGTAATCCTGTTCTCCAAATAACATTTAAGTATAAAAACATAAACAAAATTTTTTTAATTAAAATTCTAAATAATACTTCAAAATTTGATGCTCCGTCAAAGTATCAGCCCGTATCCATCAACATGAGGAAATAGTCATGTAATTCCGTAACGTCTAGACGCAGATACCATCTTTCTGCATCCAAACAAATGGAACACTAGATTAGATCACAAAAAGTATGGTGTAATAGTTAAGGGTGGAATTACTCTTTCAGAATCAGGCACTGCCTGGAATAGCACTGGATTTCTTTGATCGACAGTTGTAAACTGTAAAATACTAGCTACGTTACCACAACGATAACAATAATTTGGAGCTGACCATACTGTTACAAGCTTATCGTTAAACATGTATCTATAACCTGTAAATAAGATAAATATATATAAAATATGATCATAGAGTTCTTTTGTGTGCATTTTATGCATAAGTAAATAAATATACATATAATTTGTGTAACAATATATACCTTCATGAACCAATTGATGGGCTCTACAAATAAGTTTAAGATCGTTGATTTCCATAAATTCATACGTTACTTTACTTCCAAATAACCAACCTGCTCCACGTGGACTAATAGTCCATGATTCAACATCTTCTGGATCGGACCAAACCAAATCGCAAAAAGCGCCTAAAATAGAAATCAAAATGTATTCAAGTATAATATAACGTAACATATTAAAAGACAGCAAAAATACCTTTATGCGGAATTTCTTGATTTCTTTCAATCGTTCTAATTTGATCTAATGTTTTAATGGCTGGAGACAATCCACCATGTACACAAAGTACTTGTTCATCGATTAACTAAATAAAAATATCCACATTTTTATTAAACATCTTAACACAATATTAAATTCATTTATTATTTACAAATACTAACAGCAGCAACTGCAAGTAAGTCGAACACCTTACAACAGTATTTCCATGCATTTGCATTGCCATATTTGTTTTGACATTCGTCTGCATAGAACATAATAAATCTAATTATCATAATTATCAAATATGCAGAGTAATGAGTCACTATCAAATAATCTTTTAGATGTTATATTATAATAAATATATCACATTTTTATAACACGATATTATATACTAACCATAAAAACCGTAAACATGAGTGATTTGTCTGGATTCGTGATTTCCTCGAAGTAATGTTATTCTATCAGACCATTTAGCTTTAAGTGTGAGTAGGCGAGTAAATGTTTCTACACTATAATACCCTCTATCTACAAAATCTCCCATAAATATATAATTTGTTTCTGGCACAGCGCCTCCATTACGGAATAATTCTTCTAGATCGTAAAACTAAAAGAAAATAAACAATCATAACAACCGATTTATATAAAAGAATCGTACTTTTATCGTTGAAATAGTTATCGTTATCTCTAAAGATATCGATATCATGTTGAGGTTAGAATAAAACTGTGAAGTTTACCTGGCCGTGAATATCTCCACATACTGTTACCGGAGTAGATACTGGTTGAATATTAGATTCCTCTAATAATATGTCACATACCATGTCACAAAGTTTCTAAATAAAATTAATTTTATTGTTAAGAGACATATAGGAGATTCAAGTAACCTATGAGTGTACGTCTAAGGTCTTGCTAGATATGTTAACAAAGTACAACATAATTGGTAGTATCATTATTAATATTTTTCATATATTATTTACCTTAAGGTCATTTTCAGGAAGATACTTGCACTCTTTTGCAAGTTCCATCCATTTATCGATGTCTGACATTTTGGACTCGTATCGCAGGAAAATACTGATCGCGCCCTCACTTACATATATGTGCACTGAATTTGTAGTTGATTTATATATTTTTAAGAATTGTTTTAACAGATTAATTTCAATTAAACTTCCGATCTTTATTTATTTTACTCATAAGACTAGACATTCTATTTAACAAAAAATTACTATTTTTCATCGTGTTAAACAGAAAATTGATTAACTTACTGTGAAGTAAGATTAAAAAAGACCAATTTTCATTCTCTTCAATCCTTTCATATTATTGGTCCTAAATTTTCGTACTATAAAAAGAAAATATATTTGAAATTGATACCATTTTAATAAAAATATATCGAAATATCTTTCTACTCGTTATTAATAATGCCAATAAATACAAACACGTCATATGACAATATATGTAATTGCTACTTAATGATTTTAAAGTGGATGTTACATTTAGGAATACATACTATATCGTCCAATAATGTCATTTAAATCCTAGTAATTTTTATTTTTCTCTTGTACGCTTAATAAAAAGGTTTGGAAGAATATTTGATAATTTTACTACGCAAACTCAGAACTACTCAGTAGAAAATTTAAATTTATATCATTTCAATGTTTTCTAAAATTATATGCTATCTGAACATTGCATTAGTTATGAAATTAGTTATTTGATGAAATTACATTTATAGAAAAATAACTATAATCAGTATACTGGAAAGATACATTTTAACAAAATAAAAAATTGATTTTGTTTTATATGTTTTTTATATAATTACATAAAATAATTAGTCAATGCATCAGCGTAATGCTAATAATTAGAAATTAATAATTATGATATAAATCATTGCCTTCGATTAATAATTACAATAATAATATGACGCAAACTATTAAACAGCTTTAATATTATATATAACTGTATATAATTATTGGACCTTTTGAAATGAATACTTATGGATTAAATATTTGATTATCGATTTTACAATATATGTAATAGACAGAATCTAGTACTCCCATTGGCCACCATCTATTTTCTTAATGGTTATAAATGTTTCTCGCCAATAAAAGTATTTACCGCGTAATATTTTAAATGAATAGATAGATTCAGGAAGAAAATGATGATTTATCATGACTGGATCGGAAAAAGACAAAAGGTATAATTTCAGGTTCCTTCGACAGCAAATCGGTGTGGGACGTGGAAAAAGGTCAGCAGCAGGAGGACGATATGGATTTTATCTTGCAACGAAAAGTGGGTCACAACGAAAACGCCTGTGCGCACGCTTCGATTATCGATTGAAACGTTACGTTTCTTGAGTTCGTACGTTGGATCTCATTTATGTGAATACAGTGACTGTGGATGTTCGTGGTATGAGTTTCTCACAGTAGGCCAGTTGGCTGACATCTCTAGTTCGTTGTCCGTGCGCGATCGCAAGTTTTGGAAAAAATGCGGTGAAATTCGATGTATAGCAACGTGCCTTCGCGAAATCGGCCATTTTGATAGTGCGTGTTTCGCGAAAACGGATAAGATCGTTTCTGGCAGCTACCTTCGACGGTTGTGCGTGGAAGTGGTGGCAGCTCGGTGTCGGCCACAGGACACAGCCGTAAAACTGAAAACGATAGTGGTCTTAGGCTAGTGAGAAAATAGCCTCAACAAAATGGCAGGAAATACGGGCATGGAACAATTAATCCCAATCGTGAACAAGCTCCAGGATGCATTCACTCAACTTGGAGTGCACATGCAACTTGATCTACCACAGATCGCAGTGGTAGGTGGTCAGAGTGCAGGAAAAAGTTCCGTTCTTGAAAATTTTGTTGGAAAGTAAGTATCTCGTGTCCTGTCATTCTAGCGTTTTTCATTCGTGTAACACTTTCTGATATGTTTTAAGAATTAGAAGAATAATCAAACGTTTGGTTAAAAAGGCGTGGCGAACTACGTCACATTTTAATTCTAATATTTATCATTAGTTATATAAATTTAACTATTCCTCTTTTCTATGCTCCTTTAGGTTAACTATTTTAATCTATTGATCGTGACATCAAAATTACCTATATCTTTATGATACGAGGCCGCCTACACAGCGACCTGTCAAATGGTTATTTTTCCCCGTTGCTGTAATATTTAATCTTCTGATAAATTACTCAAAGTATACATGTGTAACTAAGAAAATTATTAATTTAATTGTTCTCGATCTAGACCTCTTAATGTTATATTTCATTAACTTAGCTTTCTCCAAGGGCTATGAATACGTATATTAACGTGATAAAAATGTTAGCAAACTTTTTTAGTACATCAATTTCATAAGCATCTTAAGCATAATTTTGCTTTGAAAGAATAATTATTAGAATGGTATCAGTAACCATATTTAACTTACTCAATTAAGAAAAAACATAAATGTTGCTAAATGTAAAGGTATAACATTTATAAGTATAATAAATGTAATAGTATAATAGTTATATGTTAATTTCTAACATTTTTCTTTTATCTTTCAAGCTTTAATCTTTAAAAAGAGAAGTATTCATTTAACTTTATTATTTAATTTCTATATTATTATATTTAAATATATTGTACATATATACTTTGACATATCCTAGAATATCCCTAATTTTATTACATAATTACAATATTATTATTATTATTATTATAGTAATTATTAGATAAGAATTAATATTTTTTTTGTTTTCAGAGACTTTTTACCTAGAGGATCTGGTATTGTAACCAGACGACCACTTATCTTACAACTGATTAATAGTACAACTGGTGAGTCATCATATTTTATTTATTATTTTATTATACATTATAAAATTTGTTATATTATGAATGAAAAAGAAAGTTTAACATACATTGTAATTATAATTGTTTTCAAGATTTTTAATATTACATGAAACCAAATTATATAATAACAGTCTATTTTATTACATATTTTAAGTTGTTTATACATTGTTCATTATTTTCTTTTGAGAAATACTAAATACAAATTTAATACAAGTTTTAATGGCTTGGTATTCCTTATAAAATTTAATACTATTTATCTGTAATTGTTGTCCATAAAATTATCATATTTCCTGTAACAATGAGCATTTGATAAGCAGGAAATCAAGAATATTATCACTTTCAGTATGAAGTGAAGCAATGAAAACTGTTTCAGTAAGATATTACTTAGAAAATTTTACATACTAGCAAATAAATTATTTCTTTATTGTAGAATATGCTGAATTCTTGCATTGTAAAGGTAAAAAGTTTGTGGATTTTGATGAAGTACGGAAGGAAATCGAAGCAGAAACAGACAGAGTTACAGGCAGTAACAAGGGTATTTCTAATATACCAATAAATTTAAGAGTATATTCGCCTAATGGTAAATATAGTTTTTTTTATTATATGTTGGTTTATGTTAATAATTTCATTAATATATTTATTATTGTTAGTTCTAAATTTGACATTGATTGATTTACCTGGCCTCACGAAAGTACCAATTGGAGATCAACCAGTAGATATAGAATCTCAAATTAAAGCTATGATCTTTCAGTTTATCAAAAGAGAAAATTGTCTCATATTGGCAGTAACACCAGCAAATACTGATTTGGCAAATAGTGATGCCCTTAAACTTGCTAAAGAAGTAGATCCTCAAGGTACATGTTTTTAAATATTTTACATTTAACAGATATATTATTATATATTATATAAATATTAACAAATACATACAGAGAATTATTTATATTGTAAATTTTTTAAGGTGTTCGTACAATTGGTGTTATTACAAAATTGGATCTTATGGATGATGGTACTGATGCAAGAGATATTTTGGAAAATAAATTACTACCCCTAAGACGTGGTTATATAGGTGTTGTTAACAGAAGTCAGAAAGACATAGAAGGTCGAAAAGATATAAAAAATGCTCTAGCAGCAGAAAGAAAGTTTTTCTTGAGGTATAGATCAATCATAAAGAATAATTGCATGAATCAATTTTCTAACAAAGTGTCTAAAATATTTCTTTTTGTACATATTTAGTCACCCATCTTATCGACACTTGGCAGATAGGTTAGGAACACCATATTTGCAACGTGTTTTAAATCAACAATTAACAAATCATATTAGGGATACTTTACCAGCATTAAGAGATAGATTACAAAAACAATTGCTTGCACTAGAAAAGGATGTGGAACAGTACAAACATTTCAGACCTGATGATCCTGCCATAAAAACTAAAGCTATGTTACAGTAAGTATTTCTTTTTTTATATAGGCTATTATATGTGAATTTATAATTTCTTTGATTTTGGTAACTTGTATTATATTAGAAAATAAAATAAATTTAATAAAAAAAAAAAATGATACATATATAACAAATAATTTAGAAAGCATATTGTTCTATAATAGATTCATAAATATTATTTGTATAAACTCTTTTACACCTTTTCCTTAAAATACATTATGGGTGGAGGGTCTTGATATTTTAGAGCCTTTATTCTTATTTTTCAGATCAATTCAAATGTTTCTGTAGGTATCATTTTTTTCTTCGTCCGTGTGTATCATTTGCATGAAAATTTTAATACATTTTTATATAACCATCTAGAGAGTGAAAAATAACAAAAAATTTTCACTAAAACATTTTAATGTATTAATGAATTATGTAGAATTTATTTGGCTTTGCAATACTAAATATCATGACTCTCTGCCCATACAACTGATATTGAGGTTTCGTGCTTGTTTTTACATTGATTGAAAGAAAAACATTTTTAAGGATGATACAACAGCTTCAGTCAGATTTTGAAAGGACTATAGAAGGTTCGGGATCTGCACAAATCAATACAAATGAGCTCAGCGGAGGTGCTAAAATAAACAGATTATTCCATGAACGTTTTCCATTTGAAATAGTTAAAATGGAATTTGATGAAAAAGAACTGAGAAGAGAAATTGCTTTTGCTATTAGGAATATTCATGGTAAATGATTATTTCAGTTTTAATAGTTTATCACTGTAATTTCATTACATGTATATATTGAGATAAGTAAGTGACTTCAAAAATAGGTTATTAACAATAGTATAATGTCATAGGTATCAGGGTAGGTTTGTTTACTCCTGATATGGCCTTTGAGGCAATAGTCAAGAAACAAATCAATAGACTCAAAGAACCTAGTCTGAAGTGCGTGGATTTAGTTGTACAAGAACTCAGTAATGTTGTACGCATTTGTACTGACAGGGTAGGTACAGTTTGTTTAATTTGTAAGATCTTCTTTCTTTTGATAACGTATTTTTAATATAATTTTTATTTTATATGGTAGATGTCACGTTACCCTAGACTGCGAGAAGAAACGGAACGTATTATAACCACTTATGTTAGACAACGAGAACAATTGTGCAAGGAACAATTAATACTCTTGGTTGATTGTGAACTTGCATATATGAACACAAATCATGAAGATTTTATTGGTTTTGCCAAGTAAGTTATCTACATTTTGTTATGTGTTTTTGTAGCTACTCAGTCAAGTCAAAAGAGTAAATAATATGATAGAAGAATTTAATTTTTGATAATCGCACATCTAGCGCTATATGTTGCTCTTATTATTATATTCATAACTGCAGTTATAGATTTTAGTGTACTTATACATATCTACAAAATTCACTACACTATGCTTAAATAATAAATCTTCAAAACATTAAAAGTACTTCATAAATATAATAATAAATATTGTTTTATTACATAATATTAAATTACTCTTGTTTATATAGAATATTTTAACATAACATAATAAAATAATCTTCTAAACTTGTACAGTGTTAACAATTAGAAATATAACATAAATTATGTTTTATTAAAGACATACAAATATTTTCATAACAAATATTAAATGATGTCTTTGAATAAATATAATCTTTTCTAATCTCTTTCTTTATAATGACGATGATAATAATAATTATTATTAATATATAATAATCTATATTTTTTACTAGACATATTTTATGTGTTTTATTTTTTAATAAATTGTATGATATATATATATATTTTTTTTTAATATTGAATAAACATTGCATTTTATATCATGATATGTAGATTTTTTTATCTATAATTATACATCATATGAAATGCTTCAATAATCAATTCATGATAAACGTAATTTTTTTTATAAACCTTACGAACCTTATAAAATCATTAAATGTATGTCTTGAACATTTCTTTATATGTTTAACAATGAATAACATAATAATATGTTCTATTTCTGACTACTGTACATGCTTAATTAATACTTTTGAGAAACTCAAATTTGCAGTAATGAATTCTATCTATCTTGCATGACTAATGTAAATTCAACACATAATATAGTTCACATAATGACAATGTGCTTTACTAATACAATACTTGTAAAAACTAGTTTCATTAGTTTCATTATGGTTATAACTTAAGCTTTTTATGAAATAAAGGAAAAAATGATAAGAAAATTCACCAATTACATATACTGTTAGTTATATTAGTTTGCTTGCAAATCTTTTTTTGCAAATTAGAAATTATATATGTTGATTTGCATTTTATTCTATATAAAATACATATCAATGTATATAATACATATATTTTATACCGTGTTTTCCTGAATTAATATGATTCGAAATAATTTACATTCCGAAACATATTTAGCATAAGACATTTAATATACATTCGATTATATTCATATGACTTTTGCAATCAAACTTATACGGTATATTTTATAATCAATGCATGCTTTGCCAAAATCAGTTCACATTGCAAGCTTTAAAATAGCGATTCTTAGTTTATTTTGTTCTTTAAAGCTAAGGCACACATTTTTAGTATCATTAATAAATAGTAGAATTTATTGCTATCTTCTCTACTTCATGTACATCTATATGACCCATTGTGTCATATATAATGTCATATTAAATTATATCTCACTTACATTTTTTCTCTTTGCAATACGCGTACTTCTAATATTTTAATTCTCTCTTTCTGTATAGCAAACATGAATTATATTCATTTTTATATTTTGCTTATTTAACACTTTAACATCTTAAAGATTGCAATTCTCAAACATATTGCGAAAAACAGGTTTAAAAAAGAAAAAATATTGGAAATATTAAGATGATTAGCAATTTCAGTTTAATTTTTGTTCCATATTCAGTAATAACATTCTATTTCCGTTTTTAACTTTTTAAATCATATTATGTAAATTATAGAAAAATTTACATAATAGGTTTCCTTTATGTTATATAGTTTGCAATAATTGAATTAAGGAATAAGAATACTGTAATTACTATACAATTTTTTATGCCATTAAAAGGTAAGGCATACTTAATATAAAAAATTATCTATGAATATCAACTGATATATATATTTTTCACCTTTTTTATACTTATTGCATTAACGAACGTATGTCTTTCCTTGAACTACATGGCATATACACATTTCGTGACATTTCTTTCCATTCATTAATACTTTATATTTCACAATTAAAAAAATTATTTAATTATATCGGCAGCGCGGCAGCCAGTAGCCATAATGCAAGGTAAGAATTATAAAGTACATTGGAACAAAAATTTACACTACATTTTTCTTCCTTTTCTATTATCACGCTCTTAATTTGTTATGCTTATTTTTTATTTAACTTTTTCTAGCTTTCAGTTTTATAACAAAGAACGGAACCTTGATAAGCAATATTGAACTCATTTCCCATATAGCAAAAGATTGAAAACTATATTTTTCTAGTGTACTTTAAAATCTTTTTCTTTTGAATGAAATCAAATTTTATGTGTTTTTATTATTCAGTATTTCATCACTAGTTTAGTGTATAACATCATAAAAGGTTAATACTATTCATACATATATGTACATGTATACACTCTATAGATCATAAGAATGGCACTTGAAATATCATTTTTAATTATTCATATACCAAAAATGGGAGTGGTTTGTGAAAATAAAGAAATAAACTTAACCATCATGAAACATTGTATGCCATTATGAATAAGTTATTATTAAGTTTTCATTGGCTATATTCTTTTTATCTAGTTTTGTATATTGTAGAATACAGCCATAATCTGTCACAATTTTAAGAATTTGATCTTAACATTTTGTACATAGTTGCACAATTCAACTGTATAGTTAAATAGACTATTCATTGCCACAGTCATTCATGAATACTCCAAATCGTATATTTCATACAGCAGCATCAGATTTTAGTTCCATCATTTTTCACATGATTTCACAATATATGTAATATTTGCTTCTGCAATTTTTCATGTGTTATGATCTGCAAAGATATTATAATGTTGATTAAGTAGAAATAATATTGTGTGTATTTATATGTTACAAATAATGTTTGACTGCATATTCAAAAATATTCAACTGCAACATTTAAAGCTGTATGAAAGAGTATGTGCATGGAGTTGTTGTGGCTGTATGTTATAATTCTTATATGCAACTAAAAGCAATGTAAAAGGTAAATTTTTTTTTAACGCATAAAGATTTTGTTATTAATTAGTTATAAATCAAAGACATAGGAGCCATATAATTACTCTCTCTATATTGTCATTTTGTGATCATGTCTCATTTTCAATATTTTGTATTATAAACACAGATATTTTGAGAAATCAAGTTTATTAATATTACTTACATTTAATATATATTACTTATATTTTATGATATAAGATTAAATTTGAATATAAACGTTTGTGTACGTTAATACAAAAATTATTGCTAGGTCTTATTCTGCTAGATTTTTTACACAGTAAACTAACAAATTTTTGTGGCAATTTATTACAATGAATTTTGTACATGGGTACTCAAACGTATTTTTTTATTAACATTTCATTATAAATTATACGTTATGTTACAGTGCTCAACAGTCCTCAGAAAATGCTGTTAAATCTGGTCGTCATACATTAGGAAATCAAGTAATACGCAAAGGATACATGTGTATCCACAATCTCGGTATAATGAAAGGTGGTTCAAGAGATTATTGGTTTGTCCTAACGTCAGAAAGTATTTCTTGGTACAAAGATGAAGAAGTAGGTATTTTTTTGCTATAATATAGTTAATAACACTTTAATCATGTAAGTTTTATGTGTTATTTCCTTGCTTAGGAACGTGAGAAGAAGTACATGCTACCTTTAGATGGATTGAAATTGCGCGACTTGGAACAAGGATTCATGTCCCGACGTCATTTGTTTGCTTTATTTAATCCAGAAGGCAGGAATGTTTATAAGGATTACAAACAGCTTGAACTGAGCTGTGAAACTCAAGATGATGTTGATTCGTGGAAAGCTTCTTTCCTCAGGGCTGGTGTATATCCCGAAAAATCAACGGAGCAAGCAAATGGTGAAGGAGAGGTATGTATGTTTCCAATTATATAATTATGTTGTTTATATTGTTTCATATATGTACTCAATTAAGTATATTGTATGGGGGGAAATATTATAACATATTTAGACCTGGGACACTCGAGTGCCATTCGTCTAATCACTACTCGCGTTTATTTTTTTAGATTCAAACGAGATGACAAATTGTATCACGTGTAAATTTATTTATATAAATTTATATATATTGCTGAAACGCAATTGCAAAAATGACGTATGTCACTCGTGCGCACCGATTATAACACAACTTTGATAAAAGTATATTGATATATTATGTAATTCTTATTTATAAATTAGTTATTTAGTTATTTGTTTTGATTAAAGGGAAGAATTATTTATTATTATATTGGAATATATTTTGTTATGTTTATTAGAAAAAATTATTTTGGTTTATTTTAGGATATACAGCGGGTGAGTTAGTACGAGAAATGTAATTAAAATATTTTGTTTAATATTATATTTTTAAGTGTGTGGTGATGCGATGCATTAGTTTGAAAATAGATTATTCTAGTAAATTATTCTTAAGACTACTGTTAAATATCATATCGGAAAAATATTTCAATTACTTATTAGATTTTATGACTGAAGTTCTATTTGAACGTTGCAGTGTTCATAAACTTTTATTTTATATTAAATACAATAATTATATCGAGAGAAATTGATTCTTTGCTTTTTTTGAAAATATATTTCATTTAATAACGTTCCTTTTTTTCAATGCAAGTATGAATTGTGCAATTTGCATATTTCTTATATTCTTCAGAAATTAATTAGATTTCAATATTACATTCACAATAGTTATTACATTTTTGTTGCTTCTGAATAACTAAAGGAAGGATATGAGGTTCGTACAATGTAAAAATTTTGTAGTTATACAGAACACACAACACTTACATGGATATGAAATACCACTACACTTAGCTTTGCTTTTTTACTGATAATGAATACGATTAAAACGTGTATGAATTGTTTGTGAAAATACTTTGTTTTTCCCTGCAAGCAGCGTTTCCGTTTGTGCACAAGATCAATAACACTTTATTAATTATTGCAATGATGTATTATTTTTTGTTTTTATTTATGTTTACTATATACGTAACATTATCTAAAACATTGCTTTTAACTTCATCATTTCAACAAAGAATACAAGAAATTATTATTTCCATATTTATAGGGTGGATCAGAAGCTCAATCATCAATGGATCCTCAACTTGAACGTCAAGTGGAGACCATTAGAAATCTAGTGGATTCGTATATGAAAATTGTCACAAAAACAACCCGTGATTTGGTTCCAAAGACAATTATGCATTTGATTATAAACAATGCAAAGGATTTCATTAATGGGGAGTTACTGGCACATTTATATGCAAGCGGTGATCAGGTAAAATATATATGAATTTAATATATTGTAGTTTTATATCCACAAATAAATTTCCAATGTTCTCCTAAGCTTATTATTTAAAATTTTACTGCTTATTTCCTAATGAAATAATAATATTCCAAGGAATATTTTTTATTTTTTTTTCCATTAACAACAATTTTTTGTAAAAATTTTGCATACACCAAACACTTGCAGTATTCTATTTTTTTTTTTTCTTTTGCCAAATTTGTTGCATACTTCAAATTTAGAAAAAAGTATATGGACGTGAATTATAGGCTTCAATGATGGAAGAATCACCCGAAGAAGCACAAAAACGAGAGGAGATGTTACGCATGTATCATGCATGTAAGGAGGCACTTCGTATTATTGGAGATGTATCGATGGCGACAGTGACTACTCCAGTACCACCACCTGTGAAGAATGATTGGCTAGCATCTGGCGAAAATCCAAGGTAACAATTATGTTATTATTTTCATTGTCGCTTACGCATTTAACTAATTTATTATCTTTCAATCTTGTACTGCCTGCTTTTGCCTCATACACTTGAACACCATTGAAACAGTCTTGGGTAAGAGCTACTTACTATGTACATTTATTATACTAACTAAAATTTGTTCTTTTTTTCACTGTGTATTTATTTCTCTGCTTTGTAGCTTTATTTCGAGTATGTAGGTCCACCGATGTCTACTACAAAAAATTATGTCGTCGTTTATACGTTTCTTATGTTTTGCATAAACTTAAAAAGAACCTCCTATGATATTTTTATTTGCATATAAGTTACATATGTTTGAACACCTGTTAGAGCAAAAGCATTTTAAAATGTTTTTACCATTAAATTGTAGAATAGTGTAAATTATAAATAAGAAAAAATTGCGTGTTCCAATCTCAATTACGACAATATAATAAATATACAGCCTTTATGGAAAATAAGTTGCTCAATGTATAGAAAGGTCTTTAGCAAATCAGTGAAAGTTTATATTTCATTTGTTCCTTGATTGCAAATTTCAACTGTGATAAGTTAACAAATCATACAGAGAAGAGACTATATAACTTTTTTCAATGTCCTATACACCATGAATATTTGGTGTTTTCTTATTTTTATCTTCTGCTTCCTATATAGGAGCAATAAATAAAACAGCTATTGTTCATTTCATACGTTACAGGTTATCACCACCATCTCCTGGTGGGCCAAGACGCGGAGTGACACAGCCACCACCTCTTTCTAGCTCTCGAGCCCCACCTCCGGTTCCGTCTGGTGGTCGACCAGCACCGGCTATTCCTAACCGACCTGGACCTGGTGGACCTCCGCCAGCCCGTGCCACACCTGGCCTACCTCCTCCTCTTATACCATCGTAAGTACTAAGAATGTAATATAATTTTCATCCAATTTAACGGAATTGTACCTTGTGAAGTAGTACAGAGAATTTAAAGAGACAGATCGTTTGAAACACTCTGTACTATCGAGTATCTTTCGATTGTCGAGTTTCTCACAAATTTTGCACAACGTTCTGTTAGTTTGTGTTGGGGTAGTCTTGTGTCTTAACTACAAAGTAGAGATCCTTTTTTTTTTTTCTTAAACGTCACAAAATATTTAAAAAAAGAAATTTGCAGTTGCTTGTCCTCCATAGCTTTGTCTAATTGGGGCTTTGGTGCTAACTTCACTTTCTATTGCAGGCGCCGACAATAAGTCATCGCACTAACTCGCCTATTCACTACTAATTAATATACATATATACATATATCAATTGCATCTAGTCAGTGTATATTTTACACGAGATACAATTTCCTAATGCTATATGTTTTGTCTGCAAGTATTATGAATTATTATTGTTAATTAGGGGTGTGTAAGTTGTATAAAAATTAATAAACTTATGAATATTTGTATTAGTTGAAGAATAAGAAGAGCATCCAAGAACTTGTATGTGTTACGCGTTATATCAGTAATATATGAAATTATTTCGTGGTCCAATTAGTTGGTAAGAACGAGCGAGGGATTATTATCTGTATCGTTCCGTCGTTTTTATTTTATTTGAACAAATATGGTAGAAATATGGCGCTCGTCTTTTGTAATCATCCTAAACAAATCTATACAATCTCGATGTAATATTACAAAATTGCACACCTCTAATTAACAATCTATGTGTCTACGATATATTTAATCGGTACTAGTGACAAAAAGTATGTATAAATAAATCACGGTTCATTCGCGACGAATAAAGAAAAATGAGGTAGAATGACATTTGTTTCATTGTAAATTAGTTGAATGAAATTGTAAATTACATCTGTATATACAACTAAAAACGTTGTAAAATAAATGATCTTGAGTTCTTATCGCAGGTGGTGGATAAGTATTCATTCGCTTTACTAACAGCATGACATTTTAATTACCGCGTAAATGAAATACATTTTCGATCGATTCGCAGAGCAATATTTCAATCGACGTAAACATTTGTATGAGAGAATGTGATACACGAATATATACGGAATAAGCTTTGTCATAACGCGTTGCATTTGCATTTGGCAGCTTCTGAAACTCTCTTAATATTACCGCTTTCTTGTCATCGTCGATTTAATTAGTAAACTCACAGAAAAAGCGAGACAAATCGATTTTAATGCTGTCAATTATCTTGTCATTATGGGGGATGAACGTGTCGGTGCCTGCATTGAAAACATTCTGTCTGTCGAACGAATATCAAGCAGTTAATCGTCCACGCGACTGACTACTCGTTACTGAATTCCCGCGTCTATCGCTTTGTAGAACCACGCGAGAGATTACACATACTTCTTAGGACATTCGAGGATGCACGGTATCAGTTCAAAATGTAGTGCATCATGCAGATATTAATTTAAATTACCATATATTAGTCGAATTCTCTCTTTATATAGTAGCATACTATTGATAAGGCATTGAAAACAAATAAGATTTGTAGTAAAAGCTGAGTGTCCGTGGTGTATGTTTAGTCGTGGGGGTGGTCTTCAGCAGAGGGTGACGCAAGCTGCGACGCAGGCCGCTGCTAATGCCGCCGTGAACGAGCTGATGGAAGCATTCAAGATCAAGTAAATACTCTTGCTGCCTCATAACTCTTTTTTTATATGCGAGATACCTTGCTCTTTTAACCACGATAATGAATTATTATGGGCAATCTTATTTAAGTTGCGCTAGATTGGTAGACTGTTCAGGGTTGAGAATGAACACTAATTTGATGTCTCACTGTTTTCCGATAGTGTGTTTCGATAACCGATTTTTGCGAATTATAACCAGCTATGTTTTTTTATCTTCTTCGCTCTCTCTCTCTCTCTCTCTCTGTTCCCCCTTTCTCTCTCTCTCTCTCTCTCTCTCTCTTGCATGATCCGAAAAATTGGATTAATAGCGACGATGTTGCCTTCAACGTTATATATCGTTATTCGACGTACATACTGTGCGAGATATAGATATTATATATACATATTGAAAGAAAAGAGAGCCCCTGTGCGCACGCCATAGAAGAAAAATATACGCGCGTAAGGGAATACCTCTGTATATTTGTAAGACATGTAATTCGCTTCGTTACATTCCATATGTATATTGTTCTTACTTCGTAAAGTAGTTTATTGTTAAAAGGAAATAAATATTCTTTCATGAACCGTAGAATAGTGACGTGTATTGTGTAATCCCAGAAAGCATAAAAAGCTGTAAGACCTGATATAACGTATAATTTATTGCTGCTTCGCTTTGGATGCTGATATCAAGTATTGAATACTTGTACATACATATCTTCTTCCTTAGAGATATTTAAAAGAAAAAAGGAGTTCAATTTTTTTTAGATCGATATATTTGTATCTCCAGTGACTCTATATCCTGGAAAGTCTACCAGAACCCTACGAGATGTGATCAATGGTAGTTTCGATTAGGCGAAATTCCGATTCCGATTGCGATGTCAACATTCATTCCCTGAATTTGCATAAAATAAAATAAAAAATGTCATGCTGTTGGGACAAGAATTGTCGACAATTATTATCGAATGTTCGTTTTATCGTATCTGTTCGATCGATTGCTAATCGGCGATAACTGCGTTACAAATAAGTTTAAGTATCTGTAATTATTAATTGCGTGACTCAAACACAGTCACATATATATATACACACACACACATACACACAGATACACATTACACACTGTTTCTCTACCTCTTTAGATGTCACCACATTTTATTCCATTCTTAGCCATTATTATTAAAATTGTCATATAGAGTTATACATATATACATACATAACTAATCCCTAATGAAGTATTAATGAAAAAAAAATGTGCTCAGACATAGGATGTGATATAGCGTAGAGTGCTTCAAGGATTTTGCATGAAAATCCTGAGTCGCGAACCTTCTCTCTTTCTCTGAATAGTCTTAATAAAAGAAGATTAATACTAATGATACCGGATGAGAATAATAAATATATATTATATATATATATACAATACAATAGAAATCGTATGTCGTTACAATGTATAATGAATGTACATCACTCAGAATGCGTTCAGGAGCTACGTTGTATTTGGGAAAGGTATTTGTTGTTTCTTATGCTCCTTGACCGTGTTTAGCAAATTGAATCAATTATACATGTACATATATAAGGAAAAGGAATATGACGATGTATTCTACATTCTTGTAATTAAATCCACGAGGCGCGATGTGCTTTCGGGTTTGTGTACTGCACATGTTTGATGATCAAGAATGCTCCTCTCTGTACTATATTCGGAATATTCATGTATAACCTTTCGAATAAGATTATATAAAAAGGAAACTTGTTGGGAAACAGATGAAACATTTGATGATACTTAACTATTAAATAGTCGCAGAATCGTTTATTAAAGAAATACTTAAATTAAAAGTTACATTAGCTTTTTACAAACAGATCGTATGTATTTCATATATTATTTTCACGAATTTATTTTTTACTTTTTACTCGTTATGAATAACACAAGTTTCGTTATCAATATCATCGTAATTGATTGTTAAGAAATTTCGACGCATCTACCGACAACGCTATCACATTTTGCGTTATAATTACTCGACCTAGAGCGAACTTTGTCCCACTTCAACGTGATCTTTACATATTGTATTCATGTACGTATAAATATTTTTTGACGAGCAAATTATTCGTCATTGCAAGAACGATGCTATGCAAAGAGAAGGATTAGTCTGTGACCAGTGACGTATAAAGTATCGAGGGCAGTGATTGAAGTGCCACTATGAAAAAGGAAAACAAAGGAAGGGAAGAATAAAAAAGAATATGTATTGCTTTTCATTAGAGCAAAATATCGAAGATTTCTCTAGGGTAAATAGTAACTATAAAAGAGCGTCGAGGACAACGATTCGCATTTGCCGCGTCACTGTGTCTTTCGTGTTTGTTCTGATCGATCGAATCAAAAAAGAGGCAATCTCGATGATGTACAATTTCAAATTGAGTTAAACGCATTGCTAACTCGTTCGTTTCAGTGTTAAGGGGGCCTAATAATATTCATCGATGTCGTTCCACTATACGTATAGAGATGTATTTATTTACGCCAAATTTACGCCAAATTTACGCCTTCTCTCTTCCAGAACTTTGTAACATCTACACATATAAATCGGTATTTTGCGTTAAGGAAAATGGCTTTTTGAAAACAAGTTTAGATGAGGATCAAACTTACAGTCTGAGTGAAAGTACATCGCATTCGCAAATTGAATTATCTATCGCCTGTTGATACTGGACACAACCTTTAATCCGTAATTCAGATTATTCGCTGAGTACTAATAGATTGAATTGTACCGCGTACGTTGCTCTCTGTCAAGAAAATGAAAAGAATTACGGAAAGATAGTCACAGACGTACACAAAACGAATAAGAAGCTCGGAAAAGCGAGCAGTCACAAGTGGTATTATTGTAATGTCGTTGTACAGATATATATATATACATATGTTTATTGGTCATTTTATGCACCGTAGTTCCAGAATTAAGTAGATCATACGTTGAAGCTACCGAGGCGATTGTTATTACGATTCACAAATTGCGAATACAATTATAATTATATTATAATTAATGTTATCGTTTATCAACGATATCGTTATATTGTATACTGTACAAGATAAGAAAGAAAACGTTATTCGTTTCAGTAGCGTGTCAGATTTCTTGCTCGATAGATTGTGAATTTTTATTTTCGTAAAGTTACATACTTTAGCATGGTTCCTTTCGAAACAAGTCTTACGAATATTAAAAAAATGATAGGGATATAAGTAGATGTACAAGCCTCGTAAGTACGTGGCGTTTCGTTTCAATAACACTGGGCATATCAAGTAGTAGAAACGTGCAAAGAAATATTGTTCTTCGGTATGTCCAGATTCTTGCATGTTTATCGACAGTATTCCGGGGTTCCACCCTTCGAGATTATATTTCAATTTTTTTTTTACATCGCTTCTTTTACTTTTGCAACTGCAAAAGTTTTTTTTTTCTAGTTCGTCGAATATGCGTTTTTGGCCTTTGATACCAATATACGTGTACGTTGAAACTATTTTTGAAAATTAGATGAAACGCGAAAAAGATTTTCACATTCGCGTTTCATTTGTGGTTTATACAAATTTTGATTACTAATGGCAATACCCGATTGGGTGGAATCTTTATTTCAAGTATTACAACGAAAAACGATAAGTAAAGTTGCCATCAGCGAATCGTGAAGCAAAGATCTTCACGATTTCTTACTTGATGCGTCTTTACGTTCGTACCGTCAATTAACGATTAATCGATCCCTTTCGTTTCCAAAGAAGAAAAAAGAAGAAATCTCCGTACATTTTAACTTTTACTTCGTGTTGTACGATCTATGATAAACAGATTTTTTGGGTATTGGGCCTAAAATGAGATCTTTGAGAACAAGCTCGGCTTTCGTGACTAGATCCGATGAAAATAACGTTTACCGTGTTTAGCGATGTTACCATTACTCTATTTAGAGACCGATCGTGGATGCAAAAAGGCAAAGAAATCGTAAGCTCCTTTGTGAACATAAAATACAAATATCGTTGCCGCACTTTAGCATTTAATCGTCGAATCGAAAGGCGATCCTGAACGTATCTACGATAAAATTAATTGAATACTTTTCAAAATCAGGTGCAAGTTTTGTAACCTAATAATTATACAATACTACGTATACTAAAAACGTACAGTATTAATTTATCTGAATTAAAAATTACTATTTCCTTACCGCGAATGTGTTTCGATTGTTTAATACCGTTCTGTGCCGACACAAGTGCGTTCAGATCGTCCCACGTTGCAGAGAGAGGAAGAGAAAAGAATAAATCGCGCAGGAAAAAACAGAGGAGAGCAGGTCGATGAACGAGGTTTCATGGCTGCAACACGTATCCTATTCACGCGGCAGATTATATTGTTACATGCTTCCATCGAAAAGCCTTAAATACAGAGAAATTCCAGTTAAAAACAATAATTTGCGTAAGACGGATCATCGAGTAACAGGCGTGATTCTATTGTACATGGTGGGCCAAGCGTAAACGTATACAATCTCACGCAACAAGAACGTGCGAACGATGGAAATGAATGGTGGTAAATGAGCGATAGAGACGAATATGTAATTAATAAAAATCGATGGAATGGCTGGATTCGTCGCCGATGTTATTTTCACGTGGTTAAAATTTAGATGGACGTCGGAACGAATCGTAGACAGCAGAATTCTAAGTAACCTACGTGTTATCAATGCATCGATCCTTGAGAAAAATGATTCGAACAATTAAAAACAAATATTCAACGTTTCTTGTGAAAATGTCGATAGAGCTTATTGCTAGTTTTTAATTACGTTAGTGAATTTGTCATAATTTTTATACCTGTTATAGCTCTGATTTTGATAGAAACGATGTTTTTCTACGTCTCGCTATAAGAGAAGGTGTTTGCTCGTTGAACTCGATCACCGATGTTCATCCTCGAACATTTGTCGTAAAAAATATTTCGTAAATTCAAAACAAGGAGAACATTGACAAGGGGTTACTTAGCAAATTATTCTATATGGATTGTGCACCTTACACGATTCACCATATTGTAATATCGTGCGATGATCGCGTGATATTTGCATACACCGTTTTACCGCAATATAATTGTATATATAGAAAAAATAACATGTTATAAATTCAAAATGTATATCTACATATATACATACATACATACATATATAGATATATTCATATATGTGCAGAAACGAAAATTGGAAGAGAAGCGTGTGTTATTATCTGATGACCGGAAACGCATTTCCGCTGGGGAAATTAGTATCCAATGAGATTAGCGTCCGATCACTGTGACTGTTCTTATTGTGTTGTAACAATTGCGTTTAATACGTTGACCATGTTTTTTACATGTTCCATTAATTCTTCTCTGATTCTCGCTTAATTCCATGTACCGTTGCGTGCAAATAACAAGTATTGTTTTTAATAGAGAATGTGCGAGATTGTCCTGATTGTTCCCGCACGCTGGAATGCGTATTCGCGTCCTGCGTTATTTTTTGTTTTCTTTCTTTTTTTTTGTAATCGAATCACTGTCAAATGTCTGCCACCTTTTTAATATTTTTCCCCATAAAAGCATCCAGGATCTTACCTCGTGAAGTATTTTACATACGAATCAATTCAATTGTATTTATCTGTATCCAAAGGACGTTTGGAAAGGTGCGATTAAAGGTTTAATCGAAAGCGTCTAGAGACTTGTAAATTTAACAACGGTACAAAGAGAACGGTTGCGGAAGATAGTAGAGCGAACGTCCTTTTTATACATTCATTTCTGCATGCGTTTTTGCTACTGCTTGAGCATGTGCAATTGGATTTTTTTCCTTTTTGTTTTTTGCAGATCATCATACCATGTTTTATTTAACGACATCATTTACTCGTTTATTATTACAAGTACTTTCTTTCTTTGTGTGCTTTACAGAACAAATTCGTAGTGTATTTTTGTCGTTATTATTTACAAGTACTTACATTCATATTGGAGGAGACAATATGTTTGTTGCACCTTCACTCTCTGTTATATATTGGACAATTATTATTACTTCTTTTAACTCCAATTTTATAACAGAAAATATATCCTATCTCGTATAAAATACTCTCATTCTCATATCATAGCTTAACAAAGTAAATATTAGCGATGCCCAATTGAATTTATTCGCTTGAATTTGTTACGTATAATTTCTGAGGTGAAGTAAATTTAATTGGTCGTTACATAGTCTTACTCAGTCTCTCGAAATGCGAATTAAAGTATATTTAAAGAGTAAAAGATATCACTTTGTTAGACAATATGTTTTCGATTTTTCAAGAAAAATAAAACGTGACCAACACTTGACAGCACAAATAAACTTTTGATTTTACATACAATTTGAAGATAGATGAAAACTATGGAACTCAATAAATTTTATTTAAAAAGAAACGTACAGTATTGTTCACGAATTATATAATTATCTTCGCATTCGAAGGGCAAAATTATGTTTCGTGTTCGCGCGACGTTCATCACCGCTTTACTTGTTTAAAGTTATAATCAATCGTCGCGTCTCAAACACTTTGGTGAGAAGCACCGAGTACTTAATCACTGTCTGTGTTATAGGCGTCCTGTACCCAATATTCCTCCCCGAATTCCCGACAGACCGTACTACGGCCGATTAAACTGAGCTAATCCATGGAAAGCACACGACATCTGTGCACATCCACGCCCGAAAGTACTCGAAGAGTTTCGTTCTGAAACAAGCCGATGACCGGGACACGAAAACGAGCTCAGGACGAAGAGATGGAAGACTTTACCCAACGTTTGTAAGTGGGTGATAGATGAGATGAATTCGGGTGAGAGAGATCCTCTGCAGGATCAGAACGCACGTCCTTTTGAGATCTGTGTCCTCCTTTAATTTTGGTTAATGTCGTTGCACAAAAATTGTTGATCGTTTTCGTCCGTGTGAAGAAGAAGATCGGAAAGGAGGGACGTGATCGATGAACGGAGCAGGAGGAACAAGGCTGTGCCACAAAAACAAAACGGAAGAGGAAGAGGGACCAAGAAATGAACAGACGACGAGGGCCATTGTAAGGGAAGAAGACGGTTTACTAGTCTGTTGCTATTCGCGATCAGTCGACAGCCAGAGATCCAATTAGTCACTTCTACTTCTTCTTTCTCTCTTGTTATTTCGTCTTCTATGTTATTTATAACGTCGTTAGACGTGTTAGATTACACGTTAGCTGTTAAGTATTAAAAGAATCGTCGATGTGCTGGATGCGCACGACGAATGCTGGAGGAACGATCGTTAGCTTGTATAAGATGTATCTTCCGGCAAGAAGTGACGCGGTTATTCTTTTAAGACTCGTTAGCGACTTCGTTTTCTTTCGTTAATGGTTATCAGTATTATCGAACAAAAGGAAGAATCGAAATCGAAATATGTATTCATCCTCACGGACCACGATACATAGACTGCGGATGTTATCAACACAACTAAAGAGATTTCTTCTGAATGTATCTCTTAAATATCATAAATCTTATATAAAGAGTTCTCTACCTTGGACATTTTGTATATTTTTACGTATTATGTATATTTTACACGTTTTTACATACATATCTAAGTTTTCCATGCACGAACATCCACAGTCTAAGGATATATTATTTAATGTCGGCAAACCTTGTTACTCTTTGTTGTTAATTTATCAATCTGCGTCAATCGATTAGGATCTTTTCGCAAATATATCAATGCAAACCAGAACTTGTAAAACATTTAGGAAAACCATAGACGCGAAAACTATAATTCTAATTATCTAAATCATCGGTTTCTGCTTCTTGTCCGGGGACTCGCTAACAAGGTATTGTTCAAATGAGATTCGTGGGCGACGTAACGTGCAACCCGATTACCTCGATTTTAGGAAAACTTACTAGAGCAAAAGAGTACACACGGTTCACCCTACGACTCATTTAATTGACGGGTGAACAAAATACGAGACGAAAATATTCGATCGACGACAGCATTCCAGAAACGTCTGTGTGCATGCCTTTGCAAAACGAAAAAGAAACAAAGTATACATATATATATATATATATATAGAGAGAGAATGGGTGAAACTACTACGAATCATATTGTGATAATCACATAAAATACAACAGTCCTTTTTGTACGGTTAATTTATTGAAGTACGATGACGATGCCATTTTACAGCTCGAATTTAGGGAAAGATACGATACAATTTACGGACAACGAATTACGGAACAGGAATCCATCGATTTGATCTTTTTGCGGTCGAAAACGAAATTAGATGTACGTGTAACGCGCGAAAATGTTAATCATTTTTACATTTTTTTCTTGTTACATTTGCATCTTAACGCGGTAGTTGTCACGATATAGATGCTTCTGGAGGGATACGATATGGGAAAGCCAGGGTCCGTGTCCTGTTCCTCAAAAAATAATTATTATTCTAAAACAGAAGCCAATGTTGTAGATAGAAGAAAGAAACAAACAATTGTACATATAAAATCAAATACGAGTATAGTATTACGTGTCGATTTATACGAGAAGGTGGAAGAATTTTTTGTCTTTCCTCCATCCATTTCTTTTTTTTTTTTTTTTTTTCATTTTGTATTAAACCAAACTTCACGCGTTGATAACCGATCCACTGATATACGACACCGACTGACAACTAATGTAAGTATCTAGAACTCATACGACGAATCAAATAAACGATATTTAATACGAGCTGATAATCCTTTAATTGCTTTCCAGCACGTCTGAACCTTCCGATAGTCAATTTTTCTTTCTTATTCAGTATGTATGTGTCGGCAAATTTTTGTTTCCTGTCTTGGTTATATTTTATAATAACGATAACGATAACGTCTGTATTATCCGATGTTCTCATTTAAAAATGCAACTCAATATACCTTTGTGTTAATACTCGATTACGGTGGAAAAACTATTATTCGTATCTTCTTCTCCATCATCAAGGATTCTTCAATTTTTGCAGTAAATCATAACGATGATATACGTGATATATTCGTGAAAATTATATTAATATTTAGAAATTACATATGTACTTTGAACAGCCGAGCTAGTTATAATCAGTATGGCGACATGTTATCGCGATCAACGAAGAATGGATCAAGTGATCGATCAAATGAAAATACTTGCAAGTAATTTGGATGAGTTACGTGCTGAAATTAATGAATTAAGGAAGAATACTTATTTACGAGGCAAAGAGAATCTTTCACGTGCAAATGATTTTAAACGAAATAAGAGTAGCGAAATTAATATTTTACACAAATTAAGAAGATATATGAAGAAAGTAACAAACATATACACATTCAGAAAAAGACGAAAACGTGATAAAATTCGAGAGGTATGTTATTTATAACATGTGTATATTGAAATATTTATCGATTAATTTGTGTTATTTGCTTTTGTCATTAAATGTTGAAAATAAAAAGAATTCACGTTTAGTTATGTATATGTACATCACTATTACTTTGAAAGTGATTATTTCTTGACAGTTTGCAGATTAATGTAGTTTTTATGTATAAATGATTTTTATTTTTTATAAACTTATTATAATTTTATTCTATATATTTTGTTACCAGTCTTATTATCCTTACACGAATATGGATCCTGCATTGCCTGCGTTTTTGAACTACATCATTCGCACCCGAAAGAAAGAAAACATGTTACAAATACCAACTAGAATTACATATTTAAAAAATCAAGACAACCAAACGAACGAGAAGATCGGAAGTCAGCACTATGTAACGAAACGTCCATCAGCATCTATGCACATTGAAAATATAAACGATCATGGATCGTTATTCACAAAACATGGCAATGAACAATATAATAAAATAATGCTTCCAAGACAAGATGCAGCTATCGTTCCACATTGTTCCGAAATAAGTTGTGAATTAGATTTCCAAATTGAAAATCCAATATTCTCCTCTGGATCCAATGTGAATATTTTTTCAGATTCGTATACTTCAACAAATTTTCCAGAAAATACGAAAGTAATTTTGTCAAATAGTAATAACAAGCAATTTGCAACAAAGTGTACGCAAACAAAAATAGCAAAACTAGGACGAAAGTCCAAAGATTTAAATCTTTATTCTAAACGACCTAATCTTTGCTTTTCTAAAATAAAGAATGCTGTGATTGAAAAAAAAATTATAAGAAATTCGAATGAGCGTACCTTTACGGTATGTCGAAAAGTCAACAATACGAAGAATTATCCATATTTGAAGAAAAATCGTTCTGAACGATGTTCGTGTAGAAAAAAAAGAAACAATTTTACCCAATTGAATGGTCAAAACACGAGCGAACAAAATTTTCCTATCGACAAAAATATTCAAAAAATAAAAGATAACTTATCTATAAAAAACAACATGTTCGAAAATGTACTGCCTGTAATAGAACCAGATTTATCTTCTTCGTTACTTTCTTTGCAGTTAGATATTAATATCTCTAATAGTTCCAGTAACATCGAGGAATTTTCAGGACGTAGAAAACCAAGAACTTATATAATACGTCAAACAACACAGGAATGTAATCGAAATAACTGGTTGAATAATTTTGAAAAGAGTGTCGTTTGTGTGGAACAAACTTCCGATTTGACCCTTTCTTCATATAGTTTTTCTAATCACAATGTTCATTTTAATTGAAGGAAATATTCACAGTTATTCATTTTTATCGATGAAATTGTACTTCGCTTAAATTCTAATGTTTCAAAATTATTCGTAAAATTATATGTAGATCTTCATTACATTAATTGTAACTAGGATATAATTTCATGCGCGTTTGTGTGTTACAATTTATTGGATAACAATACAAAACAATATAATATTTAAGTAATAGTATACAAAATATATATATACAAAACAATATAATATTTAAGTAATAATATACAAACTCTATATATAGATATATTTCTATTTTTTTATAAAAGTCTATATTTTATCTACTTTGTATTTATCGTATATCACTATATTTTAACAGTTAAACAAAATATTACAACAGTCTTTTCAAATTACATGTAGAAATCTTTACCATTATGTACCAAATTAAAATTTGATAAATTGCACTATAGTTGCAAGGAAAAATATCTTATTTATTAGTTGTAAAAAGAATATGCAATACTGTTGCAATTCTCTATAATCGTAAGTCGTATATAATATTTAAATTTCCTTTAATTATTACAGTTGAATTAACAATCGATATTACACATATCAGATCATCAAATCATCGGATACTGTTCATCTCTTTTGCATAATTTGAGAATTATTGTTAGTAACTGCAGTTGTAATTACCGAGTTCGCGGCATATGCATGGCTGTGAGAAATAGTCTCCCAAATCGCCGCGAACTTACCAAATACCCCATCATTAGAGTTGTTTTTCTTGAAATTATGTACCGAATAACGATTATAGAGTCCCCAGATGCTGTTCATTAATTTGCTGTTATATTTTAACGGTGTAAGCTCTCGACCTATAAATATTTCGTCGAAATTAGTTAATATATGTATATAAAATCAAAGACAATGTATGGCAATGTGATTCTATGAAAAGACAAAAATATTCTTTCTCGAAAAATACTATTCTAATAACGTTCTAAATTCATTATTTTATACGTTATTTTAATAGCACCCTAAAATAGAATATATAATTGATAGTTCGTGGATCTGATATGTACCTTCCGTAGGGGGTCTCATGTTGAATGTGTTTTCTTTACCCGCTTTTTCCCTCTCCTCTATCGGTGGTGTTATCATAGCATTGCGTTCTAAATTGCGGCGGACTTTGCACGCTGCAAATGCACCCTGCGGAATAGCGGCCATTCTCTTGCAATCTACAATAAAAGAAAGAATGCATCAAATCATTTAGAATATTCAGTAATATTTTAAATTTTTAATAAAAAATGATGCTATTAATATTTTCTGAGGACAGTTATCGCAACATCGCTAAAGAATAAAACCAAGTATATAAAAAAAAAAAACGAACCTTTGCAAATTTCGAAGAGCAAATCCGCTAACCTCCTTCTAACACTTCTCGTTGTTGCACTTTCTTCGCAGATCTTGATTTTGAAATGTTGAAATCCCTTGACCCACCGAAACTCTCGACCTTGTTTCAATGCTTCAAACTTCATGCAGGCTCGACGAGAATTTCTCAAAACAATCATCGACTAATCAGAAGGTTTTTGTAAAAAGAAGAGAGAAGAAAAGAAAAGAAAAGATGTATATGCAATGAAAACGAATGCACTTTTTTTTTTGCAAACAAAACATTTGACGTTCTAACTTTGTTAGGACCCAACGCCGTACTAACTTCATATAACAATATTGGTTTCGATTTATGAACGTGTCTCGCAAACGAGTGGGGAGAGACAGACTTAACGAGAGACAAAATGAGAAATGAACACGGAAAAAAAGCATTTTTGTAACGACTAGTCGAGATATCAGCGTCCTTCGAGATTAGTGACGTCACCGACCACCACGACTCTCTTATCTTTACAAAGACCTCTCGTATTTAAAATACGCACTTTTATTCTGTGATATGTGATCTACATGTATATTACTAAAATAGAGAAATCGCTATAATCTTTGCAATTTTTAGATTTTAGATTTATTTTGTATAGCTTATATGTTATTATGTAAACTTTTAATCTTAATCAGAAGACTTGTGCAACTGATAGCGAAAATGGAAGAAAATTAAACATTTCATTTTCTGACATAGATTTGTAAAATGTAAAAAACGAATCTCTTTCGTAAAAGGTTCGTTTATATTTCAATAAAATAAGTTTGGTTTTAAAGTATAATAATCGTAATGGACTATTTGACGAATATTTCTTGCGTATGCGAGCTTAAATCTTAGTTTTTTATTTCTGTCCATCCAAAAATGCATTATTTCTAGTGCAATCTTGAAAGCAGAAATATTTTGTAGCATATAAAAAGCTATTTAAATATATTTCAATAGTTATATTCACGTACTTTTTTCATGAATTTTTGCATGAAATTTGTTTTAAATTTAAACATAAATTGATGATACGTTGTAAGTGAATTTTACTATCATGTAGGGTTAAAAATTCTTTTTGTTTCGTTCTCCATCTTATTGCTATAAAAACGACACTTTTGAGTAGTTCCGACAAGGAGAACCAATTCTTTGATGGGCAAAAACTAAATCAATCACAATAACATAATTTTAATAATTAACTGTGAAAAGTTAACAAAGAACGTAATAAATTTTATTAAGTCAGATAGTTTAATATAAAAATACAATAGAGATAATCATATTTATAACATCTTCAATAAAAATAATAAAAATCTTTTCATTATTAGAAATTTATATTGTTCAGATATTTCATATATATATATATATGAATTATAATGGTATATATATTAATGGTATATATATACCAATCTATATTAATTTTTCTCATAATCATGATTCCAAATAGGTTTCCGTTTTTCAATGAAACTTTTGATTCCTTCTTGAGCATCTTTCAATTTTAAACTATTAACCATTTTTTCAGTTCCCAAGAAATATGCAGTCGACGTATCAAGATCCAATTGTTCATACAAAAATGTTTTTCCAACATGAATAACAGAACGGCTTTTCATATTTATAGATGTAGTAATCTTTTCAATTTCTTCTTCTACATAGGAAACAAAATAATATGTTCTAGATTTAGTAGCATTTCAATTAATTATTTTAATCAACTTACCAAATTTATCATTTTGTACAACTTTACTCACAAGTCCTGCTTCGTATGCTTCTTTGCCACTAATGCTAAAACCTGTAAACAACATGTACATTGCTGTCTTCTTGGGTACATTTCGAACTAAGGGAATACCTGGTGTAGAACAAAATATTCCAAGATTGGCTCTAAAATTTAGTGGTAAATAAGTATTATTTAAACTGCAAGAATTCATTAAAAATATGTATACACATTTATATGTAGAAGTAAATTTGTATTTATATTTAAATGTATGTCTAGTATACAGAATGTACATACCCTGGCGTAGCAAATGAACTTTGTTCAGTACAAATAGCAATATCACATGCAGTAACCAATTGACAACCAGCCGCAGTTGCTATACCATTTACGGCAACAATTATAGGAACAGGACTTTGAGTAATTGTTCGCATCAACTCTGAGCATGTTTCAAAGATTTCCTTGTGAAGTTTCTCATTGTTACCAGTCTAAACAATGCAAGCCAATCATTTCTCTACAATGAATGTAAATTCTTACATTAAAAGGACTTCTACTACTACTATTTCATGATCTATCTACAAACCAGTTCTTTTAAGTTATGTCCAGCAGAAAATATTCTTTCCAATCCGGATTTAATAACTATGGATCGAAGATTTTTATTATCTTCGTCCTTTTTTATGTTTATTAATAGAGACTTTAACATTTTCAAAGATAAAGAATTGCGAGATTCTGGATGATTTAATATCAATGTTTTTACCTAATTGCAAAAAAAAGATAGTTTAGTAGTATATTTATAAGATTATTGATAGTTAGTAAACGATAATTAAATTAATACGTTAATAATTAATAATATATTTTTTACTGTAGATCTAAAATTAATATCTGTGGAAACCAGGAAATTTATTGGTACTAGCTTTGCAAATGTAATATATTCTTACTCCATTATCTTCCTTGATTTCTAGATATTTTTCTTCTGAAAACAATATTCTGTCTATAGAAAAAGTCCTCGTACTAGATCTTCCCACCTGCAATATCCATATACATACAATAGAAGGAACAATTTGAAGCAATGTCGCAATTCTCGTTAGATTCTAATCGTGTAATCTCGTAAATCTTCATAGGTATCAATGCCTCTAGATATATATATTTGTATCTATTTGGAACCAAAATTTTGGATATTAACTTTAATTGTGTTATAATAATGTATATGTTCCAAAACGTACACAGAACTAAAATCTTTATCAATAAAATCGCAAATAGAAAATAATTTATTAGAATTAGGTTATATAACCTTTATTACGTACGGTAACGCATACTTTACGTGGTATGCACTTATTATACATATATATAATTTATTTTGAAAATCAAATACCTGAAAATAAATAAAAATATCTCTCTTTATAAACCTTAACATTTTACGTTGATTCCTTTTATATTAATTTCTTTGTAAAATAATAGTATTAATTCTGTTACTTTGTTTGAAACTTTTCGAAAGCGAATGTAACTTGTGACATATACTGATTATCTGTAAATCATGATTTGGCTAAAGTAATGATAACGATGATCCTCAATTTTACAAATAATTGCCATTTTTTATATTAATATAAAATATTAAATAGCAATCAAGTGGGAAAAAAATAATGTTCTCTTTAATACATAAATAAATGTGAATAATATGTTCATTTATATCAGTTTATACAGAACTACAGAACAATAACAAGTATAACTGGAACCAAAAGTAACAGTTACATATTTCTAAGATTTGTATGAAAAGTCATTGACAACACAATATTTGCTTAAATGTAATATACCGAACAAACTAAATTTTAAAGAAATTTGTCAAAAAATCAAATGATTAAAAAATATTTCGGTTACATTGGTACATTAACCAATTATTCATATTTTTAACTGTTTTGGTTACGAAAACTATTATAAATAATTAAAATTCTCTACTAGCAACTATTATCTATAACACAATTCTTTCTTTTTTATTTTTATTAATTCTTTTATCGTAACTTTTTAAATTTTGGTTATAACATAATTGTTACAATCCTTGACCATAACTCATACTTTATAGACATAGGACACAGATCGTACAAATTAATTAAATGTTTCCATAGATAGCGTTATAAAGGGATTTCTTAAAGTAAAAAATAGTCGTATATATAATAATAATGAGAAAAATATTGTTAAGACTTGAACATTGGATAAATCAAATTAACTGGATAAAAGAACTTGATGAAATTTTTGCAAAAATAAATCAAATAAACAAAAAGTTTTTATTCAATAATCTTACAAAATGTAGCATATAAAATTTAGATAACGAATAAATCGATAATCAGATGAAACGGGGAGCAACGTTATGCACCTTGCAATCCAATAATTATTTCATCAAACCTCCGAACTCTCCAACTGTCAGAGAACCTGTCATCGGTTACCATGACAATCATTGTTTCCCCTAACAACTAACATGGCGGAGGTTGAGGGTAAGTTTGCATACGTCAAACAGTCTCTGTTAGTATTTACAAAGTCATGGTAGTTTGCCTGATACAAATAACGCGTCGAGAGATCCCAGCGGTTGCCGCGTGAGTTTTTCTTCGTGTTACACTTCCGTCCGGTTTCAGTTTCGCAGCCGGAGCCGTTTTCTAATAATATATGTATACAAGAACCACGCGAACGCGGAGGTGTTCGGATGTACATATGTATAAACGAAAAAGAAAGGAGCTAGCATTGATCTCTGATCTCTGATCGAATAGATCGGTGCCTTTCGTATGAAAAATCGAATAAGTGGAAAAAGGTGAGGTCATATTTTTAATTTTGCGCAAAATCGGATTGATGCCTGGCGAATGAACAGTCGCATACGATCTTGATACAAGTCGATCGATCGAACGTAACGTGTATGTGATAATTATGTCATAAATGATAAACATGAAATATTGCTATAATGTTTATTACGTGTATATCTGCTAGCTATTCATTAAAATTGTAGAAAATTGTTTAATTCATTGGGTGTTACTTGATAATTTATATGAAAATTTGAATGTTTAATTATTGGATTATTTGAAAATTTATTTGAAATTTTGAAAATAATTCTATTGCTGTCTCTATTTGCTTCAACCTTCGAAATACTTTTAGCTGCATTTGTCATTATTATAGAAATAATTTGGATTTGTTAGATAAGTAATGATTATCATCGTTACCATTCTCCGAATCAGATATGTATGCAGTTACTTGTTTGAACGTACATAAATCGTTCAACTTATTCAATTATTGAAATGTTTCTTACATCAATACTCATTCCAATGTATACATACATACATGGACTTGTATGTATCTTTAATGTATTCCTAACAGTATTGATTAAATCTACGTGTATATATATATATATGTATATGACATCGATATATTAAATCATTACATTTAAGCGTGTCCCATGTTGCATGGTCACAATATTTATCGGAAGTGGAACTCGTAAAATGAGTTAAAGACACGAACTTGTGTGCAACCGATACTTCTTTGCAAGTAAACTCTAGGCAGCGATTTCACAAGTTGTTGAACTTTTATTGACAATATGAAAGCAATTTTACATTCGAAACTTTTTAAAACTTCGTCGGCTACTTAATGCCAATTATATAGTTACTCTTTAAATTTTGTTCCTAAAAGATCATTAATACTTTCATATAGTAAATTATATTTTGGGATTAAGTATTAAAAAAAAATATATATATATATATATATATATATATATATATATATAATTTATTCGTAGGTTTTTAATGGAAAAAGCTATTCACATAATTCGTCTTACATAATGAATAGATGTTCGCTATATGTTTCAAAGCAATTTGTTGCGACAATTTAGGTGACAGAGGCATCGTGTATCTAATATCACATTTGCAGTTTATTCGAAGCGTCGTATTCGATACTTTATAAAATTATTTAACTCTTCGGAGACGAATTTATTAAGTCCAAAAAAGATTGTCCTCTATAATTACTTATTTTAAGTTATTTTAAATTCTTTTTAATATTTGTACTTGCTTAAAATATACTTCAGACAATAATAGAAAATATTTTAAAAGGTTTAAAAAAGGCAATTTCCACATACGGAGGCATTATATCTGCATTTTTTGATACTACGTCTGAATTCTAAAGAAAATAAGTGTACACAGTGTATACATGCGTATATATATATATATATATATATATATATATATGTCCTTGTCTCTTACTACATTAAAAAATTTAAAACTAGAAGTTATCTAGAAATTGACCTTGATTAATTTTCTTGATAGAGTGAGAATGAGAGAGTAAAGTGAGAATGAGAGTATCAATCCTATCGCTATTAAAAGGAAGGAGCAAACGTTCCTAACTCTCTCGCAATGACACCTAAAATAAACTCCATTTAACTAGAGAAGAGAACGAGATCACGGATACACGTTGCGTACAAGAACAGCCTCGTGCCGATGGAAAGACTCAGTCGATGCGTCTTAATGCTCTTCAATGTTGTGCTGTGTTTCGAGAGGAGCTATCGCAGGGGCGGACCAAGGGCCGCCCTATGATCACTGTTCGACGATAGAGCAACTTATCAATTTAAAAGAAATAGTCCAAGTCGAGCAATCTCGTGAACCAGGTGAGATTTGTGTGGTGAAAAGTGGAGACCCTTCCGAATTTTTGTGACTGCTTTTCGTTCGTCTTTGACTCACTCTGGTCTAACCATTGTGTTATTTCTAATTAACAACTCGGTAGTCAAATTGGATTCTGCTAACTTTAAATTACGGATTTATCGATTCGTCGTGAATATTTTTTCTTTTCTTTGTTCATATTTCATGTGGTGATCACGTTGCAATCGAAGGTTTTTTTATAGTTTAGTTAAACAAAGGATATCGCAGTTAGATCATATTAAAGTTAATATTAATTTCTTCGTGTTTATGTAATCGGTTTTGTTTTTTTCAATTTATTATAATCCTTGTCTCTTGATGCTTATGTCACGAACGATAGGATCGAACGTTCCTGGAAATAGCGTTATAAATAACGCGGAATTCATTGGATCTCCTCGGCTGGTAACGAAAGAGAATGCCAATGCTGTTATCTTGTATTTTATGGCTCGCTCGTTACTTTACGCCTTACTATTAATTATATGATCTACAAACGAAAGATGACATAATTTCTTCCTGAAGCAAAAATGTGAATATTTGGAATACTTAACAGTTCTAAAATCAAATAACAGAAATATCTTTCCTAATGCAATAAACACGTAAAATGATACTTTATTAGATTTATTATCGACGATAATTGCAAATGAAATTGCCCTTTTAAGTCTTCTCGGTAGCAGGCCGCTGAAACCCAGGTTCAGAAAAATACGCTCATAAATCTACCTCTCGTACGTTTCTTCAGATTCGTACCGTCATCGATGTACGATGTAACGAAACGCAGTGATCCGCGCAAAGAGAACGAAAACCATCTGTCGCTGATCATCGATAAATAACGCGCCGGCAGAATTACGAATTCGTCCGTGAAGGTGATATTTCGAAAAGGCACGCGTTAGACGGTATTTAACGTGGTCATGGAAGTCATGGAAAAAAGCGGGGACGGAAGGAATCGCTGCGCCGAGAGCAACACGCGGCGGCTCTCGTCCACGGCGCAATACAAGACTCATAATGCTCAAACGGTAACTCGGTACACCAAAAAAGGAAGCTTGATCGTTCGTGGGCGAGTAGTTCTTGCGAGGGCGACACCTCGTCCTCATCCACCTCCACTTCATCTTTGTCGTGGACGTCGTTCAAAAGAAGAACCACACAGGTGGCCGCTATCTACGCGTGCACTGCAAACGATCGATCTGTTCGATCGTCAATTACCTATCGATTCATGGAATTCGATCTTGTTCGATATCGAATCGATACTTTTACATGTGCTTGGTCTCTACGTGTTTCTGTTGTTCGCCTTAATCGTTTCACCGCGACCCTGGCCATCGAAGTGATTAGTTTGGACGTTATTAGTTACGAGAAGCGAGTAGTTTGGACAATAATTTTGGAGACTTTAAGTTTGACGAATTAATCTTTGGTACAGAGTGATACTAACTGGGTTAGAATTAATTGTGGTACGACGTTGCTGATTTTCAAATAAATCTTCGTTTGAAGCTTGTAAACGTAAATAAACCTTTAGGAAAGCTTTGATCGTTAAAGTTGAAACTAAGGTTGTAATTTGTAAGATTTCAGTGACTTCGCTTAAGCTCTAACTTCACGATTAACACTAAGATTAGTAATCTCTCGACGCGTTCATGCGTGCACGTTCGAATGACTTCCATTTATCGCAGTCTGAGTCAGAAATCATGGATTCCTCGATTGAAAGAGATGAGAATATTATCAGGTTGAACTGTTGAAGATACATCGACATCGGCTCGCCAAACGCTGGCTGATGCGTTTCTTTCGATCGTTCTGATTCATTCTGCTCGATATACGGACGCATTTCGTGTGCCTGTCGAACAGGAGGATCGCAGCAGCCCATTAATTCTTGGTAAATGGACACAGATGTGCCGCCCATCCTTCTGCCGTGCGCGATCTGCGCACGGACCTTTATGCCGCAGTCGTTGGAGAAGCACTCGAAGATCTGCGAGCGATCCGCCAACAAGAAGAGGAAGCCCTTCGACTCGGCCAAGCAGAGGATCCAGGGCACCGAGTTGGCAGAGTTTCTGCCCAAGCAGGAGAAGAAGCGACGTTCGCTGGATGATAAATTCTCCAATCCCAAATCCACTTGGAAACAAACGCACGATGATTTTCTGCGGGCTATCCGCGCAGCACGCAACGAGATCGTAAGTCTTGAATCCTCCGATATATTAACGCAAACCAATCAAATTTTGCGAGTGTATGTTCGATCTCTTGATTGGCAAGAGTCAGGGGCTTTAATTTGAATTTTAAAGTCAAATAGGTAAATTAGCTTCAAGTACATAGCCGTATGTATTATGCGAAACGTATCTTACGTTTAAGAAAAATTGTTACTCGCGTCTTTAAAAGGAAATAATTACCGAATTAGCAAACAATTATCGAATAATCAACCCAATGAAACGAAACGATCGGTGAAAATAATTGGTACGATTATTACAAATGATGTCGTATATTTATGAGTTCGATTCAGAAGATAAACAGATACATAATATGTAAACGGAATAATTGGGAAATATAAGATTGCACGGTTGAATTGAAATGAGAAGGTAACTAGAGAGGCAGGCGGGGGAAAGTGAGAATTAACCCAGATGCATCACGAATGATACAAGTGCGTTCGTGCATGCGATGAATTCTCTTCGCGAAGTGCTTTATAAAATTATAGTTTGCTTGTATCCGCTTTGCTGCTTTGCTGCTTTGCTGCTTTGCTGTTCGATGGTGATATAATTATTGCCGATTAAATTTTCATCCTGTTTCTATCAGTAATAGAATAACGGTAGTAATAATCATTATATAAGATATATAAGCTATAAATTTCAATATATAAAATCTCTCTGCGTATTGTAGGATTTTACACAGTGCTGCGATATATTTTTAGGCAGATTCTACGATGCAGAAGCAGTGTGGCACAACGATCACATCAAACGCGCCAACACGCGCTAACGAACAGGGCACGTGTCCTACCTGTAACCGGCATTTTGGCGTCAAGGCATACGACAGACACGTGGCCTGGTGCAAGGAAAGAATTACACGGGTGCCGGTTAGTCCTGCCACGAACATCGCCAAGGAACGTCTTGAAGCAAGGATGAAATATCGAGCTCCGGTGTTGAAGAGTCGTCGACAAGCAACCCGCGAGAAGTATTCTACGAGCTCAGCGATCGCTCTGAGTTCCGGCAACAAAACGTTGCCGACACTGGCAGCTAATAATAAAGCCAAAGAGAGCGCGTCAGCACCGAGTTGCAACAAGACCAAAGACAACCCCGCTAAACAGAAATCGACCGTCGTGTAAGTTGCTCGACTTTTTTCAGGAAAAAGCAAATACTTTTTGGCATACGCTGGAAATTCGTTTATTCGAGCCTCGAGCCTATCAGAAGTTACCTTATCATAGATCGGTTCATGTAACTGGAGTACGTATAATTTCGGTGATAAAATCTACGCTTTGACTATCTTTCATCTTATAAATTCAACGACGTCTTTAAAAAATCACGACTTCGCTTCTTCAACGAAATAAGCCTCTCGAACGATATTTGTACATACGTATACTCTAATTTGATGAAGTTATTTGTACAATTACAGCAGACGTCTTAGTCAAACGAGAGAGTCCTCCAGTCCTACGGTTCCGATGAAGTCGCGATTGATAGATCGTGTAAATAGGTATGTTGCTTTTGAATATACATAACCACGATCAATGTGCGTCTTAGAAAATACATACGTGGAGCTTAATTTAAGTACACGTTAGTAGCGTGCATGAGGAGAAGGAAAAGGGACAAGGTTGTTTTTAATCAGAGATATTTAAACGGCAGCATGCATCAGATATTTCTAAAGCCTGATGACCTTCTCCTGATGTCAGGCACACATCCTTGATCCTGTTTCCTCATCCTCAGACCACTGGAAGACGAGGCCGGACCGGTTACCTTTCGATCTGCTCCCCCTGTTAAAAGAACCTCTCACCTCCCTGTTCCGCCCTTAAAACATAAGAAAGAAAGTTTCGAAGAGTGCGACAGCGTCCCCTTGCCAACATCGTACAGCAAACAATCGAAAAAGACGCAAGGAATAGCGAGACAAGATAAAATCACGAGCCAGAAAACTAGACAAGACGAGAGGCATCAACCGTTATATTCTGCTAGATCGTTGAAAGCAAACATCGTTTCAGCTAGAAGTCAAGGCAACCCAAGATTAAACGATGTTTCGATTAACGACGACATTATGGGTGTCACTGTGAAATCATGCATCATATATAGAGAAAATCAGTTGATAACGTGGAAACAGCTTGTGGAAACAAATCAAGCGAAAGATCTGAAAGAAGGCATCGAGGATTTATCTTTGGACGAAAAGCAGATGGAAAATATCGAATTTGCATTAAATGTGAACGTGGAAAACACGAATCAGTCGACTGCGTCAACAACGTTGAATCAAACGTATTCGTTTAAAGATTCGTTAATGAGCGACGAAACTGACGACGTGCATATTACGAGGAACAAAAAATGGAAACCAGTAAGACATAGTCCTCGCGTAGAATTCTGTTTAGGAGATTCTGATAGAACGAGTCACATTTATACTTCTTCGATCAATTCCGTTGTCTCTGAAGAAACAAACACGACAAGCGATCCTAGAAATTCTTGTACGAATTTAACATTGGAAACTCTTGAAACAAAAGCGTCGAAGCATTCCGTAATAAAAGACGAAGGAACGACGAATAAAATGCGATCTCGAGAAGATAATTTTTATTTCGAAACCTCAGATGCAATAACGTCTTCCGAAAGTTCTACTAAATCATCGAGGGTTAGAATTTTAGAGAAGAAGCAACTGAAACCGACCACTCCTGTTGATTTTTTCGCGCAAGATAATTTTGAAGATAATGCGGAGAATTCTTGTAATAATTGCAAAATTACACATTCGCAACAAAACTTGTACGAAAATATCGCTATAAATGCGTTGAATGCTAATGTACCTATAGTACAAGGAACAGGGCTATTAGATTGTAAAAATTTACAAACTGTACATGCGAATGAAAGCGTTGGTGCGATAGAAGGAAATATAAAAGAAAACATACTGCATTCATCCGAAGAAAATTTGCTATCTTCAATTTCATGCGAACAATTTGCAGACCTCTGCAGGACGAGTGAACCTGAAAAAAATAAAAAAATTTCTAATAGTAACCCGAGTCAAGAGGTAACTCAATTAATGTCACGTAATGATCAACCAAACAATGGATCGAATGAACGAAAATATATCAAAAATGCCGATAATGATAACGATGATCTCGATATTGATGCAAAAAGTTCGATTGAATCGGTACAAAGTCAATGTGAATATTCTACAAAAAATGAGAATGTTAATGACGATGCGTTTCATAATTCTGAAACAAATTGGATAGAAATGGAAACTGATCCATTCGATAGAGATGTTGCGTTACAGCCAACTAGATCAAGCACGCCACTTGTGAACGTTGAGAATTGTTCGAAATTCAAATGCGAGGACTACGAAAATTTTAAGAAAGAATTATGCCTACTACCAGAAAATTCTGAATGGAAAGAGGAAATTGACACGCAAACAGGATCGGAGATGTTATATCGGGTTGAAAGCAGACATTCAAATTTTTCAAGCTCAAGGCATTCGTCTCGTGGTAAAATTGGTAAATTAGAAAAGATTAATTTCGATGTTAGTCCCTCTAACGATAGACACAACGAATGTAATAAAAATATAGAAGGTTCCTCGACAATTTCGTCTCCGATAGTACAGAGAGAGAGAACAATTTTGTCAAGAGATACGTGTTCCCTGTTAAAAAAGAAAGAAGAAAGATTCTCGAACGTTACATCGCCGGTACAAAAAGAAGAAGAAATAGAATTTCCAAAAGTGCGCAAAAAAGAAATTGCGAATCAAATAAACATTTGCAACTGTCCGGCGGAAGTTTCTCTAAATTTCAAACGTGAGAAAAATGTTGGCGAAGCTTCTGTCGATACTAATGAGAACTCCTTACATTGCGAGAGTCAAGTTTGCGATATATTTTCAAATACGAATGTTCTAGTAGATAATCTTATGGAAGAGCCTTCGGAAGCACAAAGTAGAATAAACCTTAACGAAAGTAATTATAATTGCAATCAAACTGAATCTTCAGCGAGTCAATTCTGTACGAGCCTGAAAAAAGATGATTGTTGTTATAAGAGAGAATGTACCGTTATCGAAGATAATAATAATTCGAACGATACGTCAAATATATTCGAGAAATCTGCTGTGAAAAAGGGCGTCATAAGCGAAGAAGTGCAAGAAATCTACAAAAATCGCTCCGTCAAAGATTTCGATTGCGATAGTGATAACAGCATCGAACATCGTGTACAAGATGATACAAATAACTTCGAATCTTTCTGTAAGAGAAACGATAAAACTAAGCAGAATTGCCACAGTTTACGATCGATAGTTTTGTCAGAATCTTGCTTCAAATTAAGACAAAGAGTTCGATTGCACGACTCGTTAATAAATCGATCGACAGCCTTGAAATCACATCGATCGAAAACGATCGAGGTAGAAAATATGAGTATTTTGAATGAAAGCAGCGATAGTTTAGCATCCGTCGATGCGGTAGATCTGACGGACGTGAAGCAAGTCCAATCTGTTGAAGTGGAAACGATCGAGGAAATTGGTACCAGAAACAGAAGTATCAGATTTAGAATATTGCCGGAGATCAAAGGCCGTATGACGATGAAAAAGAACCGCAACGAAAAAGAGAAAATCGATAATCAAACGTACTGGGAGAAGGCGTCGAAAGCTTCGAAGAATAGATTGATCAATCTCGATCCACCGTATCAGGAGGCGAGCAGGTTTCTTAAGAGAAATCCAAAATTTCGCGTTCTCCCATCTGTTCCCAGTAACTCTTCCTTGATAAGTCACAGGTAGGAACAGGCTTGTTAGATTATTTTTCAGGATATTTATTACTTCTTTATAGAACAAATCTTTATAATACGACGACGGCGATTAATTTCGCTCCTAATAAAGTAGTTTTATAAATTTATTTTACAACAAATACGAAGTTGAATTGGAAATATTATCTATATCTATATTTCGTAAATGAACAATTTAACAATATGCCGTCGATGTTGTCATTTGTAACGTATTGTAATTTATTACAAATTGAAAATATCGATTTTCATTCACCGTTACGAAATGAAAACATCAATTTTATACTGTATTTAGGTTTCGTAATACACGTACGATATTATAGGAATATAAAACTGCCATTACGTCCCGTATGGAGCAATTATGTGCGCAGGAGACCGGATTTTAATCTCGTACTTAGCGGTAGAACGTAAGTCCCAGCAGGATGAACAAACATTGTCAAGACAAATTTCTCACTTCTCGCAGAATTATCATCAAGTTACTTCATTTTGTCGGAACGACAGCTTCAAGCCAATTCTTATTACGATGTCGTTAATTGTACGAACCGCAAATTTAATTTTGGCACGTTCTTTAATATATATTGTATCGCATGTATGACTCCACGCGAATTTATTTATCGCATTATACGAAGATTTGCTTTGAAAATTGATCAAAGAACATGCTTTGCATGTTTACCCAGGCTGATATGCTTCTCTGATGTTTTGTGTACATATCGGTATCGTTCCACAGGCGCATTATCGATCTTATCATTCGTTGATTGCTTTCTAAGATAGGAAATCTGAAAAATTCGATACACTCCGGATCAATGTAAGCATGGGAAAGAGATGACGGGAATTTCCGTTTACTGTTAATATCTTTTATATTTTTTATCTTATATTTTATATTTTATCACGGCACATTTACCACATTCGAAGCAGCTATCTTTAATTTATTCCGTGTGTACATTTACGTACGTGTACGCGATATCCTCTATGAAACAGCATTTTATATGACTCAATGCATTATGGTTCTAGTACGTAAGACGTTTTTTCTTTTTGTGATCTTTTGTACAGTAAACGTTTTCTTGAACAATTTAATCTTACGTATTGGTTTACAATTACAAAATATAATCTTAAAATTCCTTCATATATATTAAACACAATGGTTATAGTTCTATTATATACTTCGAACATTACAAATAAATTTACGTTATATAATGTTTTACTTAATATTATTGATGTACAAATTGAATTTTGAACTTATTATCGACTATAGGTATATTGGTTACGAAATTCTGAAATTTTTAATTTTATTTATTTACACATTTTTTTTTATTACTTACGAACACACCTACTTATGAAAATCGACGGACGATCTTTCTGAAATCTTGATATATATTTTTATGTAAGCTCTCTCTATATATATATATTTCATTATTTTCTGTATCACAAATTTTCCTGTCGACTTATATTGATATTTCAACTTGGATAATTAATGCATCGATCATAAAATTATTTGCGATTAAACAACGATATGTTCCCGAAAGAAACGTCTCCTAGCGCAACAGGGATGACATTGAACCGCTAATTGTGCTTTCAGCGGCAAGGATTACGATCCTTTCTTACTAGCAGAGCAACAGATGAACGACTTGCTGTCGGACACCAGCGAACAATCCGTGACGGACAGTCCGCCGAACGAACAAAACCGAGATTCCTCTTTCCCTCTTTCTCATTCCTCAGCTTTCGTCAAATATCCTTGCCAACCGTCTCTTTCGAGTCCTGAAAAACGATCGTCCTTGATAGCTCCTCCATCGGAATTCGACGATCTCGCGTCAGATTTCTCGAGCGATTCCACCGAGACTAACTCGTTATCGCAAGAAGCTTTTCTCAAAGATCTCAAAGATCTCAAAGAGAACAAGGAATTCAAAGGTTCGATTTCTAAAACGAATCTAGAAAAGAAATCTCCCGTTAGAGAGTTAGGTAGACGAATAATTATCGATAAATCGAAAGCTTTAGGCGGTGAAATAATGGACGCCACAAATCGTGGCGGTAACTCGGAAAGAGTTTATAAAATTCCTGACAAAGTCTCGACAAAAGTTATTCGGCCTAACGTTAATCGCTCCGTTTCCGTTCGGGCCTCTTCCGCATCTAAAACTACCCCGGATCGAAAAAATTCGAATAATTCTCATGAAAAAAGATCGTTTCGTAAAAATAGCGATATCTACAAGTCGTCGAATAACGGTCTAAATAGCAGGAATGACAATTATACGAACCTTTCAAGCAGTAATTTGAGCCTTAGCTCTATAATATCTTCGGATGTGGACATCAAACGATCGAATTCTCTGTTCGACGAATTGATGACCTCGTTCGAGAACGAGAATAGTTCCTTCCCTTCCTTGAAGTCCTTCGTGAAAAGTGATTCCTTATCCGTATCTAGCCCCGTTCACGGCAGACAACGCAACGGACAGATCAGCGATGAGGAACTATCTTCGCCCGAGAGCTACAAAAGACAAGATTACAATAAAATGAGCGCCGATTCCGCATACAGCAGGTTAATATGCGATTGTTTATGTATAAAATATTAGAGAAAATTCTTATCTTATTATTCTACTATATGTATACATAATACACGCGCATACACGTGTATATTATGTGCCTGTATGGTATTAGATTGTCCGAAAAGTTGCTTTCGTTTTGTAAGGAAATAACGGATGCACCACATTCTCTGTTTTATATCATTTGTATCCAATCGCGTATGATCGTAATAATAGAAATAGAAGAAAATGGATCGTACACGATCGAATAAAATAATATGGCGCGAAAAGAGGTTGGTGCGTCTATTATTTCCTTACAAAAGGAAAGAAACTTTCGGGACAAGCTAATACAATTTTGTATACACATATTCCGCGTCTCTTTAGAGATACGTCAAATATTTGGCCCCTGGTTCTTCGTTCGCACTCGTATTTCAATCGATGATATTATTCAACTCGATTTATATTATTTTTTACTTAACAATTATCCACTTCGATAAAGATATTTTGGATTATGTGTGTAATTTGCCTGAATTTGCCCCGGTACCATGTAATCTCCTGCATGCCTAAAACCCCATTCAATTTCTTCCTCCTAGTTTAAATCGCAAATATTCGCATCATGGACGCAGCACTAACGATGTGGTCGGATGCTTCGATGAGGATTTGTCGAGGAACAATCGTCAAGACAGCGATGGGATCACGAACATGACCAAATGCAAGATGTCCAAATATTGTCACCGGTGTGGTTTCAAATTTCCGGAAACTGCCAAGTTTTGTTGCGAGTGCGGTATCAAAAGGCTCGTGCTCTGAAGCACTCGGCCGATCGACCGCTAAAAACAACTTAGAAGCACAAAGAATCAACTCTGAGTAAATTGTTCTAATCTCAAACCGACCGAAAGTTTTTTAAACAAAAAGGACTGTCGTTTAAAATTTCAGATGAAAAACCGATTCAAACGTATATATAAAGAATCGTAGTAAGCAGGTGCTCGAAGCACGAAGGAACTGGAAGAAGAACTGTCTTAAATATTCGCGAAACCATTAGAGGAAAGAAGATTTTTTATTTTTGCGGTTTAGAGCTAAACCAATATATTTCTGTGCTCTGGTTACTGGTTCTCGGTCATTGTGAAATTTACAGAAAAAAATGTTCAAGTATTAACGAACACGCAAGAAAAACGAAAATAAATTGCAGAAGATAGAACCGAATATAAAAATAATTGCAGAATTGTTGAATAGTAATTGCATCTCTGTCATCGAGTAATGTCAATTTAAAGGACTCGCCATTATCGTCTTAGTTAACGCGAGAATTGGACTTTAGAAGTTCGATTAATTTGGATTTAACGTCCTGCGATTGTAAAAGTCAAACTTGTTCTATTTCGAACATTCAACATTCGTATATGTATGAAAATCAAATAAGAATATAGAATGAGAGTTCCGTATAATGCAATTGCATCGTCGCAGATTATATTCTTTGTAACAAATACGTGAAATTATGATTTTCGTTGTTTCACGTCAAAAAATGGACGGGCATTTATACGCATTATTGAAAGGAAACTTTGCATTTGCTTTTTGTCGAACTGCAACTACACGATAGGACGAAAATTATGATTTTATAGTATAACAGTTATGTACCTTGTTCTTTGTACTCTGGATTACCTTGTTCATTGTTTCATACTCATTAATCGTTTTTACTTTTTACTCTTCAACTTTACGTTTGTAAGTAAGCGATATATTGAAATCCGTCTTCTTCCACCCTCCTTGCATTTACCTCCTAGTAATTTTTTTTACGAACTTTTTATATAAAAGTGAGCACAACGAATCAAGACAGACGAAAATAAATCATACATTTATTCACATAATGTATTTTATATATGTGTGTGTAACGAAATAATTGTAGCGTAAGTTTAAGAGTATTTATTAGTAATAGTTCAATTGCTGGTACAATTTCGCGCTCAAATAACAAGGATTAATCGTTACTAAGATTAATAAATTACGGGAGGGTAACGAAACGCACGGGCAGCGCTTTTAATAAACCTAAAAACTGAACTCTAATAAGTCGAAAAACTTTCTTCGGCGAAAGAAAAAACAAAAAAGCGAGAATAGTTGTTACACATCCGTCGAAACAGCGTCGATATCCTACTAAGAACGATTCGTCGTTATCATCCGTATTTAAAGAGCATTGAAACAGGAAAGAGAACATTTAAAGCAAAAGATCTATCAAAATATACAAACATATATATATATAAAGTCATGAACCGATTAACAGAGAAATCCATACCGAACTAAATGTACATTGTCCTAATAATCATATAACAAATTATCTATGTTTTGAACTGTATTTTTGCAAGTGCAATAAAGTTATGCTTGTACAAAATCTAGTACTGTACCTATCTATGAGTTTTACACTCTGAAAACAGTCATGATTAAGTATTTTGCTTCTTTTATCAAATGACGAGCAAACAAATAGCAGCTTGTTCATGTGTAACTATACTTTATGCTGCACACAAACTTCAAGAAATAATGTTACGATCTGTGAACTGTTTGCCACGATTTTTTGTAAGCAGTAACAATTATTAGAAAACTAACTTTTTTAAGTGCCTGGATTTTTATGTTTCGCTTTTTTGTAGCGGTTTGGTTCACAATCTCGGCACTTGAACAAGAAAACTAGTAGATATTTTCACGTAAACGTCAGTCCAGGTGAAAAAGCCAAATGTGGAACGGAAGATAGTAACGTAAAGATTTTCTAATAAAATTCGTTATTTGTTGTTTTTAAAGCGCGTGTCCGCGAATAATTGACATTTTAATGTTTCAAATACTGCTTGCAGGATTATCCCTTAATAGATCATTGTTACGATGTTGTGATCGTGGGCGCGGGTGGTGCAGGGTTGAGAGCGGCTTTTGGTTTAGGTAATTCAATTACAAACAAATTCCATATAACTGGAGAATTAAATTAAAATAATATATTACTCGTTTCATAATTTACAGTAGAAAAATTATTCTTTTCTAAGTCGTGTTAAAAAAGTAATTATGCATTTTATTCCACGCGCATTGCATAATCCTATAGTCAACTCGAAAGGAAAATTAAAAATATAAACTATTTTTTAATCTGCACTTCTATCTGGCGGCGTGGATCACTGCTGGGTCACACATTTCTTTTACCAGCACGCGGCCTGACCCGCCGGTCAGCCAGATCGTATTAAATAGTTAGCGATCTTATAAAATTTCTATTTCGAACCCAAGAAGTTTGTTTACGTAACACGTAATAACACTTGTATTTTTTCATTTGTACAGTAACATTTATATTTCATCCCAGTTTTCGTTAAATTACATTTTTATAAATAAAAATTGGAAACATAAATAGCGTAAATGACCAGCGGGTCGCGCCACTTGATGGTAAAAATATGGCCATGATCCACCGGTGATTCACGCTGCCAGACAGAAGTGCAGATTGCGACTTACCGGTAAATCACACCAGTTTGAACGTGTCAAACATTGCACGTATTAGTTTAATGAATCTATTATTTGTTATGTTTGTTATCTGTCATTAATCTACCGCATATAGTTGGAAAATTCATTATTCTTTGATCATCGATTCTCAACGATCTTGTTTTCGTGCTTTTGTTGAACAGGAAGTAAGGGTTACCGCGTGGCAGTGGTCACGAAATTATTTCCTACAAGGTCTCACACTGTCGCCGCTCAAGGTGGAGTAAATGCCGCTATCGACGAGAAGGAGGATAATTGGCTTTACCATATGTATGATACCGTTAAAGGATCTGACTGGCTAGGAGACCAGGATGCGATACATTTCCTAACAAGAGAAGCACCTCGGGCAGTTTATGAACTCGAAAATTATGGTAATTTTTTAAGTACTAAAAAATATAGTTTCTTTGATGAAATAAGGTAAATGAGGATTAAAATAAAAAAAAAAGTTAATACAAGTGAATCATATTTAAAAGTACCTAAAGTATTTGAGAATTAAATTTTAGCGTGAAAGCTTATAAATGAAATTTTTAAGTCTTATTTTTTAGGTTGTCCCTTTAGCCGTACGGACGATGGAAAAATCTATCAACGTGCATTTGGTGGACAATCGTTAAAGTTTGGAAAAGGCGGTCAAGCTCACAGAACTTGTGCCGCCGCGGATAGAACCGGTCATGCAATACTACACACTTTATATGGGCAGAGCCTCCGTTACGACGTGCATTATTACGTCGAGTACTTTGCTCTCGATCTTCTTATGTTCGGACGATGCTGCAAGGGCGTTTTAGCATGGGAACTAGAAACCGGACTTTTGCATCGCTTCAGGGCTCATCATACAGTAAACATTGATCTTTGATTAATGGAGTTCAAATATTTGCTGCATAATGGTATACAAAGCGGTTCTTTTAATTTTATAACATCGTACGTATTGAAATTATATTTTTTGATAAAACGAGTAAAAGGAACGAAGAATGAAAAGCTTTTCCAAATCGATTACTAAATATATGTATAAATTTCATCGTGGTTTTCGCTTTTGAAAAATTTCAGACGCGATACCCTTAGTATCGTGTTACCATGTTATCTCATGAAACCAAGGGCCGGCGCGACGGGTTGTTAAACACGAGCATTAAATATCGAGCCGATAAACAAGCTGACACCTTTTCCAGATATTAGCTACGGGAGGAGCAGGAAGATGTTACCTGTCCTGCACCGCGGCACATGTATGCACCGGAGATGGTATGGCGATGGCCTCCAGAGCAGGATTGCCCCTTGAAGATATGGAGTTCATCCAGTTTCATCCAACCGGTATTCGCGTAGCAAAAAAGAAAATAAAGTCCGCGAGGGCAAATGCTTTCCGCGTTTAACCAATCGATTTTTCCGCCAGGAATATACGGCAGCGGCATTTTGATAACAGAAGGTAGCCGTGGAGAAGGCGGAAAACTACTCAATTCTGAAGGAGAATTCTTCATGGAACGATACGCGCCGAACGCGAAAGACCTCGCGTCTCGCGATATCGTTTCCAGAGCGATAACAATGGAAATTTTCGAAGGAAGGTGAAGCATATATGAAATTCCACGAATATGTTTAACACTCACGCGGCCATACTCCGCAATAAAACTCCATTTATTTGAATTTTACTTATTACGGATAAAGATTAACTTATGATTAAACTTGGAAATTAAACTTTCATCCGGACGTGAACTTCTATTACTTAGAATTCGCTGGTAGTGGGGAGAATCAGTGATCCCCGATTATATAAACTCTAGCTATAGGTGGAATGTTTAAAGTAATACATGCCGTAAGTGAAAAGTCTCAAGATTGTACGAATAAAAGAAAATAATTTATCATACAATAATTACGATACATTTAGTGCAAATACGCACTGTCAAGTTCAATTAAAATGTAAAACGTATCCCCGGCTTTTACCGCTTGATATGTTAGGTTTAACTTTTGGAATATTAAAATGAACTTGATTCTTCGCAAATATACTTTTGGTGAGCTCGTCAAGATAAATGGAGTTTTACCGTATAGCGAGACATACCACGCTCTTCGGTGCTCTCCGGCGCCGTTACTTTATGAACACAGATTTGTTTTTATCCAGTCCCGTTATGTCTATTTTCTTATATCTTCTCTGCCATTTATCAGAATTTAAACGATATTTTCATATTGAGCTTTGGTAAAACCATTGAACGAGAAAGAAAACTTACTACTGTAGACATATTAAATTATCTAATACTCCGTAGGTACATTAAATTATCTATTTATATAATATTTATATACTAGCACATAAAAAATTATCAGGTCATAGATGGAAAAAGATGGAAAAGTTTTATTACATCATAAGTCCGCAACAAACTTCTAATCTCTGAGATAACCTCGAGTTTCCTTGATAAGGAATTGTAACACTTTTTATACTTATTATGTAAGATGATTTGTAAGAAATTCAATGATATTCATATATCTAAATATCTTAGGAAACATACATAGACATAATTTACATATAAATCTATATACACACACACACATATATATATATATTTATTTATTCATTTATTTATATTATTATATCTTTAAAATATGTTATATATATATATATATATACAATTTATACTTTGCACATTTGTACTGTAATAAGGATCCTATAAAAATTACTCCTAAACTATCCAAACGAACCTAACACGCAAAATTAAACACATAAAGATCATCTCTTCTATTAACAAGAAAAAATTGTATCCTTGCGACATCCATGAAATTTATTCCATTCCAGAGGTGTAGGTCCGAAGAAAGACCATGTATTTTTGCAACTACACCACTTGCCAGTAGAAACAATACGCACACGACTACCAGGGATTTCGCACTTAGCCTGGGTCTTCGGCGGCGTGGATGTAGAAAAAGAACCGATACCTATCATTCCCACAGTGCACTACAATATGGGCGGCATACCCACGAATTGGCGAGCACAGGTGAATAGATAGAACGCTTTTCGCTAAACTAACTACGCACGAAGCATGAATCACTGGTTGGTAATTCTGCCCACAAGGTTCTGACGCGAGAAAACGAGGAAGATAGCATGATCGAAGGACTCTGGGCAGCAGGTGAAACCGCGTGCGTGTCTGTCCATGGGGCCAATCGGTTAGGTGCCAACAGCCTTCTAGAGTTAATCGTTTTTGGCAAGGCAATCTGCGATCAGATCGACTGTATGACCAGGCCTGGAGAACGTCACGAGGACTTACCATCCGTAAGAACACAATGCTTAACGAATTTTGATCAAAATTATGTTCCTTCGCCTATTAGAAACTCACATAGCCTTCTAGTGGGACCCGTTTACGTTGCTTTCATAATTGAAGAAGATACAAAAACTGTACAATATGCAGAGAGCTATGGCCATCTGTATCATGATACATCCATTCTGTGTATGAAATATTCATCGGTAAACTTGGTTAAATACGCGAATGCTTCGATTTTATGAACCGTTATCTCGGACAAAAGTGAAACACTAATAGCATAAATATTTCACAGATGGTTGGTTTGTGTATTTTAATAGTAATTATTAATCTTTAAACACAAAATACTAAAGATTACCCCAATTATAATTTATTACTTTTGAAGGTAAAAAAGAAACTAAATCTGCTCTTTTTTGTAATCTTATTTTATTTTGCAGTCTCACTGATAACTTATACATACGTCGTACAACGTATGAAGCAATAAAATTCAATGTCCAGTTGAAATTTTTTATTTTGGGATTATCAATACGCAGTAAAATTTACATCGCAATTAATATATTTAAGGTATATTATGCTTTAACGACAAAATATTAAGAAGGATTTACAATAATTTGTCAAATCTATTAGTGTATGTAACATATACATATGTATGAAATAGCAATGACATTTAAAATATCCAAATATTTGTCTCATATAAAATTTATTTCGTTTAATTTTACAATATTTTTTTTTAATTTCGTAATATATATTGTATATTTTCGTTTCATTTTATTAAATAAGCAAAATTATCTATTCTGATCAGAAATATCTCGAATTATTCGACTGTGAACCTCGTATATTAAATACACAAAGAACACGTTAGGACATTTTAATTCAATTAACTTTCATTCATAACCTCTCATTCATCATTCTACAATAAAAACATTCCACTCTGAGTAGTGAAACTCGTATCGAAGATTGAAGTTGAACAATCGAACGTAAGATATTATTAATATCCTATTGTGAACTATACGCAACTATTCTCGTTTACGTGTATGTAACGTAATGAAACATAATAATCCTCTATCTGAATTAAAAATGAAAGTTCGATGTTGTCACTTAAAAGTTTGAAATACCAACGATCTACGTTTATATTAAAACCATTTGTGCTGATAGGTTTAACCAATATGTATTCATAATCTCTCATTCATTTTTCAAACTCAAACGCAATTGAAGCTTCGAATCAAATAGTGAAACAAAATACTGCCTATTATTAACATCCTATTGTTATTTTTTCTCTTATAACTATACTCAATTGCATACTCGCATACGCGTACAGACTGTTGGCGAGGAGTCTATTTGCCGTTTCGACGCGACTCGTTATGCAAAAGGTTGTATTCCCATCGCTGAGCTGCGAGAAGAGATGCAGCAAACTATGCACAAGTATTGCTCCGTGTTCAGAACCTGCGATATATTACAACGAGGATGTCGTGAGATGACGCGACTCTTTACCTGCGACTTGCCGGATATATGTGTAGGTGAATTGATCGAAATGTTGCATTTATGTAAGATTGAGTTATAAGGTCTTGAGCTTCTCGACGTTTAATCTGTTTTATCTGCTTACAATATACTGTCTCAATTTTTTCTCATCAAACGATGCCGACATGAACAGAAGAAAGAAAAATATATTAAACTATATACAAATAGTGCGAGTCAGTCTCGCCGATCTGCACATAGAGTTATGCGAACACAGCCTCGTAAATAATTTATCGAGGCATTATAACGAAAATATAAAATAACAATAGATATTACTTGATACGATGCAAGTAGGAGTCAGGAAGGGATAGGACATTATGCATTATGAAAATAGCAATGGTTAAGTGTTAATGGCCGAGTGTCTTCGACGATAAATGGGATCAATTTTCGATACTCAAAATTATAAATTGAACTTTATTTTTCGAATAGATTAGAGAACAAAATTTACTGGACATAAATTAATATATAACAGAAATAAAAGAAATTTTCTGATAATTAATACGTGTCAAGAATTTGAAAGAATTGAAGCTTATAACATATTCGAATTGTTTTAGGTTCAAGACCAATCTTTAATCTGGAACACAGAGCTGGTAGAAGCTATAGAATTACAAAACATGATGTTGATTTGTATGCACATCGTTTACGCGGCCGAAAACAGGAAAGAGTCTCGAGGGTCTCATGCTCGAGATGATTTCAAAGTATTTATATCTTTGTTTAATCTAACATTTAATTCGATCTACGATTGGCTAATATTCGCGACGAAATCCAACGAAAATTATATTTGCAGGAACGAATCGATGAATACGACTACTCGAAACCGCTTGAAGGTCAGAAGAAACGATCATATGCTGAGCATTGGCGCAAACACACACTCACGTGGTCCCGACCAGATGGATCGGTAAGTTATTGGGATTCTCTGTTTTCCTTTATCACTTATTTCACGACATATCAATGCATATTAGCGCCTCGATGGTATACTTTTTCCGACAGAATTATTTTGTTTACCGATAACTTTAGCTTTTTATAGTCAACATTTTTACTTTATACTATTGATTTATTATTAATATTATATTCTTATTATTATATTATAGCGGGAACACAATGATTTTTATTGAATTATTTTTCGATCGTGATTAAATAAAATTAAATAATAAATGTTGGACATTTTATTTTTTAATTAAAAGTGAAATATAAAAGTGCAGCTACATTTGAACCGAATTTTGAAACTTTATCGCCGATTACATTTAAGCTTGCGAGATTACATAACACGATAACCGTGTATTCTTTTTATCAATTGAAATATCAGAAACATTTACACTGATTTACAGATCAGCATTTCTTATCGCCCTGTCATCGACACGACACTAGACGAAACAGAAGCCCAACATGTTCCTCCATCGATTCGAGTATATTAAACGATCATTAAATCCCATTCGATTCTTCCCTTTCTCCTTTTTCGCCCGATTTCTCATCCATTTCCCGTTTCTTTCTTCTAAATTAACATGGCTAATTATTTGTCATTATCAACATTCTTTGTATTGACATAATTGATAATCCAGATACAAACCATGTTCCTCTCTTGAAATCACTAAAACAACGAACCCGCAGATTTTGTTGTTTGTACAAGGCTTCTGTATAATATTTTTACAACTTATCAATACAACGTGTTTATACAACTGTGTCGAATTGATGTTACTGTAATTAATTCCAACCGGAAGCACGGACCTGTCTGTCACCTTATTTTGCATAATCAATTAACGAAACGTATCACTTAATGACGAGGAATCTCGTCCTCCTGCCAGAGTGAAAGCATTTTTCGCATTGTTTACAACCACTATCGGACATTCTAACACGATTAAAAATTAGTTACTCTTGCCCTCGAATATTTTCGGCAAAGAGAAATTATTTCACATCGATATTCGTGAAATCAGATGATGATTATTTGATAAGTAAATAACAGAGTGAAAGATAGCTACTTACGTCGATCTATTCTATTTTTCATGCAGAATTTAATATTCAAAGAGAAGAACATCTCCTTAAATTATACTTTTCAGAATTGTTCTAGAAATAATTACGTTTCATTTCTTGAGTATTTACAAAATAAAAAGCTGTGTTCGATACAAATGATTCTGAATTTAGAAAACAATACCCAATGAAACCAAAGTGTATGTTGTTTAAAACATTCTTATTTTTCCATAAATAAATTTAAAATAAAATATTCGAAACAATTAGAAAAACAAGAATATAACTGATCAAAAACAACGAAGAACAAAGTTTATCTGCACGCAAAAGTTTAATCGAAAATATATCAAATAATTTTACTGTTTGATTGTATCGGATATAAGATGTAATAATAAAATAAAATAATATAAAAGAAAGTATTCGATTTTTATTACACGTACTATTATATTTTTAGAAACTTTAATTAAATTAATAATATTTTATATGTTTAACATATTTATATAATAACGTTTTCTATTGAAAATTTAGAAAATTAACGAATAGATCGTATCTGTAGAACTCATATACGTTTAAACATGAATAGTGAATACTTACACTAGCTATATATGAATCAGTGCAAGCTAATTTGTTTCGTAAACCAACTCCTACATTCCTACACCTACCAATACTTGATCCGCTATTGTGTTGGTAACATCTGACTAAGGTACCTGTATGTGTGACACTATGTGACACCCCACCATACGATGTAAGATTTACCTATGTATATAGAGACGAGCCTACAAAGAATCAACCAATAGGGAAACGAAACATGCGCCGTGCCGCTAACCCTGGAGTACGACAAATCTTTCTCATTTTTTTTTTCTTTCTCCCCGTACTACTGGAAATAAAGCTCGGTTAAACATAGGCACCGTTAGCAGTTGTGTTAACAACCTCATAAAGCGTGAGAATTTTTACGAAATCAATAGCCATGGAATTCGAAACACAAACAATCATAGATTCTAAAGTTTTCTGAAACATCGTAGTATATGCGAATATTTTAAAACCAACTTACGTATGATCGATGTTTCACTAAATAACGAATGGCCAAATTTAAATTTAAGAAAACAACGGCTATATATATAAATATAAATATAAATAGATTTAACTCTCTATTATCAAAGTTCTGCAACTTTCACTAGCATTTTTAATTTATATCGATGCCTACTTGTAGTGGTTTATCAGTAAATTGCATTATTTAGACTTTTTAGTTTAATATTCGTTCTATAGAGCACAGGTAAATGATGTACATCACACAGATTATATCGAGTTACTTTCCCTTTAGAACCCACGCACTCGTATAACTACATAATTCGAAATACCGTTAACACCCCATCGTATGTAAAGTGAAATGAGAACCGCTTGATTTCTTTCGCGGTATCGTTTAATTTTCCCGCCTACGGTTAACTACTATTCGTGACGTTAATTTTGAAATTTCGAGGGACAAAGAATTAATATTAAAACAATTATACGTTAAAAATGCTAAAAACAGACAAAGCGTATGAATGAAAAACAATGAGATTGAAGTAAAAAATTAGTGAGTACCTTACAGATGAGGTTATCTCGTGACGATAGGATTGGCAGCACTGATATTCGTCAGGAAGCTTCCGCCAGTAGTCGGTACTCAACCGACTTGAACACTTCACATCGCCGTGCGAGAAGTGCGGGAGTGAAGTTAACAAATATTAGCATTAGTTGCACGGTGAAGCCGAATCGCGCATTCAATAAAGAGGTGCGCTTGTCATTGTTAATAACAACATTTTTACTTGAACAAGTGACATTATACCGAGATGAGCGGTCTATTGAAGCTGTCGTCTTTACTGGCGAGAAATCTTCCCACAACGACATTGGTAAGCCGATTTTCGTTAAGTTATATAATTTTTAATCTAACAATGATGCACCTGCTATATGATACTCGGTGTTGATCAATTACGTAAGTTTATTAACATGTCTTAACGAATACCTAGATCGATTCTGTCGCAAAATATTTTTCGTTACAAACATCAGTCTTTTGCAACTATCTAAAAGTCGTGAATAAATAAATACTGGAAACACGCGAATTGGAATAATAGTGATTTGAATAAATTCGAGCTAGACAAGAGAACGTTTAGCAGACGATTCTAACGTCGAATGTCTTTTCTTAGCGCACTTCTTTCATTTCGTACGCGCCACCCCACAATAGCCGGCCTACACAATAATCATGATTTTCACTGCAAAGTAGGTAACAATGATTCTAATTTCCGTTATCTTCACTAAACAAATATTTTTTGATCTATTCTTCACCTTGATATCGACCCTAAATACGTGACAATGAAAACAATTGCTGTATCTTACTTTAGAATTTAATTATAATTGCGGATAAACTAGCGGCACGGGAAGCTGACATTAGCGCGAAATTACACTCTTTAAATTATCATTTCATGTGTTAATTCATTAACTTTACCGTCTTCGAATTTCTTTGTCTTTAAAATAAATAAAAACGTAATAGATCTGTTTTAAATAATTACTTGGTTTTGATTCCATTAATTTGTTTCGTATTAAATATTCAATTTCATAACCGCTACTCTTTTCAACGTGACTTTAGTATGATAAAAAGTGTATAAGGTTGAAATTTAAATGCAGTATACCTAGTATAGGATAAAAAGCTTATCGCCAACATATCATTTCTCTTAGCCTCCATATGGTAAATGATGTTCATCGAGTAATACAGCTCTATTCTATGGCCTCATTGTGAAATCATTTACAATTCGATAAGGATAATTATTTTCCGGTATATAACGAGTTTTTAATCATTTGTATGATCCATTCAATAAATAATAGCCCATTAATATATTTAAGTACATTTCGATAAAATTATACGAAACGCAATTAACCTTGTTTATGATACAGACAATCACGCGTCTTAATTAATTATATAATTTTACATATCATTATTATATTTCTATCACAATACTAGCAAACTATTATTATCATAACAAATTTTTAAGAATTATTGTAAATTGGGTTTATTTTTATGTATCTTTAAAAAAATTAGTCAAGATGTAGTCCTATTACAAAAAATATTATTCGAGATTAAATCTTCGGTCAAATATCATTGATGTCGCAATGTCACTAAAAATCAGTATATCACGAGTGACATGTTACGTATTAAACTACGGCCAAATTATTTATTAAATCGAATTGTGTTTTATAACGATTTAAACAATGTCACCTTACTTTTTTCAATTCAGTTTCTAAAACTGTTTCGTGTTTTATAAATAGAGTATTGATGCAATGTGATTATGCTATATATATGTATAGGTCCATACATACACACACTTGCTATGTACAGACACTACAGATATAAGATTCAGTCATGATTTTGTTTAATTATGACGTATGATATCTATTTGTCCTAACCAATCTTTTTATTATGTTTTCATGTTATTTCAGAACAAATTTGGATTACCTGTCATTACAAATCGCAAACTGCATTATACACCAAATAGCAAGGCTGCAAAAATCTCAGACAATATTTCTAAGCATTATCCATTAATAGATCATACTTATGATGCTGTTGTTGTGGGTGCTGGTGGAGCAGGATTGCGCGCAGCCTATGGCTTGGTTGCTGAAGGATTCAAAACAGCTGTCATTACTAAACTGTTTCCTACAAGGTCACATACTGTTGCTGCTCAAGGAGGTATCAATGCTGCTTTGGGTAATATGGAGGAAGATAACTGGCAGTGGCATATGTATGACACAGTTAAGGGATCCGACTGGTTGGGTGATCAGGATGCTATTCATTATATGACACGTGAAGCACCAAAGGCAGTCATTGAATTAGAGAATTGTGGCATGCCTTTCAGTCGAACTACAGACGGTAATACTATTTATAAAATATAGCCAATGTTGTATGTTTCATATAAAAAGTAAATGTATCATTTTACATTTTGCACGAATCATAAATATATTTTAATACAAATGAAAAATTTTATTATATATGAAAAATTTGACTCTTCTTAATAACAAGTTACATGGTAAGTAAAGTTATCAAAACACCAATTGGTTATAAATACAATCAAATTTATATAACTGATTGTATAGTATTTATGAACTCATATCCGACATATCTTCACTCGTATTTGTGGCTGTCGTACCAGAAGAGATCGATTCATTATCTGATTCAGTATTACTTTTATTCTTAATAGATATTTTTGGTTCCTGTAATTAAAATATATTTAACTATACTATAATAATACTATATATATAGTTTATATATATAATATATAGTATAATAATAATAATATAACTATACTATACATATTGTGTAAGAGAACAAAAGTTTTAATTATTTTAAGCAAATAAAATATTAACCTTTTTCTTTCTTTCGCTCTTGCCATTTTTCTCTTGTTTTTGTGTATCTTCATTCTTTGGTTGTTCTATGTTTGTATTAATAACGTTATTTATGTTTTCAATCTTTTGTCGATTTTGCTTTTTATTTTTAATATTCGTAGCTGCCTTTATATATGGTTGTTTCTCTTCAAAAGGCATTTTCTTCCATCTTTCACCAGCTATCTGGAATATTTTTGTACTTCTGACACCAGTAAGATTCTGCAATATAATTTTTTTTTATTAATAAGCAAAGATAGAGATAGATCTTTTATATACTTAATTACTTGTCTGAAGTCCTGAACAAAATTTATGAAAGCATTTGAACTTATCCATTGTTTAGAATTCTTACATGGTGAACGAGAACGAGAATGGGTTCTTTGATTTGAACTATACAAATATTAAATATAAACAATAATTGTTTATATAATGATAATTATTTAATTAATTTATAACAAATCAGTTATAAAAATAACTACAAGTGTACAAATTACTTATTTGACTTCAGTCTATAATTTGATTCAGATTCTTTTATTTTTTGAATCTGGTTATCTGTTTTATGCCTTTCATTTTTGCCATTCTTTTCAGCAGATCCATTATAATTTTGCTTCTGTTTTATATTTTTATCCATAGTTGAAATCCATATAATTTGTAATTTTTCAATGTTTATAACAATACCTAAGCATTATTTACTCACGAATCTGTTATTCTAAAGACATCACAATTTATAACTATTAAAAACAGTATTGATAAAAATTTATAATTGACATTTAAAAATAACAAATCATATTTTACGGTTGCCATGTATCGTAGTTGCAAGTGATATAGTGAGGTCGTAAATTAAAACGTAAAACATTAAACGGTGATATCGATTGATCTAGCCGCACTCAGGGCCGTATGCATCCTGTGACTAGGGTTGCCAAAGAATTCTTTACCGCCAACATACCTACTTCAAAGGAAGAAATAATTCTGAGTTGGTATTATACAGCCCTGAACAAGGGTTCAGCCACAACTCGAGCTCCTTATCTCCCCTTAAATGTCTCAATTTATGACCTCATTATGTCATTTACAGCTGATATCTAGGTATTGTTGTATTCCTACTGGTAATGCGAACATGCTTATTTGTTGTGTAGTTTTAATTTCAGAATGATATTTGTAATGATAAAAGTCAAATTTACAGAATAATCGAAAATATTAATCATAAAAAGGTGACCTTATTATGTATATGTAGTATCAAAAGAAAAATTTTCCTGATATAATCATTCCTATTTTAGGCAAAATATATCAACGTGCTTTTGGTGGACAATCCCTGAAATTTGGGAAAGGTGGTCAAGCTCACAGATGTTGCTGCGTAGCAGACAGAACAGGTCATTCTCTACTTCATACATTATACGGTCAATCATTAAGCTATGACTGCAACTATTTTGTCGAATACTTCGCTCTGGATTTACTAATGGAGGATGGAGAGTGCAGAGGTGTGATTGCTCTTTGTTTGGAGGATGGTACACTCCATCGTTTTCATGCTAAAAACACAGTACTAGCAACTGGAGGCTATGGTCGTGCATATTTTTCTTGCACATCTGCTCATACATGCACTGGTGATGGCACTGCAATGGTATCTAGAGCCAATTTGCCTAACCAGGACTTGGAATTCGTGCAATTCCATCCTACTGGTACAAAATATTGTGTAAACATTGATTTGATTTCTACATTCGTTCATGATATATTTATAAAATTATTTATTATTTTAGGAATATATGGAGCTGGTTGCCTCATCACAGAAGGCAGTCGCGGTGAAGGAGGCTATCTCGTTAATAGTGAAGGTGAAAGGTTTATGGAACGTTATGCTCCAGTCGCGAAAGATTTAGCCTCTAGGGACGTTGTATCTAGGTCTATGACTATAGAAATCCGAGAAGGCAGGTAAGTCGTATAAATATACACATACATATAGAGTATTCTGAAATCATATAAAAAGTGGCAATACATAATTTCTTCGAGGCAAAATAAATGGAAAATTCTTTTACCCTCTGCACTGAATATCATTATACAATTTGTTACTATTTATATTAAACATTTAAATAATTTCTCTACTAAGTAATTGTGCAATCTTAAAAATCCTTGTGATAAAATCAAATAAAAACTTGAGTTTAGTCCAAGTTTATAAAAATAAATATTTATATTTATAAAAATTTATATTTATTTATATTGATTTATTTTATTTCGTCGTGTAAAAATTTAAATACACTAACTGCATAATTTTTCGATAGCTTATAAAAGAATTATATGAGATTAACGATGATTTTATCAATATAACTTAATTTTATTTAGAGGTGTCGGTCCAGAGAAAGATCATATCTATTTGCAACTCCATCATTTACCACCTGAACAGTTAGCAGCAAGGCTGCCTGGTATTTCAGAAACAGCAATGATATTTGCTGGAGTTGATGTAACAAGAGAACCTATTCCTGTTATACCTACGGTACATTATAATATGGGTATGTACCCAGTTTTCATTAAAAATTTTGATTCTAAAAGAACGACACATTATTAAATGTTAAAAGTACTATAAGCTTATTACATAACAATTTCATATTACTAAAAATTTAATTGTATAGGAGGGATACCTACAAACTACAAAGGTCAGGTTCTAACAAGAAAAAATGATCAGGATACAGTTGTGCCTGGACTATATGCCTGTGGAGAATCAGCTAGCGCATCTGTTCATGGTGCCAATCGTCTTGGTGCAAATTCATTATTAGATTTAGTTGTGTTTGGTCGTGCTTGTGCTAAAACAATCGCAGCGGAAAATAAGCCGGGTGACACTATTGGTCCTCTGAAACCTGTTAGTAACATGTTTTTGCAATGATTATCGGTTAATATAATGCAAAAAGCGATTATTGTGATTAATACATGTTTTAGAATGCTGGAGAAGAAAGTGTAGCAAATTTGGATTGGGTTAGAAATGCAAATGGCAGTATTTCTACGGCAGAATTGAGATTGAGCATGCAGAAAACTATGCAAACCCATGCAGCTGTGTTCAGAACAGCTGAAACATTACAAGAAGGTAGAAATTCAATAGAAAATTTAATTTAGAATTGTTGTCGAAATATTGTAAATAGCGATTTAAAGCTAAAATATTTTTTAATTCTCTTAGGGTGTCAGAAGATGTCTGCTTTATACAAAAAGTTGAGCGATCTGAAGGTGTCAGACAAATCTATGATATGGAATTCTGATCTTGTAGAATCTCTTGAATTACAAAACTTAATGATTAATGCTATGCAAACAATAGTAGCTGCGGAAAATAGGAAAGAAAGTCGTGGGGCTCACGCACGTGAAGATTTTAAAGATAGGATCGACGAATACGATTATAGTAAACCGATAAAAAACCAGAAGCCCAGATCATTAGACGAACATTGGCGAAAACACACACTTACAAAAATCAACCCCCGAACAGGCGAAGTAAGTATTGAGTTATATACAAATTATATTCGTTTTCTTGTTAAATAACTTACTAAATTAAACTAATTTTTCAGGTATCTATTGATTTCAGACCAGTCATAGATAATACTCTAAATAAACAAGAATGTGCGACGGTTCCACCTGCAATTCGTTCCTACTAGAATTCTGTTCGAAGTAAATATATAATTTTAGCCTGCCCTAGTCTTTTAATGAAATTTGTTCATGGTTATGTATTGTAAAATTGTCCGTACAATTGTTTAATTTTTGTACAGGACGGAACGATCGACAAGCAGAAGTTACCAATATCCTATCATTACAATGCAGCAACTTTATTTATTACTGCACGTGAACCATGTCGTACACCAAAGTGTAATTCTTGTCAATACTTGCACGCGTTGCAAGCAAGATTAGTTGTCCTTGTAGGATAATGGTGCTGAGATTCTCTTTATTATTTCAAAGAAGTGTTTGATCGATCTCTTAGCAAATCAGTGCTGCGTTTATGTAAACTAAATAGTAAAATATTTCAGCGTGATTTAGGCAGCAAATAATTTCACGCACAGATCTTTTAAGGAGGAATGTTGCCCTTACCTCTATGCAGTCTTTTCAGTATTTGTCTTTGTATAATTCTCAGTCGGAGTAATGTCTTTTTCTACCGAATAGTTTTGCAAATTGTACCCAATAATGTTAAGAGCTATTTAATGGAGATATTTTGTACGATAATTCATGAGCTAATACTCTCTAAAAGTTGTACAGAAAAAGTATGCCACTTTCAATGCGGCTATATACTTAAAGTTCACAGGTCAATATAGAAACAGTCTTAATTAAAGAGCAACAACTAGACTTAATGTGTTTGTGATCAAAACTTCCCAGTATTTGATATTTGATAGTAAAATTCGTTCTTCTCTGATATAGCATAATTTTGTCCGTGTTTTTAGTTTGAAGTGCTTATTTCAGTACTTATTTCAGCATATATAGTATGGTTTGTATCTTCTTTAGTGATCAATCTGTTTCTACGTTGGCTGTTAGAGCAGTGTATTATTTTTATCGTACTATATATTTCATGAAATATACAAATAAGTGATCTTGAAATAAGAAAGTGCATAAACAGAATAATGTACTTTGATATAATTCAATATGAGTGGATATGCTACACAGCATGATAAAAAAATGTACATAAAATTGTCAATAAAAGAGAAACCTTCCTACACTCCTTTTTATTCACTATATTATTTTTATTAAAAATTATTCTGCTGCGTAAATTATGCGTGTCTTGTATATGTACAATTTTACTTTTCCTATGTTTAATTATTGTGTTGTATATATATGCTTGTGTTTATTTATTGTTATTTTGTGTTTATAAATAACACCAACTTTTTTTTTGACGAATATCGTTTATTAAACCCATAATAATAATTTTAATGTTTTGGTCATAAATAAGAATTTTATGGATTAAATAAAAATTGCTACCAAACGTTTTTTTCTAAAGCATTAAACTAAAGTTTGCAGTTAGGCTAATACTTCAGAAAATGTTCACGAGTTACAGTTTAATTTAAAATGAGCATGAACTTGATGAATATGTTCTCACATACGAAATATTACACCATCAAGAAATATACAGATATGTTCAGAAAAGAATCGTGTATAAATTATAGAATCATTTCACGAAAACCAATATTAGAAACATTTCGGTGAGCGGTTTAAGTAATTAATGAAATAGTATAAATTCAATAAAATTATTGGCACCAACATAAATGCTTCTCTTTGATCGTTTTTTCCATATAAGCTACATGGACATTACTTAGCTAAAACGCAGTAGAAACATGTTATTACGCGGAAAACAGTAGAGAGTGACATTTATTTAGCTACTTTTATCCTGACAAAGCTAAAATCGTATTTTACAATAAAACTGTTGTTCATACGGTTGTTTAAAATTGGAAATTTTTTCCATTGGAAACGCGGTATATTTTTAACTCATAAAAAGATGTTTAATTCACATTTATTAGCTTTCTATACCGATTGATTTTTTCGCAGTTCTGCTTCTTAGGTTAATTTTTGTGTTTCTTGGCACTTGGCATCAACATTTTAAAGTGCAATTGCAAACGAAGACGTATTTTATTTAGTATAATATACAGAAGTTTCTATATCTCTGTGAAATCAATTTTTTACCACTCTATACATATTTCCATCGTATACAATAGAAACTTTCCATTTATAATTTAATGGTATAGGTCTATGATGTTAGATTGATGTGAAGTTATGGATTAGGTTAATTAATTTTGTCTGAAGTTAATACGTCTTCAAATTTTAGATAAATCCTTCTTGCGCGTTATATTGCAAATTCCTCTTAATTATCAAGCAATTATTTGAATATAATGTACATTATTTTCAAAAAAGTTATAGTTTTCAATTAAAATTTAACTTCTAATTTTGATTCGGTAAATCTAATAATAAATACATATACCATTCTTTCAGATATTAATCTTTCCATTTCATATCTTTTAAACTACACTTTGATTCAAGATACTAACTTTTTACAAATTGATCTAATAAGAGAAATTCATTTTGCTTTGGAATCTCGTAAAATGGTACTTAAATCTCGAACGTTGTGCATTTTTTCGAGACCAAATTTACATTAGCTAATAAAGAAAAGTCTAAAATGTAGTTTTTCGTTACAAACTAAACGTGAGAATACTTATTACAGATCCGTAAAACCGTGACATACACGCATGTGCGCGCATTTTGGAACTACTTATTCACGCTCTACTACCATTTTGGATAAGTATTTTCTCGCTACTTTTGTCAAAATATAGCAATGTTTCATTGTAGCGAAACATGTATAAAAACTTATGTATTGAATTCAAACAACGGTTGCATCAATATTTATCGATTAACAAAGATATCCGCTAACCGATCACTACTAACGAAATGTAATTACAGCCTTGATTAATTCCTCCAAAAAGCACACAGCTGTACCAATTTGTCAGTCAATTGTTTCTGAGAGGCGAAACCATTTTAATTATTAACTTAATTAAAGGTCCAGCAGCTAATATGTATTTCCAATGAAATGCGATTCAAAATTTTGAGTAATACAAAGAGATCGAACGTGGTATTGTATCATATTTCTTGATTTATCAAGAAGCAATCGTCAGCAGCGAAAATTCCACGCAGTAGCTCTTCGCCTTTTTAAACCCAAATGACTCTTGAATTCACGATGATGATGAAGAGGGTGGCCTTCGCTTAAGCTCTCAGAAGATTCTTCGCTAATCGACCATTCATGGTAATGCATCGTTAAACAGGAAGCCATGGGAGAAGAACGGGTTTCACTGTTCGATGTTGTCCGTTCCGTTCTCGCTCCTCAGGAACATAATGTATCATTTATACATCCAAAATCCACATTCACACATTTCTGACTCGCACAATGGTAGTGGGGTGACGCTATATGGATGGTGATGGATTAAGTCTTGTGCATGGTTGACGGTACACGACGACGTCTCTCTATGCATTTGCTGCTGAACATCATTCACGATGTGGCTCGTAACTTTTCCAACGCGGGCACCAATGGCTCCTCGATGGAAGGACCGCAACTCAATCCACATTCACCAATCCATCTTGCTTTGCCACTGGCGTGTGACTGTAAAATAAAAAATTTATTTTTCTATATTCTTGATTCATTCATTTTATTATACTACGATGATTTATAATAGATAAATATTTTACTTAATCACAGAAAGACAAATATGCTACGTCGTTCAATGCTATGGAATTTTTGAAATTATAGTGGGCACATATAGTAACTATACGTACATATGTAATACTTTTTATGACAAACAGTTACGTTATTATAGTTATACGCCATTTTTAATATACCGATATCAATTGCAATTTCATTAGCCTTAATTGTTTATAGAAATAGTTACGATATAATTTATAGAACTTGTATACTTTCTGATAAAAAGTATCTTATAGTTCTTATATTCTTAAAATATCTATTTTTTTAGAAACTCATTTTGTGTACTTAAAATTTTGTATTTATTATTTTGTATTTTGTACATTCTTTGTTTATGTAGCTATTTACGTCATGTTCATTCTTCGTTATATTCTTATATACAATTTCTTGAACTTTAGTTATTGATTAAAAAAGGAGCTAAAAAAGGTTTATTGCTTAAGCTCAGCATTTATCGATTCCTTCGCATAACCAACTTTTACAGCTTATCGCGAACAAGGCAGTGGTTAATACGACCTTCATGGTAATACGGGGCTATTATAGATGTCATGCGGAAAATCGATAAGAGTACAACTGCTCGTCTCACAGCTAATATCCAACGTCTGATTAAAACATAAAAATTTTTTTATATTAATTCTTTGTCGAGACGCGCCTAACTAACATTATTAAATATGCATGTAGCTTTGAAACTGATGACAAATTGCATATAATTGTCATTAATTTCATTCAAAATAAAAATTTATTTATTTTTCTAAACGAAGCCGATTTTCATTTCTTATTTTTGCGCCAATGAGTCTTCATTTTACGGTGTTTAAAGAGTACACTATGGTTAAGAGAAGAAATAGATATGTACCATAGTAAGGTCGCGTTTCCACGAGGTGCGACAACGTCCGTCACAAAGTGGACACGGCCGCTGAAGGGAATAGCCGCCGCATTCGCTGCAGTCCAGAGAGACATGTTCTTCGCTCCACGAAACTCCACATCTATAAATAAAAAACGCCTATGATGAAAAAATTTATAATGTTTTAGATTCAAATAAAATACACGTATTGTAATAGATACACACAAGACGTACCAATTTCTTTGGTATTTATAATGTGGAAAAATATAATATCATAAGATAGAAATAATCTGCTTGTCTTCTTTCTGTTAATCAAAATACTAGAAATTATTTAATATCAAACGTACGTTACGTTAATCGAAAAAAGTAACTCGATTGGATAATATAGTCTCTTGATATCCTATTTCTATAATTATAAAATCATAAGGTGGAAGTAATTGTAAATCCAATAGGTTACTAAAATGTCTTAAGTTCAACTGCATCGCGCGAGCTCTTGAGTACGTACGTATAGTAATACGAAAGATAGATATATATTTCTAAATTTATACGAACTAGATATTAGGTTGTCTCAGAAATTCCTTTCGTTTTATAAGCAAATAATAGATGTACAACGCTGCATTTGAAAAAATTACATATATATTAGGAATATTGAATTTTTAAGACAGATACATCTTTAAAAATAATAAAGTTTAAAAAAACGGCAATAAAATTGAGAAAGTTCTAGAATTTTACAAGGTCTGATTTTCAACCAAATCTACCATTTTGAATCATTCACACCAAAGTACCAGTGACGCAACAATCAAATTCTATTGGAATAACGGATTTCAAGAGTTACGGAGTTTAAATCGGATTTCTCTATGGCATTTGATGCGCCTAATACGCGACCAACATCTAAAACATATTTAATCATCGGATCATGTCGGATTCTATTACCGATCTATTATTATCGACTCGACGTCAGGACAACAGTTCAACTTTGCTTAGCCAATTACAAATCGTTCTCAGGATCCTTGCTGTTCGCGCTAATCGTACAAGCGTACGTTAATATACCATATAAAGCGCGGTCTTAACCTCTCTCAGTACTCGATCGTCGAGCGAAACGACAGAAATCGCGCATACAGGATGATTTTAAGACGATTACAAAAGTCAATAGCCTAACGAGAGCGTATAATTCCTAGTTTATATTAAAAATTGTACGAGGAATGACCCGGTCAGGTGCATTATTTCTGATAGCTTCTACTGTTCAGCTAACTACAACATTTATCAATTTCTCTCGTTTAACGTGGAAAAGTGTAGTGCGACTATATATGTTACTTTTGACGTAACAGATAAGTAACTATCAAATTTCATACACCATTTTCTTGCTATTGTTGACATACGCGTTTGACGCAACCTATAATTTTAGTGTATTTTAATTAAACAGATGCTCACGATCTTTTAACGAATTATAGATCAAATTTTGATTTCTAACATTTTGATATATTTAAGTTGGATTTAAAACAGTTTGATTTTTATATCTTTAGATTTTTATATTTTAATGTATTTTGAAAATACCTATTTTTTTTTAGAAGTAACGTCCTTATGCTTCAAGTTTTAACGATGGAAAAGTATTCGCTACTAAGATCTACTTCTGAATAATTCGATCGGTTAAATTTTATAATGAAATCTTCTTAAATTGTAGATGAAAATTTATCATCAAATGTAGATATGTAAAAGTTTCGAGTTAATTTGAATTTCATATTCCCAATTCTAGATTGTTCGTTTTCAAAGTTTATACAAAAAACTTCTAAATTATCTCTAGATCAATCTATCGTAATGGAGTTTGTTAAGATTTTTTTTTTAATTACTTTGTTGTAACGTGCATATAACGAGAAAAACAATAAAAACGAAGAAGAGCATGAAATTAATTTCTTTTTAAACGAAAATTTCTTACTTCTTATTTATTAACTATAACTGTAGCAGAATTAGTTTTCATACGCAACTCTGCGAGACAAATTTATGATTTAGAACTGAATGGAAACTCACGTGAAGCAGGAGTTTAGTTGAGCACGAAGTTCCTCGATGGTAAGGATCGTGTCCTGATACTGAGGATGAGATCCTTGAAGGCCATCGTCGACGCTCCCGCATGAACTGTGACAGGATAAAGAGATATTGCTCCTAAAAAAACAAAATAAATGCAGATTTTTAATACAGAGTGTACCGGTTTCCTTACTAATGTGTATATACTTAATTTAATATAAACTATATAGCTATTATACTTATTATAAATATAGCTATCAAAATGATTGGACTTTTATTGCTTCTTTCAAATATTAAATTTCCATTTACATTGTCATCATTTTTACATTTTAATTACACTTTTAAACAATTCGCACGAAATAAGTTAGATAATCACAATTATATAATCACTCTTTTATCCTGGTATGAATAAACGGCTTTACGTAACGAAGGAAAGAATTTCAAAGAAAGATTAAAGTCATCTCGTTAAAGATCACTCTATATAAACACGAATTGTGAATTTCAATCAAGTTTTGCGCTATTAATACGAAAAATAAAGACAGTATATGCAGAAGGAAATCTTTTCCGTTAAAAGCATTTTCAATGCCATATATCCTTCCTATTGAAAAATACACGGAACTTATAACATGGCACGATTTATCAAACGAGCATAGGTAAATTATATTTTTTAAACTAAAATAGACTGTCAAGTATGATTCAACTAAATCGAAAGGCTGTCCTTGAAGATTATTGTACGTTAAACCCGGAAGGTGTCACATTAAAGTTATTTTTTCTTGCAAGTTTTTACCAATCGTTAGGACGTTCACTGCTCACGTCAATCGATAATCAGTATACTTTACATAAGCCTCATTCGAAAGATAAGTGTTTGCCTTTCTGGCTGACAGTTGAAATATATGAAATATATGACCACTACTTGTAAAGAATACAGCAATTAATTATAAACTAAGACACCAAATAAAAACTAATCCAATTTTTCTTCGCAAGCTCTTACACTTGACAATTTGTCAATTAAAATATAAACTTGTTCACAGGATTCTGCGAAGAGTGTTTCTTAATCGTCCAATTTAATAAAGGAAAAAGGAAGAACTAACAGATAATGAAAATTGATTCATATATCGAACAATAGGCAATTGAACAAGAGTATCAACTGAAACCTTCCATCCCGCTTATCGTGTTTTGAGTTGTTCATTTAACTAAATCACGATCGTGTGATGATTCCGAACATTCGAGAAAATGGAAAATTGGTGGAACAAAAGAAGTAGGAAGAAGGATAATCCACAAAGCATGGATGCATATATATGTATGTTAACATACGCAGCATGGAAATCAGGAAGAAAAACGTTCCTTTCACGTGATAGTAACGTGAACGAGCGCGTAATAAGCGCTCGTATAAGTTTATGCGCATATGTGAAAGAATGACGTGCAAATCTCGGAATCGGTAAATCGAGCTCTACTGTTTTTTTTTCCTACCGTGAACTCATATAGACTCTAACACTTCAGAATCTTTCAAGGAATCCAGGAGAAAAAAATAAGATGGAAACTGGATAAAACTAGAAAACAATTGTTTGCATTTTATGCGAAGATTGGTTGCAATATTGGGATGACTCGTTTGAATATAGGTCATGTTTCTGGCGTCACGTGACGTATGAGAACCACTTACATGAAATTACAGTTGATCAAGAATAAATGAATTTAATTGACTCTGAAAATGGTTTAAAGCGCCGTTATTATTTAATAAACAGAGTAACTATGTAATAAAAACTTAAATCATTGTCTTTGGTATACCTAAGGTTTATGCTAAAAATATTCATACGTTTTTAAATGCAGTAAAATATAAAGAATAAGACGTATCTCAAGGTCAAATATTATTTTTTTCTTATGTTCTTTATAAAATGTGCGAACCATTTATCTTTTTATCAACTCGTACGAATCTTAAAACAATAGACATGTAGTCATTTTACGATACTAATCGTGTAAATATAAATCGGTATAATCAATAAGATGAATCGATAAGAATATAAGATAAAAATATACGAGATACGGACGTTTTATAATTTAGGTATTGTTACTTTCTTAATTTATGCTTATCAATAACAATTCTTGAACTGTTACGACGTTCCGATTCAGATTTTTCCTACCGAAATTACATTTTAATTTATGACGTATACATTTCAAACGTATTAAGGCTAACAAATTTTTGTTAATTTACATACAAAGCAATTATGGAAATGTAGTCATTTGATTCCATTTCAATCATGAAATATTAGGTTGTCCCGAAAGTTTCTTTCCTTTTGTAAGGAAATAATAGACGCACAACCTCTTTTCGCGCCATATTATTTTATTCGGTCATGCACGATCCATTTTCTTCTATTTCTATTATTACGATCATACACGATTCGACAAAAATAATATAAAACAGAAAATGTGGTGCATCCGTTATTTCCTTACAAGACGAAAGAAACTTTTTCGGACAACCTAATATGTTCATTAACGAGCCTCTCGAATATTACGTTAATGTATCGACGGGGGATTCTCGTAAGTATTTTTTTTTTTTTTTTTTTTTTCTTATCTTTCTTACACTGCCACGACGATCTAAGACGTCAGATTAATCTATTGACTTACGGTGTAAACTCCGTACTGTTCGCGTTTCTTTCGAGGCTATTGCATTCAGAGAGACCAATACAAACAAAATCGTCTCGTATCATCGACTGCTCTTTGAACAGTGTGCACGTGGAACGAACTTACACATGTAACTCGCTCGTTAAACGGGAATCAACGTGGCTGTGTAAACTGACGGATCAAACGTCTGTCCCTCTCTCTCCCTTGCGCAGCAAGCTCGAGAATTTCCGGCTGGCGCCAAGTATTAATTAATCGCGATGAAACTAAGTAACACACTGTGAAATTCTTCATGGTATATACCATCGTACGGATACAAGTCTTATGAACTTCTGAACAAAACTATGCACGAAGTTAAGTAAAAGCGTTTAATGTCACGAGTTAAAATAGTTATAGCGGTAATCTTAACAAATTTGAAATTGAATTTATAAGGATGTTGCAACCGAATGCTTGTTTAGTGAATTCTCGAGTTGGAAAATTTACGTGTGGATATCATTTCTTTTAATTTACTTCTCCTCGTTACCTTTCGAAATGTTCTTGGAAAATAGTTTACCAACTACATTTCGTTTGGCATTATTTAACGTATCAACGAAAGTTACACGAAAATACTCATATTTAATAATACCCAAAAAATAAAGAATTCACAAACGACCCAAATAATTTAATTGCTGCTTGAAAAAGTAGTCGTGTCTTACAAGCAAATCAGATCCGGATCTGAATGTCGGTCGAGGTTTCTCTCCCTGTATACTCCGTATACTCGAATAATCTGTCAATAACGGTCTTTCACAATTCCTACTGCATGCGCTTGAATCAGCAATTTGGATATGAAAATAAATTCAAAAATTTAGAAAGATGGATAAAAGAGAAGAGAAAAGATCGATTTTCCCTGAACATTTAAAATTCTATTTTGGAACATTTTTAACATTCATCGATTCTCTAGTATATTTATAAGTTGCTAGTATTTTTCCTTGCATAACGTAAATAACCTGTATTAACATTCATAGGAATTCCGCGGAAACTGATTTTCATCTTCTCCTTGTCCAGATAATCCAATCAAGAATATCTTCCAGATATTATTGGTAACGAAGTTTTCGATTTGGTTCCTTAGCTTCTTCTACGAACTATCGATTCGTATAATCCTTCTATGTCTCTCGTTTTATGAACCTAATCTATCCCTTGATGTTAAAAATTGACACGACGGTAAAAGGTCGATATAACAGAAAGATAAATGGCTAAATTTGCAAAGTCCGTTATAGAGAACAGAAAACATAAAAGAATTCGATCTTTGTAGCGTCGGGCATAAGATTGTTCGAATCGTTCGGAAATAACAAAACAATGTATAGCACACACATGACTCTTTTACGTTTACCGCAGCGTGTTACAAATTGATACAAGGCTGCACGAGAGCTAAACGTCGGAAAATATATTTTACTCCTAGACATCCAAAAAATGAACTGCAACAATGATACGTACGAAACTATGCAATACTTTAATAGTCTCGGAATAAAACGCAACAGAACAATAGTATCGGTTCAAATCTAGCGTTTGTTACGAGTGATCCGGCAATTTCCTTTACTAAAGTCGTCCTTCGTGGTTTCCTAGTACAGTAGCGTAAGAGGTACAGATATCGTGGCCACGTCGTTGTATTATGCAAAAACGAGAGAGAGAGAGAGAGAGAGAGAGAGAGAAAGAGAGATACGATTTCTACGAACAACATACCGCTAATAATTCTGTAAACCGACCTATGCGATTCTTTTACTGATTCTGTTGTTTTCAACGTAGGAATGTATGTATAAATACAGCATGTTCGGTTTAAAAACACGTTGGCTATTTTTTTGAGACATTAAGAATACAGATAAATTTTGCATGTGATATTTGTTTGATTTGATAGGGGAATATTGAAATTAATATTTGGTAGAATATTCAAATTTGTATTAAATTCGTATTTAAAAAAAAATCATGAAGATATATGTGAAAATCGTAAAACGAAATTCGATATCGTATTGTCATTCCTGTTGGTTTTGTATAGCTGAAATGACACTTTTGGAATTTGTCATAAGATTATAACACAACAAACGTTTCTTGTTCGAAGGTGTACAAATTCCACTTTCTTTTTAACATTATGATATGGTAAATATCCTATACCTCTTACAGCAATTATATTATCGTATACGAACTTTCGCCTTGATAAACTATACTTTCCTACAATTATATCCGAGGTACTTGTTAAGAATAAACTCTTTCCTTTATTTTTAAGTCACTATGAGAAAACAAAACTTTCTCCAGCTTTACAATATAATGATGTCAATAAGTAAAAACATATTCATATGCCTCAAGTTCGTTGTGTTTTCATCTACATCATAATTAAAAGATACATATATGTACATATGTATGTATATTCAACCTTGACTAAATAGATTATTATTCAAATTTATATTTCACGAATATTTTTGAGTTTATTAACATTAATAAAGGTAAGTAGTTTCATTCAAAACCGACGATTGATGTCAAAAATATTTATAAGGGAAGAATTATATGAATATACTCAAACTGCATATGTACAGTATAGGCACGTATATCATTAGGTGGAAATCAGAAACATTATTGGTCGCCTGGCTATGGCTGACTCACCAAAAAATTGGCGATGGTAAAAAGTGGATGGAAACGATGCCACAAAGACGTAGTCGTTTTGAAAATGTATCGGTTCCCATTTCCACGAACATAAATTAGAAAAGATTTAGAACCAGACGAACAAATACAAAAACCTTATACATTCCTCATTTTTGTAAACTTATCAGCAATTGTTTTGTCTAAATAAATAGATTACATATAAACATATTTGTCTCTCCTATACTTTGCCCAATTATGTTTCTCATAAAATACGACGAAGAAAAAGTCGCAAAGCAACTCACCCATGGCGAGAAAGACTCTCAGTAGCTGGTTGCACGGATGTGGTTACAGACATGTTGTTATTTTGATGCGTTACAACTGCAATAGAAAGAGAATCCACATTAATTAACATATACCCAAGGAATAATCAAGGACGCGAAAGAAGGGAATCCCCGAGAGAATTCCACAATATGTAAACAAGGCTCGCTAGAAATCCGTCGGTAAGAAAGGAAAGGTCTTCAAGTCGACGAACGAATATAGTAATGTGGAACACACGAACGCGAATTGCGAAGGACATCCACGGATAAGTTTCACCGTCGATCTCTCACCTTGGCACGAAATAGCCACTTTTACTTTCCCCGTGAGAAAAGAAAGCCAAACGATCGCAGTACACGCTCTGAATCCTTTATTTTGACCAATCCGAGTTTCCACAACGTAATAGATTATGTAATTTGTTTTACAGCCATACTACTTCCTTGCGCGGAAACAATTTCTTTGTCAATAGAACAGTGCAGGTATCGCATACGGTGTAGAATGATATGTTAATGTTTTTATAAAACTACAATTTTTAATTACAGAGAAATTAAATATGTGCATAAATAATTAAATATATGAATAAATAACAACGTGAAGTTTGAGTATTATGTAATATATGAGTAATAATGAGAATTATATACGGATGAATAATTTTGGTGATACAATAGAAGTCGAGATAATGCAAAGAAAATCTGTATAAATATAGGAGAACGAGCAAATAGAATTTAAAATACTTAAAAAAATAATTTGATATATTTTGTGCTCTTGTGTCTTTGCTACTGTATTTGCTTCAAAATGTTAACCATGTTAAAAGTTGTTATATTATGCGATAAAAAAATCAATGTAGAAAGGTCTTTATAACGGCAATAATTATAAAACAAGATCCCAGTATCGATACAAGGTCATGAGGGAATGCCAAGGATTTTATCATTGACACACTGACAATGCGTGGTGGATTTCATTATCAAACAGCCACGCAAGTACCTTGATTTATTTTTAGAAAAGAAAATCGAGGTAAAAAAATTGGTAACTTACTCGATGCCATTGAAATAAAACCGATGATTTCCCTTTAAACAATCAATTCTAAAATATTTTACTTTGGTAACGGTAATACTTTTAAGCCTGTGACTCATAACTCGCTCGAAATAAAACACCGACTTCATTATACGATTAATTGACTATTTTGATCATGAATACTTTTACCACCCGCGGGAAACGCGTATTTATATCTGAATGTAAGTCATTACAAGTCACTTTAAAATCAATTATCTGTTTCATTATACGATACCTATTTCACAATCACAAATTGAACCTTTAATCGATTGTACAAAATACTACGTCACTGGTAGCATATGCGTGCTGTTTGAATTTTATTATGAAAAGCTTTCACGTGTATCAGTCAAAAACATATGTTTGACCGTGCTATTAACAAAAATAATTGTCGAATAAAAAAATGTTACACGTGTCAGTAGTAAGTAAGTAGTAGTGTAAGTAGTAGTCACCGATATTATTGTTTTTTTTCATAATACGTACAAGATAATTACTACAAATAAAGGATTTGTACGTGTGCCTTACACGAATGATGTCTTCATTAAAATTCGAATATTGAAGGTTCTATTTTCGATACGCGGTGTTGGATCAAAGCAGTTTCATGCAGAACTCGGCCGTGACTGAAATTTCCAATGAAACGTAAATATGACGTAGTAGGGAATATGCCCGTGAACCGAACGGTTATACGATAAAATAATGACGTAGTATGTAATCGAATTATTTATGACGTATTATGTTACGACAATATTATGACGTATTAAATATTATTTCTTTGAGTACGGATGTGTGATAACCGTGCTATGTTGGAGGTTTTTAATTCTTCATAAATTCATTTTATATGTAGACTATAAGGAAATTGCAAATATTTGGAAAAAGTTCTTAGAAACGTACGTTTAAAACACAGTTCTAGATATAATAATATGTACGTGTATCTTTGCAAAAGTGCAGAGGATTATCTTAAAATTTCTAGGAAATCTTTACATAAATATCTAAAACGATTTGGAAACTTCACATGCATGAGTAAGCGTACTCCAACGCGGTTTCCATAAAGTCTCGATTATTCGACATAGAGAAACTTCGAAAAGTCACGATGGTAGGTAGACTGGCGAAGTAAGTTAAAACATCGCCGTGAATGAAAATCCAACCACTTTGCCGCCTTTTACTATCTTCACGTGACGAGCCTCTAAGATTAGTTTTTGCTTTCACCTCTTTCAGGCCATTAGTTTAGAGTTATATTAGAGGAAAACAGGGTTCGGGAACTGCTGCCAGGTATCCTGAGACGTAGTCGAGGCACCATTCCATGTGATCATATATTTTTATTCTATTGGTAGACCAGAATAGAAGAGCCTTAAGAAAGAGGTGTGCAAGTAATGACACTATGGACACTATGCGGCTACCAAAGTAGTCTGAGGTCGTTGGCTACGTTCGAACTCGAATGCGTCCTCGAGTACGAAACCAATTCTGTTTGACTCTTTGTGCTATTTTACGTAATTAAAACATCCAACTGCTAAATTAATTTCTAACGTCTTATATATTACGCATAATGTTTTGGTGCATAATACTCATGATTATTCATTTCAGCAAAAAGGATAAAAGGCTTTTCTCGTTACAGATTCTCGCGTTTTATTTGTTTCATTTCCTAAAATGTTCTTTCGTTCGTTCTTCGTATCTTTTTCTTCTACGTTTTTTGACTACGTACTACGTACTCAGTAATATGTACGTGCGTCAGAGGCGGAAGCGGATGTATGTTTTACGTAGTATGCTGCTGTTCTCCACTTCTCCCACAAGTGCGCAAAGTACTAACCTAAGTGCGTGACCCGTGAAGAGATTTTCACCCTTGTTGTCTATGGCTGCGTATATAGTGACTCAAGACGATTCCATTCGGAATAACGCTCGAACTAAGGAAGATAAAATCTGTCGAGCAACAACGTGAGGGATCTTTCTTTATTTTTATTGGTTTAATTTACTTTAGAACAATTTATTTTATTCTCCCGTTATTTAAATAAAATTCATTAAATCGATAGTTGTATGATTGCTTATTGAATATTTTTGCAAACAAAATTCTTTGTTAAATGTTGACTTGAATCTCTCGTTTAGTTCGATCTTTCTACGCTTCAGAGCCGTTAGAATTATTTTCTTTTGCGTATTTCCTGATAATTCTACAAAAAGTAGTTAATTAAAACAATTATTAAAAATTATTAAAATAATTATTCTTCGATCAAATCTTTTCTCATTGACTTTATCTTACGATTACACAATCTTGTATCATTACAATATTGCTTTACTATATCAATACTAAATGTGCCTTTTTTATTTCTATCGAATGAAACACGTGAACAAAATTTATCAAATTATAAAAGAGACATAGGCATCAATTTTGTGAATATTCCTGAGCTTCTGTAGAATTATTTATAATTAATTGAGGAAAAAACCATTATCTGTTACTGTCACTAATTGATGTCTTATTTAGAACAGCACTTGTCTCCAGACACCCTATACGTTCGCGTTCCGGCGAGGGGTTGAAACGAGGCCAACAACCCTCGAGGTCGTGACAATCTCTCGGGATGCAAGGGGAGGGAAGCTGAATTCGAGATATCGATCGACCTCGTCGACTACTCTGGCTAAACTCCCACGCGGATGCGTGGCTACGGAGCGAATGCGGAATCAGGTCGTTTCAACTACGATATACAGAACGGAAATACATATATTTATACACGAAATTTACTTCACATATCTTCATTTTACAACTATCTGTTTGAAAACGGAACACGACAAAAAAGCTTCTTTTTTTATCGATTGCATATGTTGCATGTTTAAGAAATGAAAAAATATTAATGTAATAGCCTTTAACATGTATCTAAATATATTTTATACTGTATAAAGATCATTGAATTAAAACGATTCGATAACAACGAATAAGTTTATTGATAAAACTTTCGTAATCACGAGAACAGATGATGAATGGATAGCTGCATACAGATAATAATTATGTGAAATGAAACGTCCACGTTAATCGCGTGACAAGAAAATAATTGAAACTACGTTGACTTTATATAATTGCAACGTTCGAATTGTCGTAAAGTGGCAACATTGCAAGAACCCTTCGGTTGCATAATATTCGAGCAATGCACACAGAAATAGGAAGATACAGTTTCCTTCTTCAATTAACAAACACTAAATATGGTAACGGAATCAAAGATACAGCTGCATAAGGAATCAGAAGTTTCCCTGGTAAGGGAGATCATATTACAAACATCACGGCTCCCAGCGTGGAGTTAGTATAAGAAAAATGTAAGTTACAGCCTTTGCAAAGATTTATTAGTGTGAAAACAGAAAACTTAATTGCGTTTTTCAAATATTTTACGACAGTAGACCGGACGATATGACCTTTGTGAAATTCCAAGCAGAGCAGATTTTATGAGAAATAATGAGTAAAAATAACTTTGAACTATATATATATATATATATATATACATATGAATTTGAATCACGAATCTAATTGTGCCTATGTTCAGTTAATCAAATAAGAAATATCGATGAATTTATGAGGAATATAATTTAAATTTAAAAATATGACGTATAATAACCCCGAAAATTTTACTACAAATGTTTTTTAAACGTATAAGAGCAACGCTGCTAAACGCAAGGTTAGCCCTCCTTGTATTACCGCATTTTACGTTTTTGAAACAGCAAGCAAAATGTGTGAAGCGACACACTGCATGAACGAAATAGCCAGGAATGTAACGAAGCGTTAACAGGATTGAGAAATTAAAATTCCACCTCTGGAATTCGCCGTCACTGGTGTAACGGGTTTCCAGCGAGCCTTTGCACAAACAAACGAACTAAGTAACATGGAGGTATGACCTCGTTCATCGTCCATCGACAATTCTTCGTAAAATTAACCACTCACCCGAGTGCCCGTTCGTCGACCGAAACACGCAACGCAAACATTTCAAACTCTCGGAACGTTACCAACGTTACAATCAAAAATCGTCAAAGAACTAATACGTCTTTTCCTTATTTTTGTTAATTGTAAATGTTAAAGTCCCGATATTTCGATGCCGAAACTTTGCTATTATTGCATTTGAAGAAGTTTGTATGGCAATAGTAGTTAGATCGCCGACACGAAATGGTTAAATTTTCGTCGATACACGACTGTTGGGCGTTAGACAGAAGAACCAATCTGAAGTTAGTCACGCAGCTCGACGTTCAGAGTATTGATTCCCACGCTACGTTCTTTTCTTCGCTTTCTTTGCATGTGTCGCTTCTGCCTCCCCTCTCCACAGTGAAACCACCCTTTTTATTACATTGTTACTTTTCAAAGCGAAACTCTGCCACTTTCTGTTGAAACGAACATCACGAACACGTTCAATGCGAAAAGAAAATCTTGCCGCTTGTCGTGCTTTCTTAAAAGGAAGGCATGGTGAAAGCATGGTCGAGTGCGATCTTCCAATGCAAAGAAAGCGAAGACAGAGTCCAAAAAACTTTGTTATAAACGTCGCATCACACTTTGATTTGATATTTGTGTTTCATCGCATCGAACATCGATCCGAACTTTTCTACACACAGATTTCCATGCACACTGTTTTTCTAACACAATTGCAACGCGATCTGCGACGATTGTAATGCGGATTCGCGTGCGCATGGTAACGTGTAGAATCTGTTTAACTTACATTTCGCAGAAATCTTCGAGAAAACTGGACGGCAGACGAAGTATAACGGTATTCGCACTGTCTTTCACTTGGTTCTCGAATTTTGATACGATACAATGGTCAGAAGAATAAAGTATCGAAGCTCGACGAAAACAGACGGTTACGAATTTAGTACAAAGATTGAAGCTAGTTAGCGAAGAAAACAAACCGTCACGACGTCAAGTTTCAAGTCTGACTGAAGATATCCACAGTCGCGCAAGGGCCTTTTATAACTGCGGTGTGGGTTGGGCAGCGTGGCAATCGCCGGACGGCGAAGTAGAGGGGAGAGAGGAAAGTCGAGGCAGAAACCCCATCTGCGCAACTAACAATAATGCAACTATGTGTATGTATATACGTGTGCCTGCTTAAGCTTGCTGTGTACGAGCAACAGAGGGGCAGCGATTCTCTGCGCGTGGCGCCGGCGTGTACAGGCACATGTTAATAAATAAATTATGAACGGTTAGTACGATAACAAATCTTATCTCTGATGAATTCTAGAGGCCCAATGCCCCATGTCCATGCAGATAGCATAGAAATACTAATCTTCGCATTTCGTAAACAAATTTTAAAAATTACGTTTAAAAATACATTATACTTTATGTTATTAGAGTTTCGCAATATCATTTTTTTGCGCATTCTGAATTTCCAATTTTGCGTGGGTTTAGCTGTATAGAGCAGAAGTATGCAATCGAATACCGACAGATCCCCAATACAGCTGAATGCAAGAACTCCAGAGAACGAAAGGCGTTCGTCACGTGTTTATGCACCCTTTCAAATTGTGCGGAGAAGAAGAGAAACGTAGGTTTATCTTTAACGTTAAAATGTCACCGCCCTCGGTGTTGCATTTATAAGCGAGTACGTTGAGCCACCTTTGCAGATTAGACGCGACAGAGATTCTCAGTTCAGCGTTACATTATTGGCTATCTATCGATTTTCTATAGTCTTTATGTTCTCTGCATTTAAAAGAACAAAGAAAAGAGAATAAATTCTGCCTTTTCGCATTTGCGCTCGTTACAAAGATTGAAATTACTCGTATTTATATTAACTGCGCTATTTCCAACGCGAATACTGACATTTTGAGACATTTCCCATTCAGCCCAAAATTTCGGATTCCAATTTTTGTCTTCCTTTTCGATTTACCAAATTAGTATTGCGCGAGAAACGTGTATTTTTATTAAATTCAAGACTCTTAATTGATCCTCGTTAGTTTTGACGAAGACGTTGTTACAAACATACGATAATATAAACTGCAACGAAAAAAAAAAAAAAAATCGGGTAATCTATCTGCTCTACGAATCCTTCTTAGCAAAGAATATTGATCATCCAGTTTCAGTTTACCAACAATAATGCTAAAAAACCTTATTAATATCATAGATAAATTACGAATATTTATACATTTATGGGAAATCTAAACGCGTAAAAATATACAAAATGTGCATAATATGCAAAAATATATAAAATATTCAAAGTAAAATATTTGTTACAAGTTATACAAATGTGTCACATGTGACAGATTTGTCAAATCTGTATTTGTTTAAAACACAATGGCCATATAAGAAGCCGGATGATACAAGCAGCTAAACTTAAATATCAAAAATAAACACCAGATTTATTTATACGCTGTTTAAGAGAGACCGCCCTATTCTGATTTATGTATGAATCATTCAAAGAATGACAAATCATATTAGAGTAATCGGATGTAATGAAAATCTCGGTGCGTATGCATGCTCACGTTGGTTGATAAAAAAATGCATAAGCCAAAAGTTACGCGGATCTAGCATGTGTGGATTGCTTTAGACTTTAAACCGTTTCATAGTCAGCAACATATCTTTGATCGCATTGAGTCGAGCAATGAACAATTCCAGGGAAATCGTGGGCGTTTTCGATCAACGTGGGTCTGCACTTTGTAGAATGTAAGTGAGAAAGTTCATTGAATTGATACGGTATAAGTAAGCATAATGGTAATTTATGATGACGATTTTAATGCTTTATTTAACATAATTGACATATAGGACTGCTTTTAGTAAAATGCTTATCTTAGGAAACAGTTTCATACGTTTCCATATGTATATTGCATATGAATTACTTTCTTATGTTTTCCAATAATGTTGTCCAAAATTGTGTTCCAATAACGTACGCGTTATTTCACCTTTTATCCTTAATGGATTAAAAACAAAGTCTCTTATATTAAAATGTAACCTTATATTTTAAGAATCCCTTTCAGATCAGATCAGATCTCATTCTTATTCAGATCTCTCCAAGATATTCCTGAAATGTACAAAGATACACTTTTTTGCATACTTGTGCTTTAACCTATAAATATCTAGCTTTCTTTCACGATCCAACCGTAACATCTTCAGTATATTTATTTAGCTGACATTGCTTCCGAGCATTCATGTGAAATATATTTTTCAAGTCCATACTAAGAATAGTGTAGAAATCAATGAGCTTTCTCCGTCGATGTTCTTGGCATTCGTGACTTTTTCACCTATGCGATACTCGTCGGCACAGTTTCCACGCGTTCAAACGTCCCGCAAAGGTTAAAAGTTTGCTCGTCGCTTCGCGTCGACCCAATTGTATATTCAATCACGAATCATCCTGAGAGATTGTACCTTTCTAATAACGTCATTCGACGATCATCGATGATTTCTGCGGGACTCTGTTGGTGGTTTGAAACATCTCTTCGCGTCTGGACGTATCCGCGATTACGATTAAGTCACAGTGGGGTAGTTTGATGTAGAAAGACAGACGCACGCGTATAAACAATTTGTGTAGCACGCGTACATTTCAGAGATTACAGGAACGACGAAGGTCACCGGAAAAAACTCGCACGCGTGGAATCGGAGGATTGTACAATATCCCAGCTAGCACGTGTCGCTTTCGACGAATATGGAACCACGAGTTATGGGTTAGTTGAGAGAAGAGCGAGGAAAAATGGTATCTTGCTTGCTAATTGGATGAAGCGCCGCGTCGATTTAATTCGACGCAACGAACGCTGATGATGGCTGCCAAATCACGCCCACGTGCGATTTCGCCGACGCCAGTTAAATCTCACGGTGCTGCTGTTTCTGTTTGAGTAGTCAGTTTCACTGCTCCGTTAGACTTTGGTCAGTTTGAGTTTTCAAGAGATCGTGTTGGTTCGAAAGCTTCTTACAACCGCTCATCAAGCGGTTTGTTTGAATTTTCCAACGCATTTGTTTTCCAAATTAATTTTCCGTTTTTTATTTACGCTTGCTATTGATGTTACTTGATCAGCACACGCGTATAAACGCTTCCAAAATAAGCAGCCGCATTAACATTTTAATCAATTATTCTGATCGTTTTACAGAACTACCTGTTAGTTAAAATTTATTTCGTTATGCGTTAATACGAAACAAATTATGCTTAACGTTTTAGATCTGCTTTATATTCTATAAGAAACGTCTATTCTATTCTATTGAAATTATGGAATTTCTACCTTATGTGTAAAACGATCAATGTGGGGAGAGAGAGTTATTTTATTGTGCACAAAGAAAATTAATCTACTATGGCACTGATGATAATTTAATAAGATCTAAATAATCTAAATTGATGAACAAACGTAGATGTCATTCGAGTAAGAAGAATAACATTTGAAAAACTGTCAAGATCTATCTTTACTCGTTAATATCTCATAACATTCGTTTAAATAAATCATACTGTTTGACCTAATAAAGTCGTTCTATTTCGTCGAGAAGAAAATCTTATTTTACAAAATAAATAATAAATCTATTTACAAGTAAATTGTCCAGAAATAATACGATAACATCAATAGCGTGCAATAGCAAAATCAAGTAAATAAATTTGTTTCTTCATAACGTGTATTCTTTGTACCAGAGCGGACTAGAATATAATAATAACTGATAAAAATGATAAAAATAATAAATAACTCTACCGCGTATTCGAACACTTAATTGTAAATGTTTGGAAAACACTTGCGTCACGTTAACTCTAGGTTACTGACATATGTAAATCTCTAGAATAACGCAAACATTATCCGCAACAGGCACAGATACACAGCTAACGGCGATCGTTCATGCTCGTTTGCGATAAAGACGACGCAATTATCCTTAATGTTTAATAAATACCCGCATTTTGCATCGATTTTTATGAACGATTGATTACTAACAGTGGTATGTTGCGTCGTTGCAATCCGGGAATATTCCAAGAAATCGTCAACATAATCGCGTTATTAATGATACTACAATTACGTTTTAATCGTTATCATTGACTGGTCTCTGTCTGTGTCCTGTCAGGTGAATGAAGTTAGCGATGCGAGCAATTTTTGTCTCGCAACTGTAGCAAGGTGAACGCGAATATAGTAAAAATTAAAAGTTAAATAGAGTAATAACATTGCGAATCGAGCACGATAAATATCGGATATTATTCGATATCTTTTATACGAGCGAAAGATGAGTTTCTAAGATACTATATACGAACTAAATAGAGGAAATATTTTCAACAACAAACGCGTTTCTCATTGTTTGACACGATATGCTACGCGTACGAAGCAACTGTCATCGTTTCATCATAATATCAAAAATAACACAATTTTCGAACGCAACCAACAGCTGCTTCCTTATTTCTCCGAGGAATAATTAGTTTACACGTTGTTAATCAGTCGCGTCGATCGCGTTATCGTTATCGTTGACGGCGAGCAATTGTTTAAACAACATCGTTCGAACCAGGAATCACGCAGCCTCGGAATTTTTAATGCAAACGCGTCAACGTCTGACATCAGTATCGAATTATTCTCGATAATTCAATAGCAGTACTTATGAATTACGTACGCCACACGGAAATCGCATATTGTGCAATAAAACTAACGAGTATGATGCGAGAGTTGCGTGTTGAAAAATCTATGTACACACCGAGATTTTTGTGGCAATTGATACCTTCGTGTAACGACTTGGAACCGAGTATCACGCAGGGTCTTTTGAATAATTTCATGTCAATCAGGATGAAGAATGGTTTAATTAGATATGTAAATATAAAACTAAAAAAAAAAACAAATATAGAACTTCCAATATCCGAACATCTGCTGTCCATTTGCTACACGTTCCACTATTTGGATCTTTCACCACTCGAATATTTTATCATTGTATACATTTACATATCTATCGTTTGTACGTATATATCTGTTATTTAAATGTAAAATTAATGCTATGATACGCGTTAATATGAAAATGGTAGAGACGCGCGGATACCCGAGGCTGCGGTCTGGTCGGATGGGATTCTGAAAGTTCGCTTGACACATAAAAATGTTCGAGTACACGTAATTTCAGGTGCATACTGCATTCGAGGCATGATTTTTCTGTCCTACTTTAAATTAGATCTTAAAATATCAAATGGTAAACTTACGATGCCGCATATATGGGCAATAAACGAGACGAATAGGAAACGTGTTAGAATGTTGGAAAGAAAAAATACATCATAAAAGTTACAAAAATATAAGACCATTGGAGCCGTTTTCATTCCGAGAAGTCAGAACGGTTTGAAATCTTTCTATTACCTAGCCACAGGAAATTTAGACGATGAATAAAAAATAAATTAATTGCAGATAAGAAACGGAATATATTTTTTAACTTTCTTCGGTTGTAAATCTTTTAAAACCGGCTCGTAGAAAGGACTGGCATTTCCACGAGTCTCGGTGAACCATAACTTATTCGACAGACTTACATATGCACCAGGGCCTGCGTAACTCTAACGCAAATATCACATGCTTGCTGCTCAAGCATAGAATGCAAATAAATTTAAGCAAGATAACTTGATGTAATTATTCACGATTCGTATTAACGTATGATAACATCATGTGGATGGAGATAGTCTCGTGACTTGTGACGCGAACGCTTGTACTTTTGTGCTAGGTTTATTAACTTACTTAACAAGTACTGTCACTTTCGAAGTCGAGCATTATCAATTCATGTATTGGATAAATGTTAATATATGCACAAATATGAACAAGAACTTGTATATTTAATGAAAAATGTGAATCAATTCAACATGTTTTAAAAATTCGGAATAAAGTGAACTCGAAGAACAATATGTTTCGTATTACTCAACGCACAACTAAAATGTGTTTTTCTTCCTATTATGCAATTTTTAATTTTTACATAAAATGTTAAAATACATAATTGATAAAGCTTGCTTTCGATTTTGTTCTAGAGTTCTAAAGCATCTGTTGGGAATTAAATGATAAATTCTCTGTTTAATTATACTCATTAAATTATTAACATCGTTAAATTATGCCCACTTTTTATTCTTTAACGCGTCGAACAGTAAGTATCATGTTTCAAATTATAAATATAAGTAAAAATATAGGTATATAAAATTTAACAAATCAATATGAATGACTTCATAAATTACCACATCCACACTGACGTAATATCTAGCTTTAATATAAATGGAAACATCAGGATCAAAACAAATTTCATCATGCGGCAGAAATTTGTTGTAACAGTCAAAAAACATACTTCCCTAAATATTATAGCGCAATACTTGCGCTTTCTTTCAAGCAAAATGCAGAAGAAATTTACATTACTTAATTTAGTTTAAATTCATAAAGAGTAATTAAAGATATTATACAAGAGGGGAGAAAACTTACAGACGTAACAGCAATGCATGGAACATTTATGGAGCCATGTCAAATCTCTCGTGCACCACGCGAAGAATACGAATAGAGAAATGTTCAAAGATAAAATTCTGGTCACATTGGAACATTTGAAAAGAAATGTACACAATAAATCATTTTTTCATTTTTCAAAAAAAAGCTTTTGTTGTAAAGAAAACGAGAAGGAACCTTGGTATTCAATTCTTCTTCAGATTGTGTTGCACAAATTTAGCATGTTACATCTATACCATGAATGAATTACGAAAATTATGCATGCTATCTCAACAGATCTCAAAAAAAAAAAATATATATATATATATATGTATGTATGTATGTATGTATGTATGTATGTATGTATGTATGTATGTATGTATGTATGTATGTATGTATGTATGTATGTATGTATAAGTAAAACTCACGCCGTACTAGCGTCGTCTAATCAATATCGTAAATACGTCACGGTCCATTTTTCGGCGAAATGTTCTCCTGGTTCCGTGGTTACTTCATTAAATAGTGTCTCAAACGATGGTTGACTTGCACGTGTATATGGACAAAATATCGCGTGATCTGTGTTCTTAACGCCGTTCTTAAGTGAAGCCGGTTCGAGCCAGTCTTCAAGATGTCGAATTGCCTCCCAGTGACGTTAATCGATTAGGCCAGGTCTTGAACAGATCGCTCGAGGAGACCCGAGGAGAGGAATGACCAACGTTGTTCGAGAAATAACAGAGATAACCATTCGCGAAACTCATTGGCGATTGAAACGCTACAAATTATCGCAACACGATTAAAATTTCCTTGCGATGATTGCGGAAATCTGCTAAATAATACGATTATACTCTTTACAGTTATTTCTACTATGATTATACGATTAATTTATATCGAGTATTCCTATAGTAATGAGTTTATGAAAACACTTGCGTTTTATTACAATCTAAAATTGTCATTAAAGACTGCTTATCAATCGTTTAAATTTGATTAAACGCCTTTTCTCTGTTCGATACTATTCTTTAACATCCTGTATGGTTTCAAACGTAACTAATAACTTTATGCGTCGTCAGCAACACGACAGCAATACCTCGCACCAATCTTTTACAAAAATAAAATTTCATTAAAGACGTCGATGATGAATGAAGAAAAAATAAACGGAGAATGGACCCCGATGAAGGGAGGAGAAAACTTAAAGGAGAAAAAGAAAGTTTACCTGTGAACGTTTTTTCAACATCAATGGCGAGTTTTCACTGCACCGTGACGCAAGAAAAATTAATTGCGAAAGCAGAACGTGCGTGCACAAGCTTTTTGCTTGAAACACCGTGAAAATTGAAAACCGATTAAATGCGTGACGTCAGCGTTCACGATGTTAACCTGATGAAAATCTGTAGGCTGCACTTCTAAAGTTGGTTCACACTTTTACACGCATGAAATCGATGTTGTACGATACATTTAGTTTAAAGGAGAGAAGAGATAAAATTTCCTGTAACCCTAACAGTACTCGAACAGAACGTTTTAAGGTTTTTAACCAACACCTTATGCACTATTTTATTTGCATTTCGCTGTTTCACCTATAGGTACATAATTCTTTCTATATGTATGCGGTAAAATCAATTTGCTATATTAATAGCTTTTTTAATTATTGTGTTATACAAAGAACATAGCAATTTGTAAAATAATGTTTTATTATCATGTGTTATATTATTATAGTATCATATATACAATATATATTATATATTATACTATATATATATTATTATAATAAAAAGAAAAACCTGAATATTGAAGATTATTTTAAATAATACTAAATATATACTAAATATTTATTTTATTAATTATCGTTAAGTTAACTGTAATTCAATTTTTCTTAATTTAAGTAACAAAAGTACAATTAAATACCAATAACAATATCGATCTATGTCTTAATAGTTGATTGCATAACTTCCATTAACATTTTTTCTTTGTTTTATCTACCAGACAAGACGATAATAGCCGCGGCCAAACAATTCCAAGTGAAAGAGAAGCCAGCTTCGTGAAAGCACGGTAAACACAACTACTTTGCGCGCCTATAAAGCTCGTAAAATCGACCGTTTCGCGATCCAGAGATTGATATCTTTCAAAATATTAGCAATTTTACATAACCTATTTTTTAGCCTGTTTACAGGTAAATTCGCGCGATGATTATGATTCGTCAAAGTCGTAGTTGTGAATTGCCCCTGAGTATTTGCACTCGTCACTGGAACAAGGTTAACGATTTTTCATCAGGGGTTAATGTCTGAAACGGGTATGTAGTTGATTCCAAAACGTTCCTTCATTTACCTTTCATTATTGGTTCTTTATTTATCGATTCATTAACATGACACTGGGAGCCATTTATTAAAGCTTTTAAAAGAAATACTGCAAAACTGTATCGATGGTTATTATGAAATTAATTCACCTGCCTTTCCTATTAAGCGTGATTAGTATTTCCTTCGTATCTCGCTTTTCTAACGAATCGAAAACAGTGACAATGTCCAAGAGAGAAGCGAGTATTTGAAACCAAATAGGAGATAAATAGAAACGCAGTTTTTAAAATGTATAGTAAAATACCTTGGAGAAAATCTCGACAGGAAGAAAACAATAACAGCCCTGACAGGTCAGGAGAGAGGGTAATCCCGAAGAGTCATAAACCTGTGCCCCTTTAGGACGTTGAACAATTAAAACTGGCGTATTTGACTATCTTAGATTAACAACCATAAAACGCATGTGCGTGCTAGGAATATTAAAACCGTGGTACAAAAGGTAGCCGTCAGTCAGTTGTGGCAGTTGTAGAGCTATTCATAAGATAGTTCAGGGTAATAAGAATTACTCCGTCGGTCCTTGTCCCGGAGGCCGCCCAGGTGCCTACGAAGGTATGAAGTTTAGGATAACTAACTAAGTAATTACGTTAACATGCGGTATATATTAAACATTATCGGTAGATTTTTATTCTTAATAATTATTTTATTATAAACATTTATCGTTATATCAACAACAATTTATTGGTAACATTTTATTGCCGCTGTAATCGCAATACATTTCGCGTAATGCGTATGATGACAGTTTTATTAAAATGTAACCATATCTGGAGGAAATATTGTTGTGAATACTCGATTTGATAAACAACAAGAAAAATAAAAAACTTTTCAATTCTAGGACCGCTCATTTGTATATATTATTGTTTATTTTTTTTTATCATCTTTTACACCACAACAAAATAAACAAAAATTTAGAGTATAAAATATATCTTAGGTGTGGTGGGATTTAAATAACAATTTACGCTTAATGCCTGGTAATGTATAATTCGTGGGTTTGTAATGTCGAATTACATGATTCTGCGTCTGTTTTCATTACAACAAGTTTACACTGGTTTTAATTAAAGCGCTTTCTGTCGCAGTAAATCAATCATGGTTTAAACGAATATTATGTGAAGGCACAATATGTTACATTAGCCTACAAATCATTCGAATAACGTTTCTAGAGCGTAAGGAAAAAAAAAGGAAAATTTGTAAAATAATTTTTTAGCCAAATTGTAAGGCAATTTTTTCGTATCTTTTATAAATCTCTGATATTCTTCTAGTATTAAATTAGAATAAAATCATTCTGTTGTATTTTTGTCATTTCTATAGCAATTTATAATCGCAATCATTCTGTCTGTTTAAAGTTTAACACATAAGTCGATCAAGTCTCCAAAACGGTCACTTGTCTTGCAAAACAGGAAAACGCACGTATATGGCCAGACGAACATGAAACAAGAGAATGTCTCTCACAACGTTGCTGAACCGATGGCTACTGTTAGAAATTACTTATTACATATATATTATACATCTGCTTCTCTAATGTTTTAACGTCATTCAATAAATTGTATATTAGTATTATTCTGCAAAACATACGGCATAGCAAAGTTACGATTTACTTTTCTTTTCTGTTTTAAAACGAATCTTTTACGAGTCGAATATCATTTCGTAATCGAATTATCGCGCTTCGGGCATTAATTGTTTTGTTTCAGAATTTTCTTTGTTTCTCATGACGTAACAAAACGTCGGCTTGACTCTTGACGCGATATCGGGACAAGAAAAAAAGAAAATTTCATGTGGTACCAAAGCGGAGGCGTAACGCGGCTGAAAAATTTCCATTACCGTTATCGTTGCAACGTACACATATCGAGATATCGCTTTGTATTGTGATCGATAAGAAAGTCTTATCAGAGGGACGGCTCAATAAATTATATCGGAATGAAAGGGATTTAGATCGCGGGTACGTGAACCATTATCATTCGCTTATCATTAGATTCATCTTGAATCGGGCATCGTCAAGTTGCCCTTGTTAAACTTTTATCTCCGTTTTTACTTCGTCGCTGTTTTACCATAAGATTTCTCATTTAATCAAACACGATACAATTAGAAGGTATTTGTTCAAATATAAAATATCAAGTAAAATAACTCGAAAAAGATGTACTTGCTTATTCGAATGGACTAACGCATAATTATTCCAACGTGACATTTGTCTCCAAATAAGATACCGTATCGCCCGAGATCTAAACAATTAGTTTCGATATATTTTATTTAAATAATAATATTTAAAAAATATAATTATTTGAGCAATATCGTACAAATATTTCCAGAGACTTGGAATCAAGCAACAGACAAGAGAAAGAAGAAATACGCGACAAAACGATTTCATGGACGATGCTAGCTGAATTAAGGTCGGGGGAAGTGCCAAAAACCAGTTCTAATACATGCATAAACGGTCATAGAGTATAAATTTACAAGCAAGAAATCTGCAAGGAAATACTGCGAAGCATAAGAAGAAGGAAGAGATATAGACAAAGTTCGGAACGCGAGAGAAAGAGGGAACGTGGTATCCCAAATATAAAATTTTAACTTCGAATATTTATTAGTTTTCGAGATATTAATCGAAAGCTTCCAATCTTATACATCGAATTATGCTTGTACAGATATCACTGATACAGCCGCCTTCGCTACAGTAGTCGTCGTCGTCGTCGTCGTCGATTGTCGAATAATCGATGATAAAATAGCGATATCGGCCTCGGTATGTACAGGATGTTCCACGTAAAATAGGTTATTGCGATACGACTTCGGTCGCCCAAAGAACGTTTTACACGCTGTTTATCTACTCTAGTAATTACGCAACCGAATGCTGGTCGGCCACCTTACACCGTGGCGCGGCGGTCGAATTAAAATGTACCTAACCTAGCTTAAAAACTAAGGCGAGCAGTGGGATATTTTTGCGTACAACTCGAGAACTAATGTCGATTACTGCTTATATGTTATACGTTATACGAACGAGTACCTCGAGCTAAAATTTTATATTTCAGCCTACCCTCGGCCTTCAAATTTTATGTAGATCGGCCAAGCGGGTCCATTCGGAACTACAGCCCGAAATATAAGTGGATGGTGGTTTTGTGAGTCTTCCCGTCTGCATTCCATGGTGCAGCCAACAACCTCAGAAGCACATTTGTAACGCGCAGTCAGAGAGATGACGCGATGATAAAGAAGCCAGAAAATGCAGCAAGGCACAGAGAACAAGCGCCAAAAACAAAGGTAAGATTAGTCGGATAGGAACGTGCGTTTTTCCTTTTCACTTTTTTGACGGGATTCGAATTTATTCTCGCGTATCGCTAAAAATTTGCCAAGAGATAGAAAGAAGAAAAGACGAAGCAGAATAACACGCGGACGATGTACGACGACAACGAACGATGCTTTATGTTTTCACTATTGCTCCTTCTCTGCATTAGTTGCCTAAATCACGGTACACCGTAATGGATTATCCGATGATGTATAATATTATATTGTATAATATTTTATTGTATTATATATTGTATAATATTTTATTTTATTTACATATTGTATAATATTTGACAGAAAGATTTCTTCGAAGAAACAGAAAAATTGTAACACAACAAATCGTAACTGACATTTTTTAAAAGGATTTTCTATGGAACAGCAGCGCCAATACTTCTCGTGGTCGGAAAAGTAGAGCAATTAATGCTGAAATTTCGTATCGGAAAAATATTTATGCGAGTTACCGCAAGGTCGCGTAATCTAGAATATTCCGTCAAATCGAAAAAGACTGTTTTAGATCTAAGAAAGAAATCTAAATGCAGGCGTGGTCGCTTTTAAGCATGCAAATACGCCGTTAGAAAGAAGCGTAGCAGAGCGAAAATGGTAGGCTTCGAGAGAGAAAGATCAAACCGAAGGAAAAAGCAAGGATTTTACAGAGAGCACTGGTGTGTGCAGCAGAAGCATTCCGTCGAAGAAAACAAGAAGTAAATAAATAGGTCTACATCCATGGCAACGAAGAAGGAGCCAAGGCCCGCCAAAGCAGAAGATGTCGAGTGAGTAACAAAAAAGAAACGAAGAAAAGGAAGTTCTTGGAAAGGTTCCAAAGATTAGAACCTGTTCTTACTTGCGGGAAACGAACATATGGCCGTGAAATTAATCCGTAGAGCATCGATCGCAAGATTACTAAAGGATAATGCTAATGTAGTTGTAAGAATAAGGAACGAAAACTTAAATTTTCGTCTATATTACGTTATTCTATGGCGTTATCGTATCATGCGGCCATTATGTTAAAAACTTTATGTATTCCTCCAGCGATCGAAGACAACGTCGGCGAGTGTGTTATTTATGGAAATTTTATAAACTCACCGGTACAGAATGAATAATAAGCAGTAAAATATCGCGATACTGTACGAGGCAAATGTAGAGAAAATTGATTATTGTTGATGGAAGATACAAAAGTGTTTTTAACAACATGGAGATAATAAGAATGGAAGAATATCTTTATTTAAATCGCGTGGAGACGAGAAGAGACGTAAAGCTGGAAGATCGGTAAAAACTAGATTCCGGAACACTGTCTTATCTGTTAACGTTAAAATCCAGAAAGCGATCGTTCTGACCATTATCGTTCTCTTTACTTCTCATTATTTTTATATTCGTATATTTACGTTTCCGATGTACAATGTTGTTCAGTATTCTTAAATGTAAAACAACGTAAATACAAACGACTATTCTCATCAACGTTTTGCAGTTTCTTGGCCAACCTTTCTATTATATTAACGTAAGGGTAACGGAAAAATTACCGTAGGAGCTTAGGAAACAAAGAACCTATCGACTTTTCCAAAATCTACGTATTACTACGAAATTTCACAAAAACTTTTGATATTTTGATAAGTAGTATTTACCGTGGCCATAAAGCCGCGGGGGAGTACGATTCTCGGAATTTATATGAATAAACACAATACAAGATATTACTGCGTGCACTTAGTGTTTCCGCGAAAATCAGATAACTGATATTTCTTCGAAAATTTCGTAGTATCTTTGTCTGTGGTTTAATGTCTAGACATAAGAAAAAAAATGCTGCGCACGTTTAAGTCGTATTTTTCGAATGAATAATATACACACATAACGCGACAGAAAAGTCTTAAAGTTTTCGATGAAATGGCGTTAAACCGAAGCAGATATGTACATAAATAGAATAAAGTGTATCGAATAAAACGAAAAGGCTATTTTGTTGTATGTAATTAACAGTTTAATTCAAGCTATTATGTTCAAGTAATCGTGTTGAAGTAATATACAAAAATTGTACACGGTGATGCTTGTAGTCAAAAGTTATCAAATAAAAATATTATATTTTAATGGAAAAAAGTTACTCTATTAATTAGAAAGAAATGTTAGAGGGGAAAAAGTATATCGTTCAAACAGAAAGAAGCATCAATCGCTGTACTCAAATAGGTAAAACTAACTTTAGGATCGAATCACTTGACTATTCAAAAACTAAATAAAAAGTGCGAAATAAACATAGATTCTACGAGGAACAAGAACTTGCAAGAAACTATATACGTATATAAGAGAGAGAAACTTATTTCTACGTGGAGGCAGGACCATCGACCGAGTGCACGACCCTCGAAGGACGTCCACCGACTTCCAACTTCTCCCTCCGTAAACCTCCTTCCGGAGGGAACGACAAAGACGGAGATCCCGATACAAGGTTACGACCATTAATTTCGCAACGAATGCGCGAACTGCATCAGATCCTCGCGGATCATTGAAACCTCGCGAAGGCTTTCTTCACAATCAACAAATGGAATAATGCATTTTACAGCGAGTCCTTACAAACTGATGCACAAGGATCGAACGGAGATTTATACGAACGAGCACGAAAACAAGAAACTGGGCCAATGCCGGGAATCGTTCAAATTTCTATGGAAATCGGATAATTTATATACGGTAGAACTCCATTTATCTAAATTTTACTCACTGGAATTAGAAATCCAGTATCGTACAGTATCGATTCGGATCATCAAGATAAAAATTCGATATCAGTGACACAAGTGTTTAACAAACAAACAAAACATGTCGTTAATGAAGTTTGAAAGTAATGATTAACGATACATTTTTATTTAAAATCCTTTTGCTTCATTCCCGAATTTTGCCATAAAAAAGAAACAATCAATATGCTATATAAAAAAAGACAAAGTTGACCTACGAACTATTGAAATGTCTTGACATACGAAGAGAATACACGCTTTAAAGTCAAATGTTATGATACCTTTCAAAATCATGCAGCTTTGGTATGTAACAATAACGTTTCATCCAACGCATGATTTAAAAATTATTCAAGTGTGCGAATTAAATGATCTTATATAAAAGAGATTGACATGTTATGCGAAACAAGGGTCACCAATGACCCATGATAATAGTAGAGATAAACGTTCTATCGGACAAGAAAGATATTCTTCGATTCAATGGACAAGCAACGTGGGCGTTGGAAAAGACAAAAGAATTAAGAACGAAGGACAACCGTTATTTTTTTATAATTAAATATTATAACACATAACCCATATCTAGTTTTATAAAAGCCCCTAATTTTATGTAAATGATATACGATAATATACGAACACAAACAACGCATAATCTTTAGTACTTTTGACGCATTTATGTTAGAAGATGTTTTTAAAAACAAGATTCATTTTTCTTGGAATTCTATGTCTTCGGATTCCACATATTTCATATGCCTATATTTTAACATATTTTAAACGTACAAACGTCAGCAGTCAGTTGAGAAATGATTTCCTATCGATCTCACGAAATATACGATTGCGTACAAGCGCTACGAGTATTACGAACTGATATTATAGATCAATGTGAAAAATTAAATAAAAAAATATGATAATTTAGACAAGTTAAGAAGTAACGCTTTTCAAAAATGTAAAAAAAGGAGCCCATTCTACATTAAGCGATAGACCAAATAATTACATTGAAACGGTCGGCAGTGTTCAAACATTGAATTTAAAAAGGCATGGAACAGTTTACAGATGATTACCTTTAAGAAACGACGAAAGATCTCTGGTAAGTTTATTCGATTTATACCTTCAACTTGTTTCGACGTCGAGTTACCGTATTTTATGACATGTATAATTCTTTCGCCAACAGGTACGTTACATGTAATACCTTACCATCGATCCGTGACGAGAATAGACAGAAGGAGCTAGTGGAATATTTTCCAATGAACAATGGAACTCGTCGCGTTGATTTACGATGTTGCTGGAACGTCACGAAAACTGCAATTCAAGGAATTTATGCGTTACGCTCGTTTCCTTGGTTGCGATGATTTAAAGTTCCGAATAAAATTATACAGCAAATATTGCAGTAAAATACTGTAATATTTCTACTACTGTAAAATATTACAATAGAACGGCGATTATCCGAGGATCTACTTCGGACAGTCGAAAACTCGGATATAATACGGGACGATCTATTGTGTTCATAAAACGTATAATAAAATCATGGAGAACTTTTGATAGTATAATGTTGTACATGTATTTAGGTTTAATTAATTATTCAATCGGTTGAAAGTTTGATCAAGCTCTTTCACAATACCTGACTAATTATACTTCCGTACTATTCGTGTTAAAATTTCGGAAAAAATAAATTTATGATAAAGTTGAAAAAATCTCGGATAATACGAAACTTCGATTAAGCGAGACTCAGATAACCGAGACTCCACTGTATTACATTGTGTTTCTCGTTTTCTAAGTTTTATTGACGTACAAAATTATGACAGGATAAAAAATATCGATGACGTTCAGGTATCGAAAAAGTTGATCTTGCACTTTGTCATTTTTTATTCTCTTTTTTTGAACCATATAATATCTCCAATTTTTCTTATACCACGAATTTGGATTCGTGCTATGTTTTTAAGTATTTTGTGCATTCCTTTATGAACACGATTTTCATAAAACATAAACATCGTTTACATATTAACTTTAGCTATTGAGCAATTTTTACGACGTCACTATATTTCTTCTACCGACTATACCGATACCTTTTGTAATGGAAGTGGAGTGGTGAAAGGAGACACGAAGAGTAATTACCTAGTTGGTAATCGTATAGTTTGCTGTTCGCATTTGTATGTTATATCATTTTTTCATACGACGCAATGCGACTAAGTTATCTGTGATCGAGCCAATAAGTCAGAACCTTGAAACGATTTTCCTGTCCAGTCAGAACTCGGTTAACTCAATTAAAGATTATTGGATTAACAAGCGACTACAATAAGCACGGACAAACGCAGAAGTGCGATATATATATGCGATAATATATGCGATGTCGATGCACTTTTTTCATTTGTTTACAAAGTGAAGAGCTACAATGAATTGCGTATTACCCTATTTTCCCTCTTCTCTCTGTTTCCTGTTTTTCAAGAAAATTTTCTAATATTCTAGTCCTTTTTTCGTGCCTGAATCTGCAAGTTAAAAGTAGAACGTTCACTCTTTCGATAAAGCTCTTTTGTCTTTAACTTTCATCTCGTGAACTTACGAATTCTAATTAGCATTTCCAGCATAATTTCATCACAAATACCGCGAATTTTGTACTTTTACGTTTTTACATGTTACCAGGGTTACACTTACTACATATGCATTAATAAAATTGTCGAAAAATAAATTGATAATATCGACACAGTAATTAAAAAAAAGAGTTCAATGCCTATTTATCGTTTAGTAAGAAAATTGATTTCGTATTTTAGAAGACTGTGCCTCGTATCGTATCAACTATATTTCAAAAGTATGTATATGATATCGTCTTTTGCCATTAACATATATGTGACATATTTGGTGTTGATAAATATCTTTATTACGAGATCGTCATAATAAAGATCACTGTGCACTGTCAAAGATCGTATCTTAATGAAACTCGATATAATTTATTTCGGTATAAATACCGATATTTTAAAAATTAATGCCACGAAAATTCCCATTCCTTTGTTAAATATTTGTACAAATATTTATTGATATTGTAAAAGGTTTCAATGACAAAAGTGTGAGTCGGTTGAGATATCATTAGGCTATTTTATCTGGCGCCCATAATTATTGCGTTCCTTTGGAATTACGTGCAATTCATGAGTAGTCGCAATTGAGAATAATTACGTGTTACACGGACAATCGTAGAACTAAAGCAAGGGGAAAATTGTCTGTCATGTACATGTTTGAGCACATTCAAGTCCAGTAACCAACTGGATTTTAAAATACGAAAATTTTCTTTCGTTCGAAATTATTCTGCTAAATAACATTAAGCATATATGCAAAATGTAATATAAAAATATGTAATTCCAATTTTCCATATATTTGATATTTGTCTATAATAACTAACCTAACCTAACTTAACCTAACCTAAATCGTAGTTACAGGATATTTCGCCGATAGCTTAATGGGAGAATAAAATTGAGAATAAAATACTTGTATTGATCTTCCTTTTATTTAATTTTAATTAAAAGACTAAGAGATTTCGATTGCGAATTAAGGAGCATACTCACGACAAACCCCAGAATATTGTTAACTTTGAATGAGAATAAAATTCGTTTACCTACGTCGGACTCAAGAAGATTCTAGAATTTCCAAGCCAACTTATCCCCCCGTTTACAATGAGATACCCAGACATTAATTATTAACCCCGTGGTACGTCGATCTAACCTTGAGATTTTAATCGAATGAATTTCCCTTCGACCTCGCGTGTAAAAGAACGCGATTCGCGTTGTATGACATAACCGGAGACACGATGTATGTATGGTTCTACACGCTATTGCGCCGTTCTTTTTGATAACATGCCATTACATCCGACGACTCTGCCGAACCCATATGATCTACGCTTAATCGCAATCTTTCGTCGATAAATTTCATACGAATCTATTTTTTTTTTTACCGTTTATCTGGGCCATTTTAATATCAGCCCTCTCGAATTATCTCCGAGTAATTCGGTAATTAGTCTGTCGAAAGTATACGATCAAATGGCAATCAGATTGATACTATATACATATGTATATATGCATAGTTGCAATATTTATAATCACATTAATCACTTGGATTAATAGCGGCGCAAAAGAACGAAAAGATTATTTTACATATAGTGTTCCGATGTTAATTTCTCCCCTGAAGAGGTGATGATTGGTTTTTTCATATCCTATCGTCATTCTTGAGATTATTATTTGGTCACGTTTTACCAAGATACGTGACATATTCGTTTCGTTATTATTTGTAAGTTGGCGAGACTGCAAATACGTATCGAACAACCTTGTGTTTTTGTGTTAATTTTATCGCACGTCATAAAAAGCGCGTGTTTCAGTGTCATGGTTCATGACGCTAATGGTTCAACGGGACGGAAGAGAAATTTGCATAGCAAACAACGCGTAAAAAGAAGAATTCAAGGAAGCATGTGCTTGTCAGCAGGAAGTGGTGCAAGATACATATTAGGTTTAGAATGCATCGACAATTACATTTATACTTGACAATATACCTAGGAAAAGAACAAGCTTCTTTTTGCTTTCATTATCCAACGAACAGAGCTTAATAGCTTAGTTTACATTTTTCTATGCTGGTAGCGAAATTATCAGGGTTATATCATGACACTGTTCACTGATACTATGAAATACTTTGTTGAAATTTCATTAAAATCGATTCAGTAGTTAGTAAAAAAATGGATCGGGGTTAGTAGTTTTCAATAACAAAAAAAAAAAAAAAAGAAATAGATCGAGACAGTTCCTCTTAACAGCAAAAAAGAAGATATTAAAAAATAGTAAATTGCTGTATAATTGTCTTCTGTGTTATACGCATATAACGATTATCTTATAGAACCTAGGCTTCAACACAATCTCACGAACAATAAACCCGTAGATTTTATGGGTCCGATTAATCCGCTTATTTCATTAACATCGACTTTCGTTTTCGTTTCAGTCACTCGACGTTTTTCTTTAATACCGATAAAGTATTTCGTATTTATCGTGAAATAATGTGTAAGATCGATTTTTATAGATCGTTTACAACAGATATACGGACACGAGATACAAAGTTATTTATTTTTTATATAAGATGAAGTTACTTCTACTGTATTCATATTTTTTCGTACGAAGCGAACGACGAGAAGGCTTTTCTTCCTAGAGAACTGATGGTCATAAAACGACGAGACACGTCTGGTACGGTGTCAACAAGCGAAACGGAAGTAAACAGAAACAAATCGTTGCGGAAGCCCGCGAGGCAGCGTCGTGACTAAAATCGCTTTACGGTGAGGTCAACCGTGCGAAGGTTAAGAGGTCTAAGCCCCTGAGGCGATCGATTCGCGACAGATGGAAATTTCCACTTTTGGGCTACTACCATCGTTCGACCTATCTTCAAAGAAAAATCGTGCTATCGTGGCGCTCGAATCGCGGCTCATCGGCGAAATTTCGTCATGCTCTTCTTTATCTTCCTAGTATACAAATTGGCAACGGCGAATCGCCGAGAGATTATACAAATTTGAACTCCTTCGCGATACATTGCTCGCAATTGGTTGCGATTTCTCTTGGTTAACGTCTAACTGACGTAAGAAAATCCGAGAACGAATTCACGCGGCGAATAATAGAAACAGTCAGAATTTTTTATAGGAAACGGGTTCGGTTGTGTTTGGGCGAGTAGAATAAGAATCGAAGAGACGGTAAATAAAATAAAATAGATAAATTTGATATTATTTTTTAATTATTTTTAGCATGCTCTACTGCGTATACAAATAAAAAGGAAGCTGAACATTGGACGATTATGAAATGTTCTTTGAAGATCGATGTTTCAGGTCGATGTGAACTTGTCTCGCAATTGACTGAATGTACGATTAAACAGTTTCGGTAAACAAATGAAAATCGCTTTAAAATATCGATCGAACTTCTCTGGATAGGCAACATTTATATCCGTTATAAAATGTGCCCCTTGAAGCAAGATTAAGTTCTACGCGAAACGTTTTTCCTATTGATAAATATAATAATTAAAAAGATAATCGCGCTTATATCGGATGTTATGCGCAAGACCAGCGCAACAATCGGAAAATAATATCTCTTTCTGGTAACTTTTACTTCGCCTTAGTCTAAAGGTGAAAGCCAAAACAAAATTTTCTACAATCATCCTATATAATTTTATATTATTTATTTATTACTTATTTGTACTTGGTCCTTGCCTTTCGGCTTTGGACGGACTTCTGGCTTTACATTCTATCGCGTTTACCGTACATTATCAATCTTATTCTTCTATAATTATTCTATACTTATTCTGTTGCCTTAATCTTCCTATATAATTTTATAAAACACCATATTTGTCATGTAATTTTTCGCTATCGTCGTCCTAAGTTTCTCTTATTTTCTCGTACAATCTTGCAGATTGTACTAATTAGTAATAGTTACTCGTGGAAGTTTCTTATGAAATTCATCGTACTCTAAGTTATCATCGAGTCGGTACATCATAAACAACTATTGCCTTCGGTAATGCTACAAGTTGTAAACAGAAGACGTTCGATGTTCAGTTGCCAATGAACATCGACGCGAGCTAGCCACGAGTCCGATCCCAGATAACTCGACGGATTTGTACGAATTACAAAAAGTCAACGGAGAATTTCGATGAGCAACGAAGAGATAGGTTGAGTCGAGGGAAGGGAAATAGAAAGAGAAAAAGAGAGAGAAAGGGGCGGGTGTAAATCATCGATTCTCTTGCCAGCGATTCTAGAATGTAATGTGTTTTTCTTGAGAAAAGTCAGCCATTCGAAGAGAAAGAAAAAGCTAATGTTTCTCACGTAAATTTCTGTTTTTGCGGTAAACGATGGAGCAAAACGAAACGCTCCAACTTCCGCCAATCTCTTCGAGGTATTTGTAGCGCCATAATGTGCCTGAAAAGTAAAAGAGATTCTCCCTCTGGAAAGAAATTTCTTGGCTGTCGATATTTGTTACGCGAGAACGCTAAGCATCTTAGACGCCGAAATTACCGATATCACGTTAGACAATTATATATTTCGCATTACTTTTATTCGAAAGCAGCCAGCCGAGAGCTACATTTATCTGGAAGAAAAGATTTTAAATAACGTATCCAAAATTGTAAGGTTTCTAAATTTGTAAAGAAACTGCAAGAAAATCGATCTACGCTACGGATATCTCGAATAACATTGCAAAGAGTTTATCCAATTTTTTGTAGAATCGAGAAAAGATATTCTTAATGAAACGTACTTAATGCCAATTCGACGGGATAATCGAATGTTGTCGATTGTGGCAAGGCGAAAAAAACTTTGTTAACCGTTAGAAAATGGAATTTTCTACTACTACTTTCACTAACCGTTTCGGCGCTGGAATTATAAAGAATTAACTTCTGGATTGAATAAGACTGGACCGATCTGAAGGAAGAGCGCTTTAAAATTGTAATTTAAAAGACTAACATATAAAATTGATTATCATCTTTGAATAAAGCGATTAACGTGTGGTACGTCTTGTTTCTCTACTTGACAAGCGCGTGATCCATAAAACATACATCCGATACAATTAGAATTTCGAACGCAAGATTGAATAATTCTGCCAACAGGATTCTCCGACGTAGTTCTGTGAAACGCGGCAATAGCTATCGCTGCAAAAGGAAAGAAACGAGAGATCGTGCAAGAATCACGTGAGTCGGTCGATTATTTCACGAACACGTTGCGATCACGCGGGCTTGTCTGCGCGAGAAGTGTCTTGACGGTGGCGATGTGACGATCGTGAAAAAGTTTCGCGGTCCGTTCAGAATCAACCAGGTCGAAGAACAAGATGGCTCGATAACTCGACGAGAACGTGTTGTTTCGCCCTCCTTTCACGACCGCCTCGAAAGTATCGCGACTTCTGATTAAATTCACTCGACACGCCAGTAGAGCCAATTAGATCGAAATATTGCCGCAATAACGTACGCGCCAATTAAACGTTTTCGCCATTCTAATTAACAGATATCGAGGGACACGCGCTACTGACAGCTACGTACACGGTTAGAGTACGAACCATACACCTGTACGGTAAACGTATGTTGTTACTTATACGTGTACGCGTGTATGTTGTTATTTCGCGGAAAAATATGTAGAGGTATTTATATCAGTATGTTTTTCTATTTTTCGTAATACACGTAACACGTGACTAATTGTTTGTTCATTCTGACACCTTATACGCTCAATTAGTTTCCATATTTCCCTACAATGTGCACCAGACGATGTACAAACAATAAAAGTTTGTCTGGACTATGGAATCTTGCGAGACGATATTTTATCGTCGCTCGTTGGAACTGTCTGTCGGAATATTTCTTATGACACTATCTGAATGAAACTACATCGAACTGGTACACCACGTGCAATCAAAATCATATTAATCAACCGATATAAACGATTAATTAACGATAAGAAAAATAAGAAAAAGATACACTCGCATATACTTAATTACACGCTTATTTATTTTATTAGAATTATTTAACAACGCAATTTTCCAAATCCCGCATAAAGTCTAGTATCTAACTTCGTTGTATTCTCTTCGTATATATAATTCTTATATTCTTATATTTCTAAAATATTCTTACATTTCTTATATTTCGCAGAAAAGTAGATAAATCTTTTTCGTTCGTCACTTTTATTGGTACTGATTAAAAACTATTCGATTACGTCGAATAAACTGGCGTGTCTAGGATATCACGATTCCACGCTACGTCGAATAAAGTAACTATATAATTATTCAAGTTCCCCTTAACTTCCTATATGACGACATAACTACATTTGTGTTGGAATTTAGATCATGGATCAATGATGATCCTTGTCGATACTAGCAAAGCCACTACGAGACAGTTATTCGATCGAGCAGGAAAATATTCATACCTTATTTGAATCAGATTCTGCATAGTTAAGTGATAATTAAATGCATTTCTAATTAGCGAATAATAATAATAAAGCACGTAGGTCATAAATGGAAAGTAGTCTCGATATTTGCAATTTTAATCGGCTTTCTATAGAAAGACGAGCACCGCACAAAATTTTTCTATTTGAATATTACCAAGCAATATGTAGAAGCTAATGGCGAGTTGAACATCAAATTTCCTATAAATACACAAGCATCCACGCTCCATCAATCAGCGAACGAAGGGATCGTCAAATTTTGTACTTGTAAAAGTAAATGTTCCGAAGATAAACATACCAAATCGAAAACTACGTAATAAAAAATTCAATGTGTCGAAAGTAAAAGCAACAATGCAGTGAAAACTGCGCTGCGATTTTTGTACAAATTTGTATTCGACCGTTTCTTATTTCTCAACGTCAAAAGATGTTTACAGACGTCGAAAGAAAAGTTCGTAATTTAACTTTCACGGAATTCCTCCGTCGAGAAGAAAGCCTCGATCATCCCATTCCAATTAAAATTACCCTCTTCCACGCAAAATTTGCGTTTTCTATCGAGCTGTATTCGACGAATCCATCAAACCTCTAAAAAATCAATCTCCATCCCAAAGTACTTGGAATTGAAATTTGAATCAGCAAAAACCGCTGGTAAAAAGGGCTTCTACCAAAGTTCAATAACGGACGATTCCGAGTTCTAAGAAACATCGAACCTCTTTCGCTCTTCTCTTTTCCTAAACGAGACGTTCAAGTACAACTTGGCTTCGTTTCTCGTCAGCCACAAGGAAACAACGTCACATCCGCGTAACGAGTTCTAGACACCATCGATGTGTTGTTCCGAGGTTGAACGACATCGGATGTGTGTATCCTTCAAGGCAATGCTTATGTTTAGGGAATTCGAGAGCGACCGAAAAAACCTCGTTTTGAGCAACTTGAGTTAAGAAACACGCGTACACCGTAGTTAAAAGTTATATCGAAACCGCGCCATGTGGCCACAAGAAAAAAAAGCAACGAGAATCGAGAATTCGTAAGGTAGATCCCGTCGTGACACGGTATTACGATTTGCGGCGCATAGTGAAAATCCAGTTCAATGAACTGTGCTTGGTACCGTCTCTGACGTCAATGCAATTGTTTATGATAATTTATTCGATTGAGAACGCTCGATCAACGCGTTATTTTCGATGGTGAAATGAAGCAAGAGGACAAGCAGATATGTAAAAACCATAAAATCGTATGGTCAAGGTTCTAGACGTATAGGTCTTTATAAAAGTGATTGGAAGAGAGTAATTTATCAGAGTAATCGTATTCAATTGTCGTTCCGTACAAAGAATATACTTAACGAAAGTACAAGAAGGAATTGGTCTTTTCGAACAAGATTGAACAACTCTGTGCCTCTCGCCTCGTTATAACCTACGTAATTAGTTTGGCAAACTGAAAATAAGCCGACGGTTTTGTCTATTTATAACCACGACAGCCGTTTAGTAGCTAAATATAAATTTAATTTATTGGCGTGTTATTAATGTCTGTATATGGAAGCACAACGAAGCTCTACTTTAAACAGACCGAAGCATGCATACCACTTTTGTGTTCTTAATACGTGCTGTTATTGCACTTTGTCTCGAATAATGTTTTGCATTTTTTTTTCGATTTTTCGAGGGTACGCTGTTGTTCATCCTCCGGGAAATGAACAAGCGTGACTTTTATACAGGATACATATTTTCGCTTTTTCAAAAGACGAAACTAGCGTATTCTACGAGTGAAAATCAAAAAACATATCGAGTATAAATATGAGCTCGTAAATGTTTTCTTTAAAAAGTATAACAGAGACAGTGACAACGAATTGTCTTCCCTAAATATAATGGTTAAACGGTTACTGTGCCAGGAAAATCGTAAGATTCAATAAAGTAAGCATACAGCTATTTTTAGAGCAACCTGGAACGCGAATCTGATTTGAGATACAAGCTCGTTTTATCTTCTTTTATCTCCGTTGCGATTGATTCGCACGCTTATGTTAACCGAACGAGTTTGATCAATTTTTGTAAGTATTACAAACTCGTAAATCCTTCGATCCTTCTTAGATCGCTATAACAATATTCAAAAACAACATTGTCCAATGCTGATACACCGATATCTGTGTAATTATTTGCATTTACAAATACAAGTCGATTTTACTTGCGGTGGTGAACGAAAAATGTTGTTCAATGAGCGAGCATTGCGAAAAAGACAGCGTAATTTTATAACAGATGCGATATAATATAAACAAAATTAAACGATACCAAGACCAGGATCTTAATATAAAGGATTTTTAATATAAAAGTTACAATATCCATAACGTGATACGCCACACAAAACGATACGTTACAAGACATCACCTTAGTTTAGACATTGTTTCAAGTCTGATTTCAAATTTATTTAATAAATACTTGGCTTGTTATTTTCGTTTTTTAACAACGTGTACTCGCTTCAGTGTTAACACAAATTGTCCACAGAAGTATTTTTTTCACGACAAACATGGCTGACAACCGCGTCGAAAATGATTAAAAGCGCGTTTGAAGTTCGAGGACATCTATTGTGACTAGAACTAAATCAGCTCGCTTAAGAAGTAACACGTGTCAATCGCGTGAATACGTTCTATGTTCGCCAAATACCATTCAGGTTGTGACCCTCGACGGAGGGAAGGTTAGGCAACTCGCTCACTTCCTTCGTTTAAGGAAATGACCTATTTTCATATAAATGTGCGTGCTAATTTCAATTTAATACAAAGGGGAGGTGAAGACCAGTCACTAATAAAACACGATCGATCAAACGAAACGCTCAATGTTCGCGTCCGTTAATAAATACATATGTGACGAGTTCGCGTACACGTTCAGAGAAATCTTTGAATGAAATAATTTTAGATACGTCATTCTTAACCGTTCTAAGATGTTCTGTCGATACTTTGTTTTTGGTTCCAGTGTTCCATTAGTTCGATGCAATCGAATTAAACGCCAACTTAAAACGCGAAAGAAGATGCAACTTATTCTTACAAGTCGGAACCATAAAATCATGCAAGTAATGAGATAGCATTGAGCTATTTATAACACTTATATTATAACGCAAAGTTATCAATATTCTCGTCTAAAATATGTACGGTCAAAATGAAAACAAATATAGTAATGATATTGCAACTTTAGAAAATGACGTGTACCTTGCAACGGCATTAAAAACGCATAAAATTATGTAACATGTTATGATAATACAAGATTACTAAGTATTTATAAATTCAGTAAGTCAATTTAATTCAACAGTTAATATTTACTTACCATATTTTTTAATAGATCGTTTCTTGTTATGGATACAATCGTATAAAACGAATACGATGAAAATATAATTTCGTTTGGAAAATGTATAAAAACGGCAATAACCCATGAAAGGTTAAACAAGGAATACTATCTTCCTTTGTATATACGAATATTTCGAATAATTACGAATAATTCAGGCCAGAAAGAAGCTATTGTCATAAGGGAGTAGACCGAGCTTTGCTTCGTCTATCGGTTTAGTTTGATTCAAAGTTATACGCAGGGGGTCTTGATAATTGCTGACCTCTAATCGCGGAAAATTTCAAAATTGTTACAGATTTAGCATTAAAGGAAGTTAAAATAACTGATGAAGTCGATCTGAAACGAGTTTGAATAATTTAGTGACATACATATGTGTACTCGTTGAAATAAAAGAACTCGTCTGTTAATTAACATACATGTGCAAATTAATTTTTTGTTTGTTTCAAGCCAGATTTGTATTTTAGTTTTCTATTCAAGGTACATGCAACGTTTTCAAAATATAATTTAATTTACAATTCAACCAAGTAGTATCAAATACAAAATAAATCAATAAATTTAATTAGAAATTTGAATAAAAGTGAAAAAGTTCATCGGTAAACTTGATTTTATTTTATGGATATCTATTTGAGCTCCACCTAGCTAGAAATGAAGGGAACAATATCGTTGATAATGAAGAACGCTACTATATGAATAACAGATAATGAGAAAATGCAAAATGCACCGCGAATATTCAAATGATAGAGTATATATATGACAACTTTTCGAAATTAGTATATAAACAAAAGATTGCTCGATTCAATATAAAAATATCGTAGGATTGTCATTATTTAGCCTCGCTAAAAATGGATGAAATGAAAAAAAATCTAATTAATAAAGAACAAAAAGTACATGTATAAATGAATGTAGCTTCGCATTAACAAACCATAATAATAACGTGATTAACAATCTGCAAATATTTATGCAAATTTACATCTTCATGAACACAACTAAATAAATAGAATCTACGCAATGATTTTCACTCATTAAATATCATAAGTACTATATTCTGGATATTTTACATATTTTTGCATCATTTATTTTTAAAAAATAAATGACTACGATTAGATTAACTACCTTACCTTTTTCTAAATTCAACCAAATAAATCAACAAAAAAAGAGGAAATTACATAATACGACAAGATCCTGTCTGCTAGTTAGACAAAGGAGCGTCATTATCTAAGTAAATGAATAGTGCACGCGCGCCAGACACGAACTAAAATCGGCTGTCCGCACAACCGCACCGACTCGAGGTTGATTTCTCAGGAAGAAAGCTGATATCCACGTGGATACAATTTTGTCTGTAGATCGAGTTCCCGTCTCGCGAACTATGCATGCTTCGCGTCTAATATAATAATAGAGCGATAGAGACCGAGATAACTGCGTCATTCCACGTGTAGCGCTTTAGTGTAACGGATTAAGTGATTCAATAGAGGGGCTGATTTTAATGAATTGTGACTTAATTGGAAACGGACAGGAAATTTAATTTTTGGTGAAAACGTTTTCGAATTATTAAGATTGTGTTTGCATACTTTGACACATTGTTTGCATAATTTATTTGCATACTTTGACACATTTTAAGCGCATAAACATTCCCAATATAGTGATTACATTCTATTCTGCCTCGATTCGTTTGAATCATTCTACAAAGCCAGCAAATATCAGAAGATGTAAACAAAATAATAATATTAAATTCGTGCGATGGTTGTACCTCGACCTGCAAGTACGTCATTCACTCTGTCATTATAAATCTTCAAAACAGATCTAAAATTATCATACAAATTATCGTATACGTAAGAAACAGTCGGTTCAGTTTTTTTCCCAAATGTTTTTATACATTGATTGCACACAAACCATTAACGTCACGTTATTATTCGTAAATTATATGTTTCCAATTAAGTTCAGACGTAATTGTAACGTATTCGAAAGTGCATCGCAATAGTCATCGATTGTTTCGCGCTATTGTTTCACTGATGACATTAAACACCGGTCATAGGATACGCTGGAATTTTCGCAAAAAATGTTGCGCTCCATTATAGAGTATCCGCATTGTCCAGTGGCAACAACGATACCTTAGAATCAGCACGTGATTGTGCGTGCGCAATCATGCAATTTAGTACGCAAGTGTATGCGATTTTATCAGATATTCTGGAAACCATGCGAATTGAAGAGCTTCGACAAAGTACATATATACGTTCATACACATTTCAAGAAAATAATAAGTTTGATAGAACAATCAAAAAAATTACTTATCATTAATAGAAGATAACGATTAGAATTTATCAAAATATATTTTTAAAAATCAATAAAAAAAAATATATAGAGGCAACGAAAAAGAAGTCATATGGAGAAAACAAAAATAGCAATTGTTGTACACAATTTTGTCTCCAAATATTTTATTGTATTTGTTGCAGTAAAAGAATTTTGTTACATTGGCAAATAAAGCGTTTATTCACAAGAGGAATCGAATGATTCATGTTACGTTCAATACTGAACAAGTATTAAGAAAAAAAACTACAGAGAGTCGCGATCTAGAATCTAAAGTATTTTAGAGTAACTAGAACCAAAAGCGAATGTACTCACATTTATTAACGCCGAATGTAATATCGGTGAATTGTACGCTGTGAAGAACATTATGAGGAATAGTAGGAGGATTCGTCGGTGCAAAGTCCGGGTCATCGATATCGAAGGACACGTTTTCTTCAAATTCCGTCATACTGTTCTCCATCATTTCGAAAACACGCAACAAATTAATCTTGAACACCAGAATACTTCAAACCTTCAACAAAATAGAAATTAAAATATATACGGTTTCAAACTAAATATTAGATATTAAATATATAATTTGTGATAAATAATGAATGTACGTCAACGATATTTATTTGATTATACATGTTGCAATAAACAATCTATTCTTTGATTAATGACGGTGACCTTAGCTTACGAAATACATAGTTAAATTATCCAGAAACTTCTCAAATTACAAGCATTCGCCTAAAATGTGTTATACGTGATAGAGGACTTTCCAAAGGTGTTTTAAAGGCAAGACTCTATTGAAATAACCCGACGCTTTACTCTATGCATGTAGATACGTATATATATACATGTATTATGAATAGTAACGCAGGGTCAGTCTCAGAGCAAGCCGATAGCTTACATTATTAATTGCTTTCCTTTTAAATAAAATATCAAAAAGTGTCATTACAATATCAATCAATATACGTATCATATCGATAATAAATGAAATCATGATAGATATTACCCTTGAGAGAGAGAAAGAGAGAGAGAGAGAGAGAGAGAGAAGTCTATTCAAAAAATCTCATTCGGCAAGTTATTTAAGATGTAGCACACATATTATTTACATCTTGTAAATAAATAAATAGCGAATAAATAGTATCTTGATTAAAACGTAATAGCTTGTGTAAAGAATAATAAATGATCTTTTGAACGGAAGATATATCAGTTCAAATAATATAATACTTTCCTTTTTTCATCTAATGAAAATGTAAAAGTGAACTATCGAATAACACAAATGCGAGCAAATTAATTTCTTCTCGATAAATAGATCAATTTAAAAACAGTGCAGTGACGGGATATTTGCAACTACAAGTGCATCCTTGCGAGCGTTTACATCACAATAAATCATATAATTTACAAGTACACTTATCGTTTGCAAATGCATATAGCATTAACTGCGTGTTTAATAACAATCATGGTTAATCACAGTGGAAGCTATTACTGTTCACAAAATTGGTCTTTTGACCAATTCGTAGAATTAAAGAAAACAATGAACAAAAATAAAAAATAGAGAGGAAGTTTTAAAATAAAAGGTAAGATGAAACGTTTGAATTCTTAAGTACACAATAACACTTGTACATGAAACATGTACATTGTAATCGATAACATTAGTAGATTCGACGATAAAGCGGAACAAAAGTAGCACTTCAATGCAACAATCTGCTTCGTACATATTATATACGTAACTGTATATGTATCATATATGTGTATGTATCTGTATATGTATCACTTCGTTTAGATTCTTTCTTTCGTGACAAATGCTGTTTAAATGGTTTTGAAATCCCCTAATATCTTTATGACACAATATAATAATTTTTTTTATTTTTTTTTACTAAATTAAGATTAATTTAGATTAATTGCTAATTTATGACATTATCTTGTTTTTCAACAATTTGATAATTTCCTAATAATACATTTTTCTAATGTCACAAAAGTACAGTTTATAAAATAAATTTCGTAAAATTAATACTTATCTATAATCTTATAATATTAATGTTAATTAAATTTTACGTAACAATTGAAACAGTGTGCTGCTTCGTAAAATAATATATTTCTTCGAATAATTAAAAGACAATTATAACACTTTATCTTGAGTAACACATTCAATAGTAGGCACAGGTATAGACTGAATTACAACGTATCAGAAAAAATGCTTACAATTAAAGACATTTATCGTGTCATTGAAGAAATAAAAAAAGTTCCAGAAGAATATACCCAGAAGAAAGAATGAAGCGTGTAATTAAAAAATATTTAAGTGTTACTGAGAAGCTTAATTTAATATACATAACGTGATACTTCTAAATATTACTGGAAGATATTTATAAAATATTTATTATTCAAAGTTCAATAAAATGTTATGTAAAAAGACATCATATTTTGTATCGATATATTCTTCATGTTTTATATGATTTAATATTTTGTGTTTCTGTATAAATTAATCCATGAACAATAAGCTAAAAAATTAATTTAATAACACATTCTTATGTGGAAATGTATAAATAATAAGTATAACTTAAAACTATACAATCGAGATATCGAATTGAAATATTGAAACACATATGAAATCTTTACGGTAAGTGAATCATGTAAACTTAAATCGATTCTATAATTTATACAACCTGTTGATTTCTTTAGAGTTTCACAATTCGTTGACACTAAATTTTCGAATACTTCTGCGATAGAGGAAACGATGCATACTTTTACAAACCGCACGATCCAATGGTTGATGGTTGACTGACAACAGTGACAACGTTTCAATTCAAAGATTCAAACCTCTACCATTTACTACGTCTGTGCCTCTACTATATTGGTATCGATAATGTCACATGTGACATGAATATGGTAAGGGGGTCAGAACCCTCAAATGAGAGTATATATCTCATATATCTTGTTTGTAACTATTTATTTAAGTTAAAATATCTGCATGTTCTACAATCTGCATAACTTTAAGTAACTCTAAAAAGGAGTGAGGAGTGACTAAATTAGTAACCTAAACTTGTCAGATATATCTGGATATCTCCAATTTGAACTTGTGATTCCGAAATTTTGTATTTTCTCGAATTTTGTATTAACAAAATTAAATGAAAATAATTCAATATAAATAAAAAAAGAAAACGATGTTTTCTTTTAAAACAATTACGTCTTTGGTACAAACTTTTATAATTTTAGTACATGATTAGCAGATTGCTAATGCAATTAAACAAATAAAACTTAAATAGACACTGATTTTATCTTTGAAATCTTATAACAAATGTGAATTTACTTTACATATTTTTGTAAACCACCTGCATTCTGTAACTTATGTATTTATAATTTTCATAAATGTATAAACATCCGTAATCTAGTCATTAGTACATAATATAATGCAAAAAGAAAGATTTTTAATAGGCTTTTTAATCAGCTCCGTGTTATAACAAAGATTCATTTATAAAACAAAAGATTTTTTATTTTATTAAGGTCTATCAGATTTACATAAGGTACGTTACCTAGATGCTAAAAATAAAGAAGGCAAATACTAAGAATGCTAACTAATCTGCTGTACTAAAGAACCTCCTTGAAATATATAGATATAAGATATGATATACAATGAATTATTATATATATTTCTATATTATTATTAAAAATAACATCAAACTACATAAACATATTATTTAAATTTAATAATTCACAATTCATCATCAATTAATACAATTTATATATGAGCAAAAATAAATGAATAAAAAATATATGAACGAGTTTCACATACATGTACATCAAACATGGAACATTTTAATAAGATTTCGGAAACTATATCAAAACATTAAATATACTTAAAAATGTACATATTACATAGTAATCGATGTTCGAAAAATCAATGATTAAAAATAGGTATTCTTCGTCTTTATAATTTTTAGCTTAAAAAACGATTGTATGATTGTAATAGTGTTTACAATGTACCGAGATCGTAAAATCGATCAAGCATCAAGTTTTATATGTTAAAGGGTTTGAATGAACCAATTCATACAGTTTCTAGTTTCGATCATAAAAGATTCTTATAATATAACATAATGGTTAAAAAAATATAAAACACTTGTATATCTAATATATTCATAACAGTATCTTGAATTAAACATAATCTACTTCACTATAATATCTTGAAGAATGTTTAATTTTTGTAAAATGTCTAATATTTGACGCGGCAAGTACTACACGTTCACGTATTGTACAATAACACATTAATTCTCCATTCATCATACATCTTTCATTAATACATTGGCCTAAATCCTACATAAAACAGAAATAATTAACACGGTAACTCTTTATGTACGTTAAATATACGTACTAGAATTTGGAGGCAGACATAATTTATAGATATCTGGCAGAATAAATTGTGGTGGAAATGACCTTAATGGATCCATCATATACCTGGTTCCTTCAAAATCTGCATTCTAACTGAAACCAAGGAGAAATCATACCAATTATAGGAAGGAAATGTTAAAGACCAACGAAATTTAATGTCACAAAAGTTATATTCTGCATATAACTTGAATACTTACTCAATAATAAACGGGAACAGGAATTTGCTCGATATAATATGATAACTCTGTTCTCTAGACATATCTCTTTCTTTTCTTTCTCGGGGCTGTTCTCTTAATCTTTCTCGGTAAGATCTTTCATCTTTGAATGACCTGTTGTTTCAATAGTATTTGTAATATTTAATTTTTAAGAAACATGACATTTCACATGGCTTGTTATGTACCTGTGATGAGATTCTCTGATCCATGCTCTTTGCTCTTACTCTCTTGAATGTGAATGATCCCATGATCTTTTCTTTCTTGCAAATGTTCTTCTTCAACAGTGTGCCATTGACTATGTCGCCCAACTTTTTCTTTATTCTCTTTACTTCTATCTTTAGTGAAACCTCTTTCCATAAATATATTATATAACAATTTAATAAAACTGGACAATAAATATATTAAACAGATACACAAGACTGTAACAAATAATTTGTACCTATTATTTCTGTAATTATCCCTGTCATCATGTTTTGAATCTAAAAGAATACTTTAAAAAGTCTAGTTTTTAAATATTTGTTTATATATTACAATTAATATTTGGTATTTAATAATTTAATAGACAATATTATAATTTAGAATCCATTTTGTGTTTCACCAAATGGTAAATTTATTTATATGTACATGTATAAACTATATCTGCAATTTTATATAAATAAATAGTTAAATATAAATAATCATATCAATATATAATAGATAATTATCAAATATTAAGTTTTTGTAGTTATTAAAGTACTGCCAAATGGTATAAAACATAATATACTTAGTTAATTAGTATACAATTACTATAATAAACACAATGTTGTACAAATTTTGTATCCACTTTTATTTTGTGCCCACTATATAGCAATACTGGCTGAATTTTGGTTTAATGGAAATAAAATTATTGCCTTTTTTTATTGCAATCTAATTCCAATATTTTTCAATGCATAGAATCCAAAAATGCAAGTATTAACTTTAAAAATCCAGAGGTTTTAAAGTTATGCATATACAAAGTTGAGTGTTTCTAACGTATTTGACAATTTATTTTGACATCATGTTGCTTTTTATTCACGATTCATCCAATGAGTGCAGTCGCTAACCATAATAAATACACGTGGGTGGCATCCACTTAGGCGGGATAAGTCAAATTAGAGAGGATATTTTCTCTCTAATCAAATGTTTTTCTAGATGATTTGTTTTTTAGCCTAATAATAGCTATGGTGGGCTTACTGCCAAAAAATATGGCCATAAAACAGTAAATCACAGCATGGAAATTGTAGGTGAGTACTGAATTAGGTTGGCAATAGTTATAAAATTCCGGGGGCCGTAAGGCGGTTGGTTATGTTAATATGTTAATTTTCGCCAAAGATCATGTACATTATGCGTCAATACTTTAATTACAGGTAGCGACGATATCGATACTCAAAAAATAGAAGCAAATTGACGACCGGAAAAAGGGTGGATACAGGGAAGAGTCCGTTTACACGATAACGATTTCGCACGATTCGCCCATGCGAAATTTTATTTGGCACTGTTTCTGTGGCAAAAACAAAATCGATTCAAATTCAAATAAGAAACACTCAATGCTCATTTGTGTGGAAGCAATATGGCATCAAAGCAAGATGTCAAATATGATAAAAACGCTTAGCTTTACATACACATAATTTTTGAACCGCTGGATTTCTAAAATTAAAATTTGCATTTTTAGATTCTATGCATTGAAAATTATTAAATAGCAATAAAACAAGGCAATAATTCTATTTTCAATAAACCAAAGTTTAACCGCGATACTTAAAACAGAAACAAAAAGGAAGGATCATCTTCATAAAAAAAGAAAAAACATACCGTATTAACCAATACACAAGTCTGGCATTATGAGATGATCTATGTCAAGGATTATGACCGACTTCTTGAAGAAGTAGTATATTTTTTATTCGTTTTCGAATATGCTTGCTTTCTAGAAATTGAACATGTTATTTTTGCACAATAAGAATGATACTTTAATGCGTATAAAATATTACCTTTGAGGAAACAGATCATCTTTATAGTTTATAAGCAAAATAACCACAAAAAATTAAAATTTTTAATATTAAACAAATCATCTAAATTTTCATTATTTATTGCAACAATTGTACGATACTCTACAATTTTTTCTGTTGTAACTGATGCACCTTTTACTTTTTTTCTTTCAAATTTAGGTTTGGATCTCCCTCTATGGTTAAATAAATTTATTTGTAAATAGAAAATCTAGAGTAGTTGCATATAAAAAGGCAATTAAATAGTATTAGCAGCTATGACCTTAGAAATCTTAAGATTGAAATGTAAATAAAGTGACTACCTTTGAACAAATTGCAAAACAAGATATTCTATGATAGATGTATGAAGCGAATGAAGTGGTAAACATGCTATAAAAGAGATAGAAATATAATTTTCTTTCTAATTCTGTAACAGTATTTTGTATATCAATAATGTAAAAAAGACATGTATCTACTATTAAAAATACAAATCACATTAAATGATAGCTAATTTTATATATATAAATTCATGTTTTTGTATACGAGTTATTCTTCAGACTAAATGCACATATATGGCAAATGAACATATATGACATACAATTTTTCTTCAATGTCAGAAATCATAAAACAGTTTTATTATATTCTAAATTGTCCTCATCCTTGTTGAACCAAGGACACATTATTGATTTCAAAGTTGTGCAAACTGAATGTTATAGAAGACAATATAATGGCAAATCCATTATCAGTAATAAGCCATGTTCAATATTGAAAGTCATTTTGATTCTTCAGTTGTAGAATTGTAATCTTTGGTATTTACAAAAAGGAAATGAGAATATTCACGCTCTTAGTTCTAGTCATTTTATAATACAGGTACCGTATCATGCAGCCAAGTGCTGAAGAGCACACAGGGTGTGTGGAAGAAATTATAAAATTAGGGATCTGTTTGATTGCACGCTAGCATAGACAAAAACCAATTGAGTTCCACGGTAGAAGAACTTATTTCATTGTACGGTTCTACGGAAAAGTTTATATCTATTTTACTATTCGAGACCATTCTGAATAAATGCGGATAGACCAATAGTTTCGGATTAATCGGGACGTGTTTATATAAATAATAGATTATATTTCTTTTAAATTCGCTTACAATATCGTGTTTCGTGTGATTTTAATTAGAATAATATCGCGGACATGTTGATAAAAGTGTCACAAAAAAGGGTCAAAAATTGTATTATTGTCTCATTAATATCCAATCTCGAATCGAAAAATATTGCTCGTCACTATCTGTGTAGTCGGTAGTAGATATTTAATAAAGAAAAACTATGTAATTATTTTATTGTAAATCATAAGATGTTATCAAAATGTCCTTACCATGAGTATATTTTAATTGAAAAAATAGCAAAATTTCGTCTCTAGGCACAATTTTTTCTCAGCTATTATTGCGTTTTTTGATAACACAGGGAACATGCGATAATTGCACAAAACTCGGGACCTACATGTTGCAATAATGAAGATGTAAAGATTTGAGATTCTATTTCTTGAAACTGACATCTCAGACGTGTCGAATGTAGATAAGGACAATGCGAGTGAAAGAGAAAGGGGGGGGGGGTCTAAGAATCGAAGCAATCGACAAATATTAAAGGCCCGCGATAATTTGAAACCTCTAACTCAAAGATAAAGCTTTCTTATTTTTGATTTGTGATCAACGAAACTTTTAACAACGTGTTTCTTACATTTTTCTGATTCAAATGACATCAAACATAATATAATTTGGAATATATTTATTTACTCATTTTAATCGGAAAAGTCTTACAAATAATTGTAGGTAGAGGGCTAAATGGTCTTTATAAAAACGAGTTCTATTCGTTTACTTAAGTGTTTTATGCAATGAAGGTAGCCGAAGTCTTGGATCTAGACTTTTTCACGTTTTCTCGGCGACTCACTAAAACCGATCATCGATGGTTCGATGTCGGGGACTGTTTAGATTATCGGCACTCGGTCCGCCGCAAACCTGATACGGGTCCTTGAGAGAGGTATCCGCGTCTTATTGCCTACACAATAAAAGTTAGTAAAAGTTTAATTTAAAAAAAGTTAAAAATAAAAAATCTTCACTTAATTAAATTAATACCTAGATACATTGTCTCAGCTATATATATATATATATCGCAGCGGGAGACTTTAATGCAAAGCACACGCTATGGGGTTCAAGAACTAACACACCTCGAGGTAGAACGCTAGAAAAATATATTAGAACCAGTAATTCCAACATATTATTCACAGAAAGACCAACATACTGGCCGACAGATCTCAACAAAACTCCTGACTTGTTTGAAGAATAGAATATACAAGCAAACAATTACTTTGTAGCAACCCAGAGTCACTTTGCAACAAAACCACCAATTGGCAAACATTTAAAGAACTAATTGAGAACAAAATCAAAATAATAAAAGACAAAAAAAAAAAAGAAAACCACGCATGCGGGCAGGAAAGCCCGCTTTCCTGAGCGATTCCAAGCAGGATAGAAATAAGATAAGTAATTAAGTAAATAAATTAAATGCGTAGCATTAAGTAGCTTAAGGAAATAGATAAGCTTATGAAAGCATATTAGCATATAAGCATATTATAAGCATATAAGAAAGACCTGCGCGGATCCAAGAAAGCCCTAGTCGCAACAACCTTTGTAAAAAAAAAGAGAGAAAGAAAACGTTACCACTGGCAAGGGGGTAATGTAACGGCACTTGGCTGCTGTTACGTCCCGGATCCCACTATGAACGTTATTCCGAAGTAACCGTCTTCTCGCTTACGACCGAAGAGGTCGGTACACTTCAAGAGGTCTAATGGCCCATGAATACACGTTGATCCGGATGGCGGACGGTTACGAAATGCGTGCATGGTGGGATGAGACAAGAACAAAGGGATGTGTGGAGAAAAAACTGTAGATCTGGACAGTTCTCAACCAAACGTCTAGCTTCGAAGAAGTCCGAAGTTAAGTTATTAGCAGAGAGTCGAGTTGTGAGGTATACCATAGAGGCGAGACAATAGTTTTGTCCGGCCCCGCGCAACAAAGGTTGCAATTGTTAATAAACATTTGTTATTTAAATTCAACGCCGCTTATTTATTTGGCATCTTACACGTCCAACCACCTCAATTTTACAGTAGAAAAAATAAGTTAATAAATTCATTTTTGGTTAATGTACAATTGAACTTATCTCATGCGAAAATTTAACTGCTCTGTAGCTTGCAGGCCCCTCCGGTGTTCGTACACTCGCTGGAGCGCCAAGGCCTGAAGTTCGAACGGCGGAGACGCCGCCAGAACAGACGCCGACGCGTGGGATATGGTTCTGTATCCTCGAACGATGCTGATGGCAGTCGTCCTACGCAGCCTTTTCAGCAGTAGTCGACTGCGACGACTGGCCATCAGATCTCCAGCCCACACCGGGGCCCCGTACAACACACGGAACCGAATCACATATTCGGCAGTAAGCCGCACAGAGCGTTGGCTGCCGCCATCACCTTCGGGACTAAAAGTTCGAAATGCGGCTCGAAGGTCCATCCACCGTCTAAGGCGAGGCCAAGATACTTCATCTAGAGACCAACCTGGACTTCTTCTCCCATTATGTCCACGCAGATACCTGGTGGAGGGGCCCCCTGCGCTTAAGGTCGTAAAACCATATTGCTTCGGACTTGGCAGCAGACACGCTCAAACCCAGTCTCCGGACAGTCCGCACGGCGCACGCCACGGCAAGCTCGCCGAGACGCAAAACCTCCTCGTACCAACGCCCCCTAGCCAGGACCAAGGTGTTGTCGGCGTAACACACCATGTTTGTGTCTGGGGGCAGGGGACAACGAAGCACCGAGTCGTAGGCGACGATCCAAAGGATGGGTCCCAACACCGAGCCCTGTGGGACGCCACGCTCCACCGATCTTCGCTCTTCGCCATCCTTGCCGGTGTAGCCGACCCACCTTTCGCTCAAGTACGCCCGGATGACGCGGATAAGATAGAGAGGCACATCGAAATCTTCCAGAGCCTCGACTATTACGTCCCAAGGTATGGCGTTGAACGCGTTGCTAATATCGAGCGATACCGCCAACGCCACTCCACCTCGAGAAACCATGGCCTCGGAAATGGCTCGCACACGGTTGACCGCGTCGATCGTCGAGTGGCCCAGCCGAAATCCAAACTGGCTGTCGTGCCAATCAGGCAACCGCTCCGACATATGGGCCTCCAGACGGGCGGCGATTATTCTTTCGAATAGCTTTCCGACCTCGTCCAGGAGGCACACTGACCGATACGCAGACGGCGAGTCCATCGGTCGGCCCTCTTTTCGAAGGAGGACCAATCTTGCCATCCGCCATACTCGAGGGTAGACTCCCTTTCTTAGGCATCCGCTGAAGAATTCTCGGAGTCTGGGTGCCATGACTCCCATCGTTTCCTCCCGACACCGACGGGACCTGGGGGCTCCGAAACCCCCTGCGCAGTACTTTTGTTGCCTTTATTTGACTTATCCATATTAAGTTTATAAAAAATTATTCGTAGTCCAGGGTCATACTGGTCATCATCGGGGTCATAAGTCGCTATTCCATCTACATAATCCATTTCAATTGCCCAAGTTGTCAGAAGTTCGTCAGGTATGACTACGTGTTCTTTAACTCTGGATGAATCAAGCGATCACTTTATTATAGTTCAGCAATTGGGTGGTCGAATGTGCGTTGACACGAAAAAGGCAAAAAAAATGATTGAAATTAATGATCTGCCTACTGTATTTTAGGTACATTTCTGCATCCCGTGTCTGGCGAGCCAAATATTAATGTTATATTTGATCCACTTCATATGCTGAAGAATATTAGAAATTGTCTAGGAGAATACTTAGTTATGTTGATGCAGAGAGAAACAAAATCGAATGGCGATATCTAAGAACTCTAGCACTGCTGCAAGAAAGTGCGGGTTTTCGTTCGGACAACCGTTTGCATCGAAAAATGGCGATCTATTTGCTAAAACTCTCAGTTCGAGCATTGCTGATAATATCGAATTTTGCTGGAAAGTTATCCGTCTTCCAGAATTTGAAGGCTGCGAGGCAACTACACATTTCTTGCAGTGCGTTGATTCGATTTTCTGAATGTTAGAAATCTGTGAGGAACACATTTCAAAAGCGCGTTAAAACGCGGTAATGAAGATATTTGACGTTCTAGATTATTCAAAGAATTTTAACAAGCAACTTTAGCAAAATTATTTAGCGAGCATTAAAGAAAAGAGTAGGGCGCCTATATTTCTTTCCAGTCAGAAAATGGACTTTGTCGACTTCTGATTTGTACGTAAAACCATCGAAATAAGAAATGAACCTTCTCACATATAAAATGAGACAAAACCACTTAGAATTATCTTTGGCACGATAAGAGGTAGAAATGGGTTATGCTTTTATCATACAACTACTCAGTTTGTTGCATATAAACGATTGTTGGCATGACATAATATTTCTATCAATACAGGAAATGTAATAGCAATGGAGAATATCAAAATATTAAACGTCTCATCAGCCAAATCAAGAAAAAAGCGTACAAGTGTGAATCTGTACAACTTAACCATTCACAATACAATACACAAGTCATTAGTAGTTGAAAAATACAGACTTATTGACCATCCAAAAGAAAGTTATAATCTGGATGAAATTAGTGAATTTTCTAAACACGCTATTCTAAACACGTACATTTTTAGTTGGGTAATCTTACCATTAAAAAAGGAAAAAAAGATTAATTTTCTTATAACTTGTGATAAAATGGAAATAAATAACATTCTTATATATATATCGACAAAATCCGAGAAGTTATATCACAGTAATCACGTGTGATTATTTAATAATCTCCGTAAGGCATGTAACGCGAATTCAAGAAAACTACCACACCAAACTAAACATCCCAGTAGTTCTAGCCGTTCGCGCTTTTCAACTGGCAGTAAAATAATAACGAATTATGTTGTTGTTTATTACCTAAACCTATGACCAGCGGCCGTGAGATTGCCGGATTTGAAAAGACTCAAACCAAACCCAATACATTTTAATTGAATCTCACCCGATCTTCGTTTTTAAACCGTTTTTAAACGTAATGTACGTAACTTTGAAAAATGTACGAAAGCTCTTAGAAGTGTAATGTTTCACTTCGTTTGTTCAACTGTTCAAGCCTAATGTGGCCATGAAAAGAAACGTTATGAAAAAAAATCTACCTATAAAGGAAAAGTACAAGACGTAAATAAGATGTAATTCGTAAACTCAGAACAGACCAATAAGAACTACACAGGCTTTAGGAAACTTCAGGTGATCATATGTCACAACGCCTCCAGAACAATAATAACGCTTGAGCTGTCCACAGACTCAGGTCATTTAAAAAATTAATGAATCACGAATTTTTCTACGAAAAAGAACTTTTCCATGAGTTTTATGTAGATACTTTATCTGCTTGTCCGTTCGACATATGTGCTGAATTAGTAATTTAGGAAAGAATAATTCTTCAGAATATAATTCTGATTTAGAGGATGTGAATAGATCATCAAGGAGATAGAAAACTTTTCGCAAATCGCTGACCATAGACATTTGTTTAGGGACATATACACCGATCATTAAAGTGTTAATGCCTAATATCCACCACAAACATTTATTTATAAAATACAAAATTTGTAATATTATTAAAATTTTATTAAGATATATCAGATTTACACCAAAGAACTTCCTTGAAATATGTAGACGTAATATCTGATATACAATAAATTATTATACATATTCAATACTAAAAGTAACATAAAATTTCATAAACATATTACTTAAATTTAATAATTCACAATTTATTTTATATTTTGTATTAATTATCAATTAATACAATTTGTACACAATATTATTATTATCACCTAAAAATATATGAACGAGTTTTACATACATGTACATCAAACATGTAACATTTTAATAAAATTTCGGAAACTATATCAAAACATTAAATATACTTAAAAATGTACATATTACATAGTAATCGATGTTCGAAAAATCAATGATTAAAAATAGGTATTCTTCGTCTTTATAATTTTTAGCTTAAAAAACGATTGTATGATTGTAATAGTGTTTACAATGTACCGAGATCGTAAAATCGATCAAGCATCAAGTTTTATATGTTAAAGGGTTTGAATGAACCAATTCATACAGTTTCTAGTTTCGATCATAAAAGATTCTTATAATATAACATAATGGTTAAAAAAATATAAAACACTTGTATATCTAATATATTCATAACAGTATTTTGAATTAAACATAATCTACTTCACTATAATATCCTGAAGAATGTTTAATCTTTGTAAAATGTTTAATATTTGATGCGGCAAGTACTATACGTTCACGTATTGTATAATAAAACATTAATTCTCCATTTATCATACATCTTCCATTAATACATTGGCCTAAATCCTATATAAAACACAAATAACACAGTAACTCTTCATGCACATCATTATGAATTAATGAATGTACATACCAGCATTTGGAGGCGGACGTAATCTATACATATCTGGTGGAATAAATGGTGGTGGAAATGGTCTTAATGGATCCATCATATGCCTAGTGCCTCCTAAAGGGGGTACTTGTCCTCGAATTGGAACCAAGGGTCCAACAATTATTGGTCTCGGAGGAAAATTCTAATGACCCATGAAATTTAATATCGAAAGAATTATATTCCGCGTACAATTTAAATACTTACTCCATAATAAACAGGAACAGGAATCTGCTCGATATAATGCGATGGAGCTACCCTAGGTTCTCTAGACCTATCCCTTTCTCTTCTTTCTCGGGACCGTTCTCTTGATCTTCCTCGATAAGATCTTTCATCTTTATATGACCTATTGTTTTAATAATATTTGTAAAATGTAGTTCTCAAAAAACACAACATTTCACATGCCTTTTTATATACCTATGATGAGAATCCCTGTCCCACGCTCTTTGTTCTCGCTCCCTTGAACGTGAACGATCCCTATGACTTCTTCTTTCACGTAGATGCTTTTCCTCAGCAGTGTTTAATTGACTATGTCGTCCGATTGTTTCTTTATACTCTCTACTTCTACCTCTACTATTTCTTTCGCTAAATAAGTTATACAAAAATTTAGAAAAACTGAATTATAAACATACTAAACATATTAAATGAATTAAACAAATATACAAGATTATAAGAAATAATTTGTACCTATCACTTCTATAACTGTCTCTGTTATAATGTTTTGAATCCTCATACCTAAAAAAGAATACTTATGTAACAAAAGTCTAATTTTTAAACATTTTATTGTCTATTATAAATAATATTCTATATTTAATATTTGAATATGGGGTATTTATATCTTAATATAACTTCTATATTTTAATATAGGATACTCAATACTCTGTCTGTACTAATATCCATACTTCACCATATGATAAATTTATTTATATGTCTATTTTATAAAAGAGATAGTAAATTACATAAAAAATAATAATAGTAAATAATTATGGATAATCATGCATTACATTCAAATTACTAGTATTATTTAAATCCATAATACTATTTTGCATTCATAGATATCAATAGAAAATACATTTTTTTTAGGTATTTAAAGCATTAATTTTTTACTTTATTATTGAAGTACATGCAGTAAGTAGTTGTTTAGTTACACTTCATTATAAATTAAGGAAAATAGCAAGTTAGAAAATATATGCTGATATTTACTATAACATGCACGCAAAAGCAAGTAGATATTTATTAGAAATGACTTAATAAATTAAAATTTTTATGGTTATTGCACTTTATGAAGATATAATTGCTTTGCATTCATTGGAATGAAAATGACTGCAAGAAATTTTAAAGTACATGAGAATAATATCCGCAAAATATAAGTATGAATTGAATAGCAGTGTTATCACGTAACTAGTTCTAATTTACTCTTTATTCTATGATAAAAAGGGTTTCATTATATTTTTGTATTTTTCGTGAGGAAACAAAAAGAAAAGAAACGTATATGGTCAAATTAGAAAAAAAAGCATAAACATTGGTAATGATATAAACAAGCATATGCATATAGATAGCTCCCTTGACAGTTACCATGCCAAGACTGGGTATATTTTCATCTACTTAAGGTGAAGCAGGTTTTTAGCGAGTTAGCACTTTCCACTTCTCACACATAAAAAGAAAAGCGTAAGCTGGAACAAATCAGAATGTAGTAACACAAAACACATACTTAAAACAAAAATCAAACAGCACAATCGTATTTAGAATATGGATTTAAATTTAGAGCTATGACAGATAATGAACATATATTACAGCAAAATATGTTCTGTAGCGGCACGCGACTTTGGCCTATCGTTCAAATCCTACCAAGCGAGCAACATAGTCAAACGCAAAACATCACCTCGGTCTCGAACGAAGATGACTCATAGTTGAAACAAAACAAAGAAGGTAACAGGTCGGTGCGGGATGAGGAAGGTTCGATAGGTTACAAGGAAACTGATCCCGATACGAAGATTTAGTATACTACGAACTGCGAATTACGAACGAGCAAACACGAACAATGTATACAAATTCTAATCATTTATCACGCGCTAATTTAAATTTGTTGTATTACAATAATACAATATATACAATAATGTCTGTAATATTATATATAAAATTTTATATAATCTTATGTACAAATTTTACATAATCAAATAATTAATTATTTATCCACTGTATAACAATACTGTTATAAGAAAAGAAAGAAAAGCGAAGAATATTATCATATCCATATTAATATGGAATTGTATGGTAGAGTGGTACAAAATGGGAAAGACGATATAAAAAAAGAGAAAATATCATGTTGATCTAATAACCAATATACAAACCTGGCATGGCGGGACGATCTATGTTGAGGACTGTGACTTCGATTTCTTGAAGAAGTAGTATATTTTTTATTCACTTTCGACTCGTTTTCTAGAAATTAAACATGTTATTTCTTCACAACAAAAATAAAATTTTAATGTACATAAAAAATATCAACTTTGAGGAAAAATATCTTATCTAGTTAAAGAAAATAATGGCAGAAAGTTAAAATTTTAAATAATTAACAAACCTAAATTTTCATTATTTAAAGCAACAACTGTACGATGTTCCACAATTTCTTTTGTTTTGACTGTAGTACCTTTTATTTCTTCTCTTTCAAATATAGGTTTTGATCCTTCCCCTATGGTTAAATAAATTTGTTTAGGAATAAAACATCTAACGTACTTGCACATGAAAGAAACAATTAAACAGTATTAGCAATTGTGACAGACCTCATAAATCTTAAGGTTGATATGTAAATAAACTGACTACCTCTGAACGATTGTAAGCCAGGACATTTTATAATAGAAAAAAAAAAGATACCATTATCTTTTATTTTATATTACTAATTCTATATCAGTATTTCATATGTCAATTATGTACAATCTGTATATATATATTTGTTATTAAAAATATAAATCACATTAATTGACTGCTTATTATACAAAAACATATAACGTTTTTGTATACAAGTCATTTTTCAGATTATATGCACAAATGAACATAGATGGCTTACAATTTTCTTCAGTGCCAGAAATGATAAAACAATTTTACATACACGAATCCATAATTACAAGAAACATTAAGTTATGAAATGCAACCTTTACTTTATGTTATTTTGAATAGATTTTATCATATATACGATTTAATAATTAGACTAATTTGTGTTTAACAAAATTATAATCCTATGGTAATATCTTCCGAGACGTTTCATATCTTCCATAATGATTAAAAGATCTTCCACTTAGTCGTTATATGTATAACTGCATAATTTGACTATTGCTTTTTTCAAATATACTTGATTATAACTAATTATTATAACATATTACATTTTGCAATCAAAAAATAAATCTCAATCTTTATTTAAAAATTTCAAAAATAATTATTTTTTTTAGTTTAGTTGTTTGTAAAATATTTGGTAATATGTGCAATATTAAATGTTTACAAGATTTGTAAACCAAATTCTATTTCATGGCTATAAATCAGAAATAAGACCAATAAAGCCAATGAATTCAAATAGACTCAGCAAAAAATATTTTTGTTTCATTATAGAATTCTCAGATGTAATATTTAATCTCAAGTAGTTATTATTGAATATAATTTTGATTCTTCAATTGTAGATTATAACCTTTGGTGATGAATTCTCAATCAAAAAGTTCCAGATCTTTAAGAGTTCCTTCTTCCATTGTTGAATTAAAAATACATTTAACACATCACAATAAAGTAGGTGTTCCAATTAAACTTTCGTGCTTTTAAACATGCAAGCATATAGCAAAGTATATGGAGAATGCACAAAATGGAGTAAGAATTTAAAGTCTATTTTTACAAAAGATTATTACTTTTTATTATGTATCATTAGTTCTGTTTTACTATTATTCCAAAAACGTAATTTTTTGTGCAAACTCGATAACAGGAAAAAAAAAATATGAAACAGCAAAAAAGAAATAAAAGCATTCTTAGGGCGCTCAAGAGGAAAAACATTGTGCTTACATATTGCGCATTATATGTTTAATATCCAAATACTTAAATCCAATGTTATATTTCAAATTTTCTTCATCCTTGGTGAATCAAAAACACATTATTAACTTCAGTGTTATGTAAATTATGTTAAATGCTATAGAAAACAATATGATGGTAAATCCATTATCTTCATGTCTGTAGAAACTTCTTCATAATGCCATCATTCTTCAGCTGATGAATTTAATAAAGTGAAAATCTTGCTGTTCTTAATCAAATTTTAATCAAATTAAAAAAAAAAGGAAAAATAATATACAGTTTTCAATTTTACATTATAAAGTCTACAATCTGCTGGAACTTGAACTTATAAATTATGATTTTTTAAAAATTCCAGCAGGATTATCTTCCAAGTTCAATTCATATATTCCTTAAGTATTTCTTCATTGGATGACTGAAAGTTGTTAGATAATTATAGAAAAAACAACATTTTACCCTTTCTTCTTTTGACTAGAACATCTTCAGGATTGATAATATCTCGTTGGAGATCATCTGTTGTCGCTCTGTCTGACACATTTCTGTGAATACCTACTTTGATTCTTCGTAGTTCTGCAGCGCTAACCTGTGTGCCTTCTGGTCCTTCACTTTGTTGATGTATACCTGCATAGTTTAACTATTATTCTTTTTAAATATATTTGATTATAACTAATTGTATACTGTATCAAGTTGAAGTACATTTTGCAATCAAAAGAATAAAATTCATATTATTACAATTATAAATAGAACATCTAAAGTACTTGCACATGAAAGAAACAATTAATATATATATAATAATATAAATAATAATAATATAATATATATAAAATAATAAAAGAAACAATAAATCTTAAGGTTGATATGTAAATAAACTGTCTATCTTTGAAGAATTGTAAGTTAAAACATTTCATAATAAATGTACAAAGTAAAACGGTAAACGTAATATAAAAGAGATAGAAATATAATCATCTTTTATTCTATATAAGTGAATCTGTATTAATATTTCATATGTCAGTAACTATATATAACTACACACACACACACACACACACACACACACACACACACACACACACACACACACACACACACACACACACACACACACACACACACACACACACACACACAATTAAAGATATAAATGGTATTAATCTATTATTCATTTTATACTCACACGTGCGCACAAGCTTCTTTTTATGTATGAGTCCATTCTTTAGACCAAATGCAGAATTGAACATATATAGCATACAATCTTTCTTCAGTGCCGAAAACCATAATAAGTTTTATTGTATTTCAAATTTTCTTCATCCTTAGTAAATCAAAAATACATTACGTATTAAATTTAGAGTTACATAAATTGTTGAATGTTGTAGAAGACAATATGATAATTACCATCTTCATGTCTGTAGAAACTTCTACATAATGTCATCATTCTTCAGCTGATGAATTTAATAAAGTGAAAATTTTGCTGTTCTTAATCAAATTTTAATCAAATTAAAAAAGAAGAGGAAAAATATAACATACGGTTTTCAATTTTACATTATAAAGCATACAATCCCCTGGAACTTGAACTTATAAATTATGATTTTTTAAAAATTCCAAAAGGATTATCTTCCAAGTTCAATTCATATATTCCTTAAGTATTTCTTCATTGGATGACTGAAAGTTGTTAGATAATTATAGAAAAAATAACATTTTACCCTCTCTTCTTTTGACCAAAACATCTTCAGGATTGATAATATCTCGTTGGAGATCATCAGCTGTCGCTTTGCCTGGCACATTTCTGTGAATATCTACTTTGATTCTTCGTAGTTCTGCAACGCTAACCTGTGTACCTTCTGGTCCTTTAAATAAAGGCTTTGTGCCATCTGATGGTTCTAATCTATAATGCAAAAGAATTCACTTCATTAAACATTAATCTTCTTTATAAATTAAGGACTAAATTATATTTTTGAGCGTCACATAAATATGTATCTAATATTGCTATTATAATTTGCAAAAAGCTCGTATTTTATATGTATAGGGTATATCCTCTAAACATTAGCTTTAAAAGTAATTTTCTTTTATACTTAAAACAATTTCGTTTAATTGTCTAAAATAAAGCGTCTCAGATTAGTCATACTTACTTTTTAGATAATATAGATGTATTAGATGTAACAGTTCCATGTCGATTTTCTGTGGATTTACTCTTACTCTTACTGCGGCTGTGATGTGAAAATCTTCCTCTAGACAGCGGTAAACCTTTCTCAAGAGCACGACGTATTTCATATTCTAAAATCTTCTTCTCCTTCAACCTTTCATGCTCTCGTAGCTTTTCTTGTTCTATCATCCATTCGCGCCTACGTGAAAGTAATCGTTCTTCTTCTGTTCTTCGTAGACCAGCCTCATAATTTCCATTGCGTGGTAATCTCAACTTTTCATCACGATGGGTATGATTCGACACGTTACGTTTCATTTTCCAAAGAAACAAAATTTCATATACATGGAAGGTAACCTGCAAGTCTTTTTTTAAGGTTACAAATGCAGAAGCTTCAAATATGTATGTTATACCAACAAGAAAATATAACACTTACAAAAGATTTGCTGAAAATGAAGGAAGTAAGAGTAGTTCAATAATAAATTGATGTATCAGCCTATTAGCAACAAAGTTATTGAATCGCAAAAGAGGGACTGTGAAAGCAGTTCTAAGGAGATCAAATGGACACACATACATACAGGGTGTAAAGAAAGTAAGTGTAAAAAGATCGTAGCGTGATTCTATAATTCAAATCGGTGGAGATTCGTAAAAAAATGTTGTTGCAAAAATGACCTTAATCTTGAAATTCAAGATCAAATTTTGTATTGCGAAAAAATTCTACACATCACGAAGGACAAATGTTTCAAAGAAAAATATTACAGTTACAATCGCTTTATTCACAATATCTTTACATTCTGAAATCAGATGTAAAAAAGGTAGCATCTATTGATACAGCTTAATAGCCCAAATCTATCATTATATATTGCATATTTTCCTTTCCTAGTTTCTTTTTTCTTTGTCATTTCTTTTCTCGATATGTAAACAATCTTAAACTCACAATATTGAAATAAATTGAAACTTGACTAACTTGAAACAATACTGAAATAGATCATATCAAAAAATTAAAAAATCACTAATATTAAATTAAAAATATTATCCATATTTATTGCAAAAGTTATGGAAAATGTACAGATAGAGGGCAACCTCATCGATTTCGATGATTTTTGGAATATCTGGTTTGAATATGGAAGACGGATCGGCGAATCTCTAAAAGCTTCCCAAATGTTAGGAGAATATCAAAAGAATAAAAATTTATTTCCGAAAATATTAACATCGTAAGTAACCTGAGTCTTGCTATTTTGGAACAAACCAATTTGCATCAAATTCACACACTAGGGAATAGAGTCAGGTTGCCATCACTTTTTCCCTTCGAAGACATTAAAAAATAAAATTTCACTTATAATGGTTTAAACTTATTAAACTTGTTAAATTAAACTTATAAGGATTTAGTATTCATTTAGGCCCGGTGTAGACGAGTACCCTTTTGACGCTACATCATATGTTTGTCCTCGTTGTTTTTAACTAGTAAAATACAAAGAAAGACATATGATGGAGCGAGAACGCAGCGTTAAAAAATGTCGGGCCTTAAATATCCTTAATATCTTGTATCTACACCTTGAGTTTCGACTCTTTGGGACTTTTTGTATCTACATTTAAAATGCCTTTTAAAGGCTCTCGTTGAATTTTCCGTTAAAATTATTACAAAATTTGTAAAATGCATTTATATTTTTATTTACCGTTATAATTTTGTGTCATTTGTTACTATTTAACGTAAAAAAATAAAGGATATTTGTTATTCTTTAATACATTTCGAACATGGTTAAATAGCTTTTCCATGAGTACAGAAAAGAGCATCGACATATGTACATTTTTATGAAAGTAAACAAACTTTACAAAATTTGCAATTTAGATATGTAGTTCATATGATAGCGCTCGACTTAGTGTGGGCCTTTGTATCCTGGCCATAGATGAAATCGTGCCATGGCGCGACTGCAAATACCAATCAGGACGTACCAGATAAACAAGCGAAAGGGACAATGACAGATATTATATATAGAAGTAAGAATCTGAGCAATTCAATTGAAACAGTCTGGATGGACTGATAGTTGTTACAATTCTCAGTCCCCTTTATAGCGTTTTTGAAAACTAGCTTCGATTAAGTAACAGTCAGCTACTGTGAGAAGTGATGTGTTATATCACACCTTGCGATCGGTATTTAGGGCCGCACTAAGAAATGATCTCATCTGTGGCCAGGGTTTCAAAGGCCCACATCGAGNTCGCATGAACTACCTGAATTGCAAATATTATAAATATAGGGTACTTATTGATACTTAGTATAAATTACATGCTTTTCATTGCTTTTATTTTCTAGTTATTTTATTATACATCTATTATTCCATTTGTATCATATATTGTAATAAAAAATACTAAATAAAGTAAAATTTGTTATAATTATCTAATACGTATGACAAATAGATATACTAATATTTATGTCCAACAGTCCAACTTTTTCGTATCTTTTTACGTAATGTAACGATTACTAGCGAAAAACGCAATTTAAAAAAAAGGCACATGGTTTCGTTTTGCCGATCCAAAAGAGGTTTGTCCGAATTTCAGCAGAGATTTCTTTATAATGAAGATGATCAGAGTCCAAAAACATTACTTTACAAAACTTTTTTATTATATAAAATGTCTTTCAAAATTTGAAAATATAAATAAAACTGAACGAATATAGGCAATACAATAATATTAGGCGAATATATTTTATGTTAAACTGTTCACAGTTTTTGGTACGATTTATAAAAGAATAAAATAATCATAAGAAGGTATGACACTGAAATCTTAACGTATAATAAAAATACTATTTGTTGAAACTTTATGCGGTGTTTTGTAACACTAGTCGTGTTCTTTTTGCATTGTTTGATTTGCAGTGGTTTATTTTACTAGCAAATCTCAATGAATTCAATGTTTCGTTATAATATTCGTCTAAAGAAGATATGTTCAGTAACAATAAAATTTTTGAATTGCCACCTAAGGACTGCATTAATAAATGAATAAACTTTGAGTTGCTACATGGAATATATCTCACATGTGTGAAAGGAAAAGCTGGAAAAATATTGTATTTCCATATTCAAGATAGAAAATGCGCGCGCGCACTAACGTGTGTGTGTCCGTTCATTTGACTGAATAGTCATAACTATTCTATTACATTATGCTGTCAAAAGGCATTTGTGTAATTCTTCAGGAATATCAATTTCCCTTATCTTGAGATTACTGATGTACGAATTGTGTTCCTTATTATTAGCCATTCTGATTTGATACTCAAGCAAATCAACAATGTGCCCATTGTAAATCTCAATAAAATTGGCTTTTCTTCTATTCGATATTCCCAATCAAGTAATTGAAATTCCTTTATTTTTTTAAAAAAGACATATTGTGTTCCATTGCAATTAGTAAATAATATATGTATATATTGAACAATAAATACTGTTTTAGGTATCATGGCGTCTGTTTCACTAGATGATAAATAGAGCTAGTATATGTTTTATCAAAACCAATAAATATACAGACATTATACTCCGTTAAAGCAGATTGAATTAAC